>BSBK01005952.1:197500-797500 GCA_027943335.1 Chamaecyparis obtusa
CCATGCTCTAGGTGCTTGCTTGAGTCCATATAAAGCCTTTTTGAGTTTACATACATGAGTACATTGACTATGTACTATGAATCCTTCTGGTTGCTCTAGATATACTTCCTCCTCAATCACACCATTTAGAAAGGCTATTTTCACATCCATCTAATGGATCTTCTAACCTTTGGCAGCAGTAATGGAAATAATTGTTCTTACAGAGGTATATCTAGCAATTGGAGCAAAGGTTTCTTCATAGTCGATGCCTTCCTTTTGAGAGAAGCCCCTTGCAACAAATCTTGCCTTATACTTATCAATACTCCCATCTGCAACATGTGTAATTTTGAATAACCATTTGGAGGAGACTACTGATTTTTTTTTAGGTCTTGGTACAATATCCCAAACATCATTCTGTAGAATAGAGTTGTATTCTTCTGTCATTGCATTCTTCCAATTTTGGTGTTGAAGAGCTTCTTTTGGGTTAGAAGGTTCTGAGTTTAGAATTTCACTCATTAGTGCAACATAACTGGAGAATCTGTGGGGTCTTTTATTTTCTGTGAATGTTCCGTCAGGAGCAGCATATCTTTCACCTTCTTCAATTACTTTTCTAGCCCAAAGAGGTCGCTTCTTTCCTATTTCAGGTTCATTATAAATGGGAGGTTCATTTTCTACAACATCTTGATTCTCCCTCTGAATCTCAAGATTTTGTTCTTCAGAAGGATCATAAGAGTCTTCTTTGGATTTCATGAGAGTAGTATCTTCTTCAAATATCGCATCTTTGCTTAGCTCAATATTTCTTTTCCCTGGTATATAAATCCTGTAAGGCTTGGAGTTTTCACTATATCCCACGAATATACCTTTCTTTCCTGAGGGTTCTAATTTATTTCTTTTCTCTTTAGGAATCTGAATATATACAGGACATCCAAAAGTCCTTAAGTGACTAACATCAGGTATGAATGCCTCTTTTGAAGTTTTATCTTCAAGGTGAGAGTGAGGGCATCTGTTTTGAACATAAACAACAGTGTTAGATGCTTCGACCCAAAGATGGGTTCCTAGGTTTTGATCATGCATCATTGCTTTTGTAGCTTCTACTATGGTCCTGTTCTTCTTCTTGGCTACTCCATTTTGTTGCGGATTATAAGGAACAATAAACCCCCTTTGATCCCAACATGTTTGTAGAAACCTTGAAATATCTCAGAAGTGTATTCTTTTCAATTATTTGTTCTCAATATTTTAATTTTCTTACCTGATAGATTTTCTACTAGAGCCTTAAATTCTTTGAATTTTGAGAGAATTTCTTTTGACTCCTTACATTTTAGAAAATATATCCAGGTCTTCCTGGAGTAATCATCGATAAAGATGAGATAATTCAAACATCCTCCAATAGAGGGAACAGACATAGGACCACATAAGTCAGAGTGAATAAGTTCCAAGATATTCTTAGTTCTGCTTTCACTATGATGAAAAGTACTTTTGGTATTCTTTCCTAGTGCACAACCTTTACAAGCTCCAATATTTTCAGATCTTAGTTTTGGTAGTCCTGTAACCATCTTCTCTAAGGAGGTTAAACCATGAAAATGAAAATGTCCTAATCTCCTATGCCATAGTTCACTTTCATTTACTGAAGTTATGAGAGCTTGATTTGAAGGGGCACTTAATTTATAGAGAGTCCCATCTCTAACACCAATAGTGTGTGCATTCTTTATATTTGAGTTCTTGGGCCAAGCTAAAATCTTTCCATCCATGAAGGTGATTCTATACCCTTTGTCTTCTAGTGTTGAGATTGATACTAAGTTTCTTCTTATGCCAGGTACAAACAGAACACCAGTGAGTTGTAGGGATACTCTCGATTCAAGGTAAATGGTGCAGGTCCCAACTCCCATTACCAGATAGGCCGTATCATCTCCAATAGTAACTTCTTGTGTAGAATATTCTTCTATGGAGTCCAAGTGTTCTTTGAATCTAGTGATGTGTCGAGAGGCTCCACTGTCAACAACCCAGGTGCTTTGATTATCTGAAACTTGACTTGATAATGCTGAGTAGAAAGCAAGTTGTTCTGGTTTGATATCTTCTTTTGTATTATTTAATTTTGAGAAAGATGCTTCTGTTTTGTTTCTTTCGAGACACTTTTTGGCAAGTTGACCAAATTTGTCACACCTATAACATTGTACTTTGGATAGGTCTCTAGTTTTGGGTTTGTACTTTTTGTATGAATCATTTCCATTTTTCTTCTTGGAGTTGTTCTTTCTTTTCCTTTTGTGTACTTCTGTATTGAGTACTTGGGAGACTTCTTTTGTAGTAGTTGTATTGATTCCTCTAATTAACAATCGAGACTCTTCTTGAATACAGTCTGATTTTAATCTATCAAATTTAGGAATTTTGGATCGAGCACTAATTCCTTGAATGAAGGATTCCCATGATAACGGTAGTCCGTTAAGTGCAATCATTGATAATTTCTTATTATCAAAAGAGTACCCAATTTCGGAGAGTCGATTTCTCAGTTCTATAATTCTCATGAAATAAGATGATATAGTTTCTCCTTGTTTCATTTTTATTTGGTGTAGTTGATTTTTAAGAGTAAGTACTCTGCTTGTGTTGTTAATCTCATACACATCTTTTAGAGCATTAAACATCTCATGTGTTGTTTCTAATCTTATGATTATTGGCACTATGTGATCTTTTACTCCATCTACCAATAACTTCATCGCTTTGGTGTTGTCTTTGTCCAATTTGTTTTGATCATCATTCTCACTTGGTTAAGTCTTGGGTTTCTCCAAAGTTGATGTTTGATCATGTTCCTTGAATGTGAGCATCATTCATAGTTTCACACCACATAGTTTGATGCTCCCTCGAGATGATCTTCCAATCTCATTTCGTTCACCATTTTGATTATGTTAAATGAATTATGTATATATGTACTTTATAATTCTGATCAGGATTCTCTTTATTTAAACCTACTCTGATACCATGTTGAGATTGATAAAAAATACATATAATATAATTTATTGTTTTATGTATGATGAAACTTGCTTTAATTATGATCTCAGATTTTATATGACTGTAAAGTTTCTGCAGTAAACACAGTTACTAAACTGTAATACTTATATGTTCTTTGCTATCTTTACTTGCATATCCTCACGGTATAAATAAGAGGAGCAAGGTCCATCGTGAAGGCACCTCATGATGGACGTGACTCCTCATGGAGTCACGCCCATCGTGGAGGTGACTCCATGATGGCACTCATACCGTTTCACACAAGGTAACAAATCTGTTATTTGTCAATAATACATATCGACTGTTACTTATTTCCTTTCGGTATAACATACCGATAATAATTAATAGTTAACGTTACAAAGTTGATATAACATATATATATATATATATATATATATATATATATATATATATATATATATATATATATATATATATATATATATATATATATATATATATATATATATATATATATATATATATATATATATATATATATATATATATGTATATATATATATGTATATAACTTGTTTAATCATATGTAAGCTATTAACTTTAACAACCCATAAGTCAAATTTCACCTCGAATTATGGTCCAATCACTATAACCAACTAAGGAGGGAAAAAAATTAAATGAATTATGAATTAAAGCCTTTCTACACTCAGATCCAAGGGCCTGACATTGATTTTGGGGCCCGTCGGGACCAAATTTGAAAAAGGGGCACAGATTTCGGAGGAGGTCAAAGACAACCTCATCTCTGACCTAGGTCAAGGATGAGCTTAACTTTGACCTAGGCCAGGGATGAGATTGACTCTGACCTAGGTCAGGGTCAACCTCGACCTTGACCCAATGGGCCCAGATCAGCCAGAATCAGGGACAGAAGGTCCTGAGGATGCCCGAAGACCTAGAAATGATGCCAGACTAGGGTAGAGTGCCAGGGAGAGGCACAAAATCCTATGATGAACATGATGAAGTCCAGGAGGACCTATTTGTAAGTCCTACCTAGAAAATAGAGTCATGTAAGAGGGAAATTAAGGAGAATCCTTGGGATCCTAGCCCTAATTTCACCTAGAATGAAGGAATCAAGTGTAGAAAAGAAGTGGAAAGCGGGGAGAAAACCAGATCAAAGAAAAGATCAATTTAAGGAATTCGATATGACCCCAAACCACTTTCTTGGAGGACTAAATGCTCTTAACATGGAAGTACTTTTATTTTAAGACGATACATTAAGCCCCCACTTTAGCAAGAGTATGGGCTCGATGCAAACTCTTGGTAAAGGAAAAGAAAGAAGAGATCCTAGTGGATTCACAACAAGATAAAATAACACTTAGCTAAGGACACAAGCCCCTAGACTAAGGATTCTAACTCAACATACATGCATGAGGGTGACAAAAGAACAAGGGTTAGTACAAACAACCCAAATCAATTAGCATAAGAAACCTTGCTAAGAAATATTTCTCATACTAATATCATATTTGGAAAGCTATCATAAAAGCATAAATGATTACATAAGAAAGACAAGAGCAACACTATAAATAACATAGCTTCATGATCATGTCCTACTAGCATGAAAGCGAAGAGAGAGAGAGGGAAAAGAGTGATTACCTCGCCTAGTAAGATGCCCACCTTACCATGAATCACCCTGGAGGGAGAGCCCAACAGGTTCACCCATAAACTGTGCTTGCAATTGTAATGCATCTTCTGACGACTTCTGGAATACCCATAGATCCACCTTCTTGTATCGCTATGAATATGGAATGTGTGTCTCCTCGGGATTTAGCAGCTTATGTGCGTTACCTTTGGAAGATTTAGCATATAGATGTGTGTCTTTTTAGGATTTAGAAACTTATGTGTGTTACCTTCCAAGATTTAGCATATTTGAAATTGGAAATGTGTGTCCATTCAGGATTTAGCAACTTATGTGTGTTACCTTCCAAGATTTAGCATATTGAAAAATTTGAAAAATGCGTGTCTCCTCAGGATTTAGCAACTTATGTGCGTTACCTTCGAAAGATTTAGCATATTGAAAAATTTGAAAAATGTGTGTCTCCTCAAGATTTAGCAACTTATGTGTGTTACCTTCGGAAGATTTAGCATACTTGAAATGCGTGTCCCTTCAGGATTTAACAACTTATGTGCGTTACCTTCAAAGGATTTAGCATGTAAATAAATAAAAATTGTAGTACAAGTGAGACCCTATATATGCCCCCCTCCTTAAGATGGCAAAAACATACTATTTTGACATGTTAAGGAAAGGAAAGAACAAGGATAAAGCCTTCTTCAGCATCAAGACAATATCCACAAACAACACCTAGTTGAAGCCAAGAAGGTCACAACTCCTATGAGGCCATGGAAGGGATGAATGTAAAGAGATATCATGCAAGAAGTGAAAAGAAAGTAACCCTTATGAGGGATAGCGCACTATTCAATTTCCAAGGTGAGAGATATATTAACCATGGAACCCCAATGTCAAACAACAAAAGAGGTTGTTATCAAGGACATAGATCCTCAATGCAAACCAAAATTTTCATGTATGATTGGATATCACATAATAGATAAATATTGCTTAACCAAGGAAAGAGGTGAATCCTGGAAAGACAAAAAAGGAGATGGAATCCTTGCCCCCCAAGTGTAGGAACAAAGATGGAAGAGGATACCTACTTCACAATTCAAGGAGATATCTTGTTTAGCAACAATGTATACCATTATTGACCCCTACATCCAAGAGTATATATAATCATGAAAAGGATATGTCACTCATGGAAAAGGATCCTCAAATGAAAGATATCTTATCAACAAGACCTCCACCAAAGAGGAGTGCTTTAGATAAAATATCATCTTTCAAAGGCAAGAACAAAGATTCAATCATCAAGCCCCCTGTAAAGAAGAGGAAGAGGAATCTTTGGAATGAGGGAAACAACTCCAACACCAAGCAAGGGTGAGAGTTTATAAAGAACATAATTTTCAACATAGAGAAGAAGTGTTGACTTAGGACAATAAATTCTCATATAAGAAGGTTATCCATAGTCAAAACATCTATCAATATGATGAGATAATATTGCAATATAAACAAATACCACTAAGATAAGGAAAGCAATTCCCTAGACAAAGAGATAGAGGGAAGAACCTTGCCCCCCAGGGATGAAAGCAAGAGATACCTTTGCAAAACACATGTCCTAGGAAAGATATCTTGAATAATAGAAGAGAGCAATGGAAGAAAAGCTATCATAATACACACCATGAAAACATAACCAATTAAGCTCAAAGCAGAAATATAATGGATTCTAGAAGACAGGAAGAAATATACCTCTTGCTCCCCAGTCTAGAGAAGAAAAGATCTATGTTATATCAGAGTGAGGGGTAAAATTATGAAGAAATCTCAAAGGAGAAATTTCTTTTCTTTTATCTTTATGGATCGAATAATAAGGAGAAGGTACTTTGAAGAATCTTTGCACATCTACATCATGAACCTTAGTTTGAACCTCAACATAAGTGTGGGAAGAACTAGGAATAGCAGATGGAGAATTAGGAATCGGATTAGGAAAAATAGGATTAGGATTAGGAAGATTAGGAATACTACGAAAAGTGTAGGAAGTGATATGAATGGAAGACACAACTGGAGGAACACTTGGAACCACAGTTGGAAAAGGATTTGAATAGATATAAGTAATATTATGGTAAGAATGTTGTGAAGTAGAATCATGATTTCCCATAAGATCACCACTAAGAGGAAGAGCATTAAGGGAATTCATATCTTTCTCTGCTAATGCCTCATCAATAGAAGGAATCCCAAATGAAGGTGAAGGATCTATAATGTCATCTTCTTTCTCATAAGGGGAATGTGTTTTAGAGAATATGTCATCCTTTTGTATCAAAAATCCTTCACAAGGAGGGGATAAATCAATGTATTTATCCAAGGGTTCATCCCAAGAAGTAGAATTATCCACAATGGCTTCATGAGGAAGAGAGTAATCAACATCCAAATCCAAAGGTTCATCCAAATAGGAGGATTGTCCACAATGGTTTCATGAGGAAGAGAGTAATCAACATTGAAATTCAAAGGCTCATCCCAAATAGGAGGATTATCATCCCTATCCATTAAGCACATTATAGGAGTGTCATAAGTCATTAAAGCTTGATCCCTAGAGGGGGAAGACAAACATCTATTAAGAGAAGAATTAACATTGATCTTCAACTCCTCTCCATAAAGAGAAATATGATGGAGATATGGATTAAGGTCATCTTCATTCTCTAATATATCCTTATAAGGTAATTAAAAAGAGGACAAAACAACATCACATGCCCTAGATGAAGTCTTGCTAGGTGTAACACCATGCAATGGTAAGGTAAGAGGAGGATGTTGTGTAATACCAAAAGTTTTGGAAAACGTTTGAAACAACTTGTGCAACATGATAACAAATAAATCTAGATATATCCAAATGTATTCAAATGAAATTTATAAACATGAAAAGGAAATCAAACACAATAGAGCATCTAATTCCACAAAGCAATGTAGATGTTTTTGTATTTTTGAAGAAATTTTGTAATTTTTTTGGATTTTTGAAATATAAATGCCATGGCATAAATAAACCTAATCTTAATGCAAGAAAAGATTAACCACAAATCTAACACAATAGGGCATCTAAATCCACAAAAGAAAGGAGAGTAAGTATGTCAGGTTCACCAAAATGAATAGAGGTAAAATGGAATCACCTCTATTGAATGTATGTATGGGGGAAATATGAGATCTACTTCTAAATCCAAATTCCCAAGGGATAGATCCAATTTGATCAATCAAAAGGTTAATGCACAATTGAATCAATCTATGGAGAATATGAAAGAGGAAGAAAATGTTAAATTTCCCTATAAAGGAATTGTGCTTGAAATTTGAAATAATTGAAATGCAAATACTAACCTCAAAATAGGGCAAATCTGGAAAATGCCAATTTCTGGTGTTTGTGTGTACTTTCAAGAAATACTGCAACCTATTTTAGACTGGAAATGCCGAGACGAAGAAAACCCAGAAATCTTTTATCTTTCTGACAACAGGTAGTCTTTGACCCTCATAAAAGGTCAAAGGCTACATTTTTATTATGAAGCTCGACTTTGACTTTGTTCACAGATCTCAAAAGTTTGCTGAAAAGGGTATCTAAATCCAAGCTCAGATCTACAATTCCGCACCTGTACCTGCAAGAAAAATGATTTTGTTGTTTGTTTGGGGGGTTTGCCTTGGTCAAACCCCTGTTTGGAATCAACCTTAATATTGAAATTGAAATGGAGAATGCTAGCAAGTAGTAGAAGTAGATCTAACAATGAAGTTATGACATTCAATAGATATGCAATTGTATTTGAAATGTAATCAAGTATGTTAATATGAAAGCTTGAACATAAGATCAATAAATGTAAATCAAACCTCCATGATTGTATGCTTGGAATCCACCTTGAGGGAAGAATGAATATGAATCTTGAAGATGAACAAATGATCTTGAAGGAAGGTCACACCATCATGATGGCTAGATCTAGTGTTTGAATGATAAATCTTGAATGCTTGAACCAAATCCCTTCAAAGGCTTGAATGCTTGAATCCTTGATCTTCAATGGAGAACTTGGATGGAGAAGAAGACTTGAATGCTTGAATGGATGCTTTCTTGATCACCTTGAGAGCTTGAGAGAGGGGATTGCAAAACTTGATTGAGAGATGTTCTCACAAAACTTGATGGAGAAAATGAGAGAGGAAGGCCTCCTTTTATATTGATCTAGGGCACAAACCTCTAGAGAAGGCCGACATTGAGGAATTAAATTCCAATTAACCTTAACCCCTAGAAATGGGCCCATAATTTAAATTTCACCTCAAATTATGGTCCAATCACAATAAACAACTAAGGAGGGAAAACAATTAAATGAATTTTGAATTAAAGCCTTTTCGCACTCGGATCCGAGGGCCCGACATTGATTTCGGGGCCCGTCAGAACCAAATCTAAAAATGGGGCATAGATTCCGGAGGAGGTCAAAGATGACCTCATCTCTAACCTAGGTCAGAGATGAGCTCGAATCTGACCTAGGTCAGGCTTGATCTCGACCTTGACCCAGTGGGCCCAAATCAGCCAAAATCAGGGACAGAATGTCCCGGGGATGCCCGGAGACCTATAAATGATGCTAGAATAGGGTAGAGTCCCAGGGAGAGGCACAAAATCCTATGGTGAACATGATGAATTCCAAGAGGACCTATTTGTAAGTCCTACCTAGAAAATAGAGCCATGGAAGAGGGAAATTAAGGAGAATCCTCGGGATCCTAACCCTAATTTCACCTAGAATGAAGGAATCAAGTGCAAAAAAGAAGTGGAAAGCGGAGAGAAAGCCATATCAAAGCAAAGATCAATTCAAGGCATCTGATATGACCCCAAACCACTTACTTGGAGGGCTAAACGCTCTTAACATGGAAGTGCTTCCATTTTAAGACAATACATACATAATTCATCTTTTCAATAGTGCTCCCAAATCCCTAGTTAGGGCTACACTTGAGAATTTCCATAGGGGTATTTAGTTTGGTCTTGATGTGTCTTAAACCTTCATTTTTTTAATACCTCCTTTCCTACACAATACACCGAACGATATGATTAGATCTCTATAATAATATATTCAATTTACTAATCAAATTATCATAGTCTTGTGAACCATTTTGATATCATCCAAAAATAAGTGGGGTTTTCTTCAAGGCCTTTACGTAAGAATTTAAACAATGTAGTAATCATATAACTATTTATTTAAACCAAAATAATTGGACATATTTGGAACTTATGGTTACATTATCCTTGATGAGGGATGTCTTACATATTCTGAACAATATTTTCATCCATGAAAAATAGGAATCAAACAACATATAGTTGTTAACAAGTTCATTAAGATCTTCATAGCTAGTATTAAAAAAATATACCTCTATTTGTATCAAGCAAACTGTTAGGATTAACATGACAGAAATAATAGTTACATGCAAATATGACCAATATCAGAAAAATAATAAACCACACAGAAGAGAACACAAGACACAAAGATTTAACGTGGTTCACCCAATCCCTGGGCTATGTCCATCAACAACGAGTCCAATATTTTTATTATCTAGTGATTACAACCTGATTACAATCTGTAATCCCTTACAGCTCAATACTGCCACAAGTATTAAAACCATACATAATTATGAAATCTCTAACACTAAGCTGTTTTATAGAAGCTTTTGCCGCTTTAGGGTTAGAATTGGTTACAACATGTCGGTCAAAAAAATAGCCAAAAAATATTAGCCAGTAAAGTAGCTGTAGGAAAAGTAGCCGGAAAGTAGGTAGAAAAATAGGGTCATTCTACTTCCACCCGCATTTTGGTGGATATGGATATGCCCCAACTGCTTCAGGGAGATGTGGTGCTCATGGTTGGGGAAACACCATGGGCTCAAGCACTAGATTATGAGGGCCTTCCCTTCTGTTACTGACGTTGTTTCTTCATTGGGCACACGACCAATTCCAACACTCTTTTGCGGTGAAAAGGTACTACTACTTGGTGGAAGGATGCAAGTGATGCTCATTTGATAGTTCATGCTTCTGATTCTTTCTTTGATTCCTCTTTTGAGGGCTCACAGAGTGCTGACGAAGATGAAGCCCCTGCTGAAAATCTTGATGATGCCCCTACTATTGATCAAGTCAGGTTTCTATTGCTAACATGAGTCTTGCTCCAATTGTAACTCTGGTTGTTGCCCCTATTTCTGCTAGTGCAACTCCCTCTGGCCATGGGGACCTTTCTATTCCTAATGCTTTTGCTTCTTCTCTACACCAAGTTTTTTGTTGACATTTCTCAACTTCTTCAACACTCTAGCCATTGTGCTGACAACTGCCCTAGTGGAGTCTCCTTTGTTGGGGAGCCTAAAGATAATATCGCCTAGACAGTTGTCCGATGGTGTAGGACAAACTATTATTCAAACTCTCGCTCATCTTCTCTTATGGCGCGAGGTTGGCCCTTCCTATCAGGGCTTAGCCTTTGTGCTTGTGTTCTATTTTTGTAGTCAACATATGTTGTATTGACTATGTGTTGTCGATGGTCTGAAATATTGCCTTTAGGCCTTGTCTTTGTAAGGGTCAACCCCCTTATTTGGTTGCTTAATTAATAGAAAACATGAGGCAAAATTAAGTAAATATCATTGAGTTAGTGGTATACTAGGAAATTCAACCTATACTAGGATTCATAAGGAACACTCTTTAGAGACAACAACATATTGAGTCCATGAGAAAAAAACCAAGGAATTACAAATATTCCCAGAGCCATGTTGAGGTATGACCTTTACAAATTTTACCTTTGAAAAATGGAAAATGATAAAAGCCCTTAGTGAGTTTATGAACGAATTCTTATCTAACTTTTGAGTATGCTTAGAAGGGACTCTATTGACAAAATACCCAACTAGACTAAAACTTTCAAGCCACTTACATTCATTATTAATATCATGAATCAACAAGATAACACTAGGAGTAGAGGATTTAACTCATGCCCCAGTTTTACGATGAACTTTTTAAGATCTCTTTGAAGGTGCCATTGTCACGCATGTGCAAATCTATGACCCAATAAGAATCACTAAACTATTATGATTAGCAATCATTTATAAATCAACAAATTCTCTAAAACAAAAAATAAGCTTAAAAACACAAAGAATTTAAAAATATAATATAAAACAAGATAACATAAATAGAAAATTGATACAAACATAAACATTCAATACAAACAATACCGCAAGCTTTACAAATGTCAAAACTCATTTCATTTTTCATTTTTAACTTTATTTTTATTAATAATTTATTCCTTGTAATGACCATTATATAGTTATTATCCCTTTCAAATTAAACAAATGCAAATCAATTCAAAAAGCCCATATACCAAACAATTGTCAAAAAGTTATCGGGCATCCTAAAAGTTTCGCAGCTTCCCTGCAAAATTTCACTTTCACACTTCCCCCCCCCACCGTGGAGGATTTGAGCTCATAAATCTGGGGTAATGGAAATTCCTCACTTTCCACTTGAATTCCAATAGGATTCTAGACTCCTGTTTGTGATAACAACTAGAAAACTAGCACGGAACCCACAATCCCAAAGCCTCGAAAGCTTTCTCCTCAACCCACATCAAGAAATTTACCAAGAACCAACCGAAAACAAAATTGGTACAGCTGATTTGCGAAGTTCGTAATTGGAAAAATGGGACAATCTCCCTCTAAAAGAGCTGAAAGCGTTCTTAAAAATTCTACATCCTTCAAAGAAGCAACGGCAAGCACTTACAAAGATTGCAGAGGCTTAACCCAACACGCCTTCGAGGGTGTCCGCCTCTACCAACTTCACGATGCGTGTGCTAAAATCTACGCCCTTCTTTCCGTCGATCCAGACGACGCAGCTGCCAAATTCCGCCAAAAATGGCTGCCAGAGCCTCCCACCCAGCTCCAGATTGACGAAACTTTGAGAAGCAAAAACCTTACCACTCAAAGTTTCCTAAACCAGGACGAGTTTGAAGCATTTGCATTGGCCCTTTTCAGAGACATGGCTATTTCAAAGGCCTGCAAAACCATTGGTTGGTATATTCCAGTGGGTTTTGTAGCAATTTTCATATCGCATGTAGTTGTGCAGAGGGTTCCGAAGATTGGCCCCCGGTATCGAACCCTTGATCGCCCGCTTTCTAAAATAATGACTTCTTATACAGCTGCAACTGCTGCTACGGTGTATTATAATTTGGGTGCCTGAGTTTCTGGCTACGATTGGCAGGTGTGTATAATTGACAAATGGGTTTTGTTTATATTAGATTTAAATGGTTAATGGATTCTATTGTAGAACGAAAATGCTTCTCTGTTTTTTATTTGGGTATCTGGTTTTTTAGGTGTGTGTAACGGATGTGTGTATTGGTAAGTAGGTTTTGATTAATTTGGGTTGAATTCAATTGTGTTGATAGATTCTTTTGCGTACCGAAATTAGTCCGTTATATTTTTACGTTGGATGTTCTGTTTTTCCTCGGTTAGTTTACGCGGTAGATATGGTTTGCAAGTTAGTTTTGATTAATTAGGGCTGAATTCAAATGGGTAAGGGACTTTTAACGTGGGACGATACTAATTAGGGTTAGTAGGTAGATGAACTCTTTATAAGGATGTTTTATAAAGCTTCTCATTTTAAGATGTAAATTTGGAATACAATACTAGGGGAACCTAAAAAGCACACCAGGCACCGCAAAGCCATGAAGCGAACACATCACACCGTAGAGTATAGATATGACATCCACCATTGACCGATATGGTGATATTGATATTATGTTTGTTACCTGATTATGACCTCAATGCATAACTTTCTATTGTATGTAAATTTCGGGAATCATAGTCGAGAACCTTGGGCTTAGGAGGGCCTGACAAAAACTTGGCGAAATTTCAGAACATCAAAATAACACTGCAATTTGTTAAATATTTTCGGAAACAACACAGAAAACTAAATTTACAAAGGTCATACAAAGTTTTTCCTTCATTTATAGATCCAAAAATGAGTTCAATCGACATCACAGTGTCATATGACTGTAAGTTACATAATAAATATTTTAGAACTTTCATCCATAAAAAACATGTAGCCAAAACATTTTACTAGAAGGGAATGGGAGCAGAGCTCTCAGTGGGGTTGAGGAGCATTGACCCTTGGAGGTTAAGGCCTTTTAAGGTCATATGGATTTTTCATGTCACATGTTTGCATGCTAAAACTTGGATGCAAAAAATGGGGGAAATGGGCATTTATTAGGGCAGATTGTTCCATTCCTGTGTGGGCCGAGAATTGACCCTGACTACTAAGTTTTAGTGAGTTTACTCTGCGGATATTTGACTCGAATTGGTTTCTGACTCTGACTTCTGAGTTTTTGCTGGGTTTTTTATGAGTTATTTACAAGCTTTTCTGTGAGTTACTTGCTGAGCCTAGTTGACCCACAAGTACTTGCAAGTCAGGCAAGTTTTTTGACTACGTATGGCATCACAGCAAATATCAAGCTGTCAGAAAAAACCAGTGACCAGTGACTGCGTTTGGAGGTTTAGGACATATCCATGTGGATTAGCAAAACTTTTGCAATCCACCGTTGGTAGATTTAGTGAAGATGATGTCTAATGAACCTTGATTTGCAGAAAACTAGGGCATTGCCAGGAGACAATTCATGGCAATAACTGGCAAAGGGGCAGGGATAGAGACACTTCTAAAAGGACCTGTGATGTCTTCCCATTTGATCATGAAAATTTTCCGTTGGTAGATTTAGTGAAGATGATGTCTAATGAACCTTGATTTGCAGAAAACTAGGGCATTGCCAGGAGACAATTCATGGCAATAACTGGCAAAGGGGCAGGGATAGAGACACTTCCAAAAGGACCTGTGATGTCGTCCCATTTGATCATGAAAATAAATCTTGTGTGATGACTCCAGGGAAATCAAACCCTCATTGAACACCAATCTATGGACAGTCACTGTCAGTTGCTTGTAGTTTGACAGATTCAGTGAAACTCTACCGTACAATACTATGATGCTAGAAGAGGCTTAAATGCGCTCACCTGTCTTTGTACCCCAGGTAAATCAAACTTTCATCGAACACAAATCTATAGTCAGTCACTGTCAGTTGCTAGTAGTTTGACAGATGCAGTGAAGCTCTACTGTACCATGGAATCTAAAGTGATGCCATATCATGCTAGGGAGAGAGGCATACATGCACTTACCTGCTCTTGTCTCCCAAACAGAAGACAGAAGATGGCCCTAGCTATCAGTTGGTAGTAACTTGATAGTTGCAGTGAGCCTCTACTGTATCATACTATATACAGTGATGCTGTACCAGACATTTGATACCTTTGCATTGATTCCAACGGAAGCCTGAAACATGTAACAATGATGCATGATGTCCCAAAGATTCTTGGAATAGCTAAGGTTATCTGTGACATCCCCTGACCCCTGGTGGACTGCCAGATGCCACCTTGGCTGCCACGTGCAAAAAAAAAGAAATATATTCAAAACATTTTAAAAAAAAGATAGAAAGGTTTTCTATGTATAGCTATCCTTCTAAACTATGAAATGCAGATTGCTCTTTCACCCTTCCAAACAATTTCATCTCTATTTCTTTCAGAATTTTTTTATAACAATTTATGAGAGCATTTATTCACAGTTACTTATTTTGTTAGGCAGTTCATAGCAACAAAATGGGTGCAGGCATCATGTTGGCCATTTGAATTTGTACATATTTGCAGAATTCAACTTCAGCATTTTTCAATTTGCAGAATATTTGTGGTAAAGAAAGTAAAAGACTGCAGACATCAAGATTGCTATTTGGCTTCAGGCTCCGAATATGGAAAGAATTATTTTAAAAGAGAGCATATTTACAGTGAAGAAATATCTTAACTTAAATCTTGATGTCATGTGCATCTATACTTTTGTAAAATGTTGCTCTTTCAGTATATAAATTTTCTAATGTACTATGGTCCTGTCATTACTGTTCTCAAAATGTTTGGAACATAGGTTTTATTTCTCTTTAATAAACTTTGGAGTTCGAGCACAGGGCTTGACATGAGCTGATAGCTTTGTATTGTATAGATAACAGAATATCACTATGCAAATTTGTATGTACTTTTACTAAAGCTTGCTTCTGGATTGGAAAAGCTCTTGGTACCTAATGACAATTGTTTGGAGGTTAAGGGTATCTCCCATGGATTGGATATAGCTTTTGGTACCCACAGAATACTCTAGATTGGCATTGGATAAAAGTTTGATTCCATGGAATCATCAAGCAAGTGTAAATACTTATTTTAAATAAACTTTGACTCTTGAGCATGGGGCATGAGATGAGATCCTGATATGGTCAACCTAATATCTAATATTACAATGCATGCAAAATATTCATGTGTGGTTCTTGCTCAATCGTGCTTGTGAATTCAAAAGCTTCTGATATGTGTGTTGTGTGGGACTTTAAAATTCTGCTATTAGGAGTCATCATGCTTCTATAATATTTCTACGTAATATTTTCTTCATGATAACCCTTGTATGTTTTTACAGTTAACTGAATGCATTGTCACAACTTGATGCCGAAGCTGATTGCTCTATATTTGTGCTTCACTAGATAGTATTTTAATGCATTTCATAGAAGTGAAGACAAACTGTAAGTAATTATAATGTGGAGATTCTATAAAGCAGCCAAAATTTGAAGTTACAAGCACTGAATTCTCACAAAAAAATAAAACGGCAAAATAGCCCTATTTAATATTCAATATTTCCTCATCAACAATCACTCCCTTAGCCTTTTTCAGTCCCATAAAACTCCACCTATTCAAAAGAATTAGCAACTGTCGTGATTTAAAACTTCTTTGGACTTAAATATTCTCCTGTTAATCAAATTAGGCTGGTAGAATACAGAAGCGATATTTACATGCGTGTGTGGGGGTGTGCATTCTCAAGTTATGATTACTAGATTGCACGATTAGTTATTTGCTTTGTGGCCTTTCATTCATGTATGTTATGATTACTGACAATCACAAGGAAAGCAGATACACAAAGCATGGGTAAATGTTGATAGTAGTGGAGAGGAAGATGCTAGTACACAAATTATTTTCTGTTGACAGAATTCATATAGCAAGTTAGGTTAAATATTCTCCAGTTCTGCATCTGATGTCCCTGTAGAATCAACTGAGAGCTAGTTCTTCCATTTGGACAAGTATTATTGTTTGGGCTGATGCCAGGAGGGTTCTGTGGTAATCTTCATCTCAAAAATTTCTGCTATTATTTCAGGAGAATTAGCTAGACAATCCAGTGGCACACTTGAAAAGTGGTCTTGCAACCTGTAGGTTTGCTATCAATTTGACCAGAACTTTTTCCTCAATAATCATACAAGCAAGCACAACATTCAGATAGGTGAGATAACCAATTAGAGAGGCAAGGTATCCAATTATGGTAGTAACTTCACAGTTCTTCATCTTTTGCATGTAATATTGAACTTTGGAAACTCTTCGTTTTGCAAATGCACCATTTCCAATTGTTCTACTTTGTACTATGTTTTCTTTCTCTTTGAGTCTGCCATGCCCTTATATTCTTCATTTATTGCTCAATATTTAACATGCTGTAAGAGGTTCATCATCTTTTCTATAAGCTGTTCAATATCTGTAAGGGAGTGCGCATTAGGATGTATGTGCTTCACTTGAGTCACCTTTGAGGAGATCTCATTCCTGGATGAGAATAACTTGATGAATGCTTTACAGAGTTGTTGGGAGCGAATTCAGCCTGAGGGAACATTAAATCACTTGCGAGGAGAGCCCATTCCCGAGGAATAATAGGAAGCGGAACCTGTTTCTGAGAAAGTAATTTACCACTTCCGTCTGTTGATCAACTAGGGGATGCTGTGCCGAACTTATTGAAGTTTTGTGCCCATGGAGTGCAACAAAGAAGACATGAGAACCATCTCCATCCAAGGTGTGGTAAAGAGTGGCAATTTGTGCAATCATACAGTTCTTTCAACTTCTGAAGGATGCAATTTATTCATCCATATCTCTGTTTTGAAAAACAGTCTTGCAACATGCAAAGAATCCCTGTGTTTATAACAAGCTATAAATGAACTATAACGGAGGTTGATCTACCAAAAAAAAATAAATTGTATAACAAAGGCAATCCTGACACAGTCAATTATGCTATTCTGATAAGATTTATTAGGGATTTCAGGATTGATAATTGATTTTGTTCACCTACATTGTGTTGCTCGTGCTCGGTAAATGGACAATAACAGCATCCACCCACATTCATGGCCAAAAAGTATGTTGTTAATACTGCTGGAAAATCCACTTTTTCATAATGTGTGCCAATGCCAATGACCAAATAATCAAAGATGTATCTTTCCCAATCTCCATGTTTGTTTTTACACCTTTTGGAATGTCAATTGATGAATCCAGTAGTTGAAATTTGAGGCATCATATCATTTGGCTTCTGCCTAATGTTGTGAAATTCAGGGAATAAGGTTTTCTCATAATTCAATGCTACTTTGCCATTATTGCCTTAACAAAATGCTCCCATGTAGAAGGATGCTGCCTTTCTTTATCAATTTTGTGGCGTAGTGCTTCCACAACAGTTCCTGGCCTTTATCTTGGACTGCTGAACTGCATTTTCTTTGAATCTGCAAAGTCAAATGTAATGAGAAGCCTTCAGACCACTTGAATCCAATAACATACTGTCTCAGGCTTGAAATTTGGATTAATTCTTTCCAACCTTCCAAAATTTCACTCAAACTTGTCAAAGATAAAAATGATCTGGTTTCCCAGGCAGAGAAACAGTTATACCATCTCCTGCGGTGTTGAGATTTTGCATATTATTAACTATTTATTCAATTATGCAAACTATTCATACCCTTTCACATTGCCTACTTGATTTTTCTTACATTTTCTTCTTGATCATTCCTTTGTCATGCTCATCTGTACACGTGTGTTAGGAATAGTCCCAAGAGATAACTGAGAAGGGTGGGGGAGGGACGGGGGGGGGGGTGAATCAATTATCTACAAGTTTCAATTCTTTATCCAATTAAGTATACTTTAACAATAAAGCATAAACACTATGAAAGAACACTTGAACACAACACCAATCTTTTGGTCACAGGGAAACCCAAATGGATAAAAACCCCGGTGGGAATTAACACCCACTAATAATCTGCACTAGTGTATAATGATCCTTGTTAGAAGATCCTTAACCTTGTTAGGAGTTGTCTTTACAATTCACTAAGTACAGTAGACCTGGTCAAAGGTCAGACCCTATTAGGAGTCTTCTACAATTAACCCTGTTAGGGGTGAGGATGCACTGTCTGAGAGCTCACTGCTCAAAGGGTGAAGGCTACAACCTTTTGTTTAACAGATACACACTATATCTGGATCTTTGTGAACTGTGCTTTGACCTGCTGTCTGGATCAATTCCAACGAATAGCACAAGTACTTTACTTGGTCACATAGACCTTCTGATGGCTGAATACTTCACACACTCTGCTTTTCTCTGCACAAACAACTCTTTGCCACACTCTTGCAATCACAAATGACTGCATATAAATATCTTTCCTCTAAATGATATAACCAAGTTGGTCTATTAGAACCACCTTGAAATCATAATAGAGAAACAATAACATCTTCCAATATCAATTCTGTTAGCTCTACTAAGCACGCAACACATTTTGGGACTTGTCCAATTAACTACTAATAACCGCACACTACACACTGGTCGGCTCTACCAAATTAACTACAACTTTCACTCCAAGTTGAATTACTTCATGCACTCTTAACCACATATCCTTAACTCTTCTCCAAGCATAAATCCAAGGGCGCATACCGTAATGATAGGTGCAACTCATGAACCGATATAATCTCTGTCAGCTCCACTGGATAAACACAGGAAACTATAACTGTCCGATAGCGACTGCATAACTTTTGATCTAATGCACATTTGACTATGCGCTCATGAATGTAGCAACACTAACATGTCTACTTCACATATCCAAGGGCGCAAGGTGCCATGACAACTGTACAGACAACTACACTCAGAACACTGTCTGTAATTCTGTCAGGAACACTGCTGACACAAGCTGCTATATAATTGTTTGTACTCACACTTAACCTTTGCGTCCATGATATCATGCTAATAACATGTCCATGCTACATATACTATAAGCTCACTGCATAAGTCTTCCACGCATGCTACTTACCATATGTTGTCATCAATGACAAACATACAGTCAGCACTGGCTTGCTGGCAAATCTCCAACAATGTGTATGAATTAGCGTAAATAGGGACACAACTATTCTCCCTACAAAATGGCATGTCTAAGACATTAATGCATACATATCACCATATGAAACACACATGTATATAATCGTAGATGTGGGACCTGTTAATGGTAGTTAGCCAAAACTCGTGAGGGTGTATGTGATGACGGAAATTAGAAGGAAGGGAACACCAATGTTTTGGTTTGAAAGGAAGAAAACATAGGGAAACAAGTCATCACAAATGCGAAGGCACTATATTTTTGGTGTAAGTTGCTTTCCTCTTCAAAAGTAAAAGGTCAGTTCAGAAAACACCATGTGTTAGCAAGCTCAGGGTGATTGAAAATACTGCATGTTCTGGGAATTTATCATCTACTTTGAAAGTTAAAGGGTGGAGAGGATGAGAAATAATAAACAAATGAAATTTTGTTTAAAGGTAAGTGAAAAATGGTAACTAGTTGTTTTTTTTGTTTCGTTTATCAGTTGCATAAGGTTTTAAAACAAATGAATAAATGAAGAGGGTATTGGGTGGAAAACATAGAGGGTTTTGTTTAAAGGTAAAGGGTGGGTTTTGTGGGGAGTAGTGTGAGATATTTAGTGTTTGGAGAAAATGTAAACAATTGATAATCACATGATGGGTTAGTCAAAATTTCAACCAATTTAGTTGCTTTTCTTTTGTTTTCTCACTTTGGAAAGGGATTAAAATTAAAATGGGACAAATAAAATGTAGGTCAGAGCATAGTTTTGAAATCGGGTGGGAGAGATAAACAATGAATGTTGAAGATGATCAAATGTTGTCGAACAATGTTCCTCACCGTAGGCAGAAACAAGAACAAGACAGTACAAAAGATGTCTTCACATTCTTGGAAGGAAGGTGAGGGAAGATGGATGAAGTGTGAAGTCTCTAAATTTTTCTCAAGTGTCATAGTCAAATCAAGCATTCTAGGACACACTAAGGGATACGACAATCCAAAATCTCTTGGAAATTGATGAAAAACATTCGACATAGGAAAAATACCTTTGATGATAAAGAGACCTCGTCTAAATGTTGCTTAAGTATATTCATACTCATGTCAGACCTTGAAGAATTGATCATGTAGAGAATGAACAACAATTGAACAAAGGTTCGCTCCATCAAAGATAAGATAAATGGAATCAATGTTGTCTCTCAAATTTGAAATGTGGGACTCTATGAAAAAGCCTACATTGTATTTCAAGTAATTGTGCCAAGTACCCATATCTAGAAGACAATGTGAGTCATATTGCATTGAATCATAAGAAGGCAAAATTGTGGCAATACATGTGTCATCAAAAGCAACAATAGATGAATGAGATGGATTATCAACACCTACCTCTAGAATCTCAAAAGATGAAAGAACTCTAGATTCAAATGACCATATTGAATCTCTTCAAAAGGATCCACCCAAGATGCCATATGGTGTACATCAGTTGAAAGAATGTAACATGAGAAAAATGTGGGGTGTAGACTCGAGATTGGTGATCTACTTCCCTAATTGCAACTATATTTTTGCTATGCAATCCCTAAATGATGATGATAGTTAGTGGCAACTCAAGCTTTCCTACACCATATGTGGTCTAATAAATAGAAAGGATATTGGTTGACAATGAAAGCACACGAGGAACATTGAATCATCATCCTTGTCAATAGATCCCTTCCCACAAATATGCATTCGTGTTGTTAGCCATGAAGTTGTGTGGCGGTGAATGAGACTCAAATGAAGAAAACATACTTTGTGATGAATCCATATGATATAAGGCCCCAAAAGCAAGTATCCACCTCTCTAAATTAGAGTAAGCAAATGCAAGAAGTGAAGAAGAAGATGAACCTCCCAACATTGTTAAAGACAAAGTTTATGTTTGGTTCTTCAAAAGAAGACACTTCAACTATTCAATTTGTTCTCAATAACATTTATGTTCATAATGCTGATTTTTCTTGCAATATGCACAATTAGGCTTTTCCTTCTTAGATGATTCTCTTTGAGGAAAATGATTCCCAAGTTTTCATCAAATCCAATTCCCTAGTTTTCATCAAATCCGATGGGTATGAAAGCCATAAACAAACACTAAATATTGAGAACCAAGCTTGGATAACATGTTAAGAATCAAATCCTCTAAACGATATTGCAATCTTCTTGTTGTATTCATAATTACTGGATCTTGGAGATGTAGCCTTGGATATGGTCAAAACATTAAGGATCAATATTCATTAAATCACTGTCAAACTAATATCCCTTAATCTCATCAATTTTACCATACAAATTTTCAAAAGACTCTCAAGCCTCTTTAGGTGTTTTACATAATTCAATGTGAAATTGTAAATCAAAATGGACTAATGAACATATGTGTCCAAGTGTCTTCTCAAGTTCAATCTTCCATCTTGATAATGCATTGATGCAGAGCATCTTACAAATCAAAAAATAAATAGGATCCTTTTTTATCCTTTCAACATCCATTCAATAATATCTTTGTATAAAGGCATCTTATGAGGAAAATCAGAATATGTTTTAACACAAAAACATCAACCTTTCTCCATTTGCATATCCTGATTTTTATATCTGATTCCATTATTAATAACTTTTAATTTTGAAATATTCTTTACAAATCCTTTGGTGTAATTGTTCCAAATTAGTCCTTATAAAACATATATAAATTAGAGTCCAATCAAGTAATGAAATTATAAGTTATGTTCTCTACACAGAGAGCCATTTTTCCTGTAATAAACCAGACGTAAAACACCAAACCCTTCCTAGGGCATCTCATATCTTTATTAAAATGAATCCAAATGACACCAAACCAATTCCATAGTAACTATTAATGAGTCTAGTTTCCAAATGTACAAGCCATATATTTTTACCATTTATAAATCATTTTACAAGCATAAATAATTTCCTGCAACTCCAATGGAGATCTTTAAAAACCAGTCTCCACTCAAATGCACATAACTTTCACAAATCTGCATAAAAATGACTCAAACCAAAAGAAAATGAATGTTAATTCCCACATATTTCCAATATATATTATTAGAGGTCTTTATTCACCAAAATGTGTCCGTACCAAATGTTTCAATCTGACTGTGGTCAAGCAGACTTAAATTTGCAAATAGCAACTTTTATCAAAACTGCCATAACTTATTCATTTATCAACATAATCACTCCAAACCAAAATTCACATGTAGAGGGTGAATTTCTAGATCTTCCAATTATTTTCAAACTGGAACTATCAAAGCATAGCAAATGTTTGTATTGTTCACTCTTGAGAATACTTTTTGTAACTGAATTATTGATTATAAGAGTTGTAAGCTCAATATACCTTTAACAAGGTTTTGTATACCTTTAATAGGGTTGATATTCCTCTAATAAGGAAATGTACTATGTAATACTAAGCTCCTAATAGGGCTAGATCTTCTAATAGAGATACTATATTTTAGTGCATAGTTGTGGGTACCATCCCCACCGGGGTTTTCTCTTGGCTAGGGTTTCCTCGAAAACAAATAATGGTGTTATGACTTATGTGTTTATGTTCTTTTCATTTCAACATTCATATGGTTTATGAAAAATTGGTTTAACTTTAATTTAAAGTGCTATAATACTGATTCACCCCCCCTCTCAGTATTACTTAATCTTAACAATTGGTATCAGAGTTATTGGCCCTTGGAGAGAAAGTCTAACAACTTAAGGGAGATCATAATAGATTCAAAAAGTTTGCAAGAGAACTTTGAAGCAACACTTGATGACCTGGACAAAGAAAAGATTGAGAATGGCAATTTGAAATTCAAATTAAGAAGAACAGAAGGTTTTATCAAGAAGCTAAAGGAACAATTTATACTTTCAAGAAGTCAGAGACAAGACCTTATGGAAAAGATCAAGGAGGATTCAGACATTGATACATTAGACCAAGTAAAGAAGCTGGAACAAGAAAAAGAACAAATTAATCTTTTGATGATTAAAAAGATTCAACATGACAAAGATGCAAGATACAAAGTTGAAGAGACTCTAAAAGGAGCAAACACACAGATAGGAGAAATGCAGATTGAACTTGATCACTACAAGGATAAATGCCTAGAATTGGAGAAATACAATCAGATCATTAAAGGTGAACTTACTCAAGCCAAATTACACATTGAGAAGTTACATATGAGCAGTGATAAGATTGAACAAAGAGAGAGACAAAAACCTAAAGGTGACATGACTGGAATTGGATACAACGAAGGGGAATGTTCTAAAACTCATGAAGAATCACATGAAGCGAAGATTAAAGAAAGACCTACTCTTGAGAGACCTAGAGATCAGACTAGACCTTTCAGAGGTAGATGCTATGGATGCAACAAATTTGGACACATGAAAAGAGATTATAGAGGTAAAGGTCCTTTGAGACCCTTTACTGGTTATTGTTATAACTGCTATGCATATGGACACAAGAAAGCAGAATATAGGAAACCTCATCAGTTAAGAAATAGACAAGATTACATCAGAGAAGAATCAATAGCAAAGATCACATGTTACAAATGCAACAACCTTGGGCATACTGCAAGGTATTGTAAACTTCAGGTTAATCAGGACATAAGACCACCCACATGCTACAAATGCAACAACTCAGGACAAATAGCGAAGTTTTATAGGTGCAATGGAATGGACAAAAGAAGAGGACTGCCTCCTGTGGTTATAAAGAAGAATATTGGTGATAGTGGTAAAAGCCTTGGTGAATACATAGATTAATTCAAGAGCCATTTCAAAAAACCAACAAATGAAGATGATGGAAAGATATGGAAAGTAAAACATTTCAATAAGGCATTGGTTCAGGGAGAGACAACATATGCTACTGTGTCTTTGCTTGATGTCAACATTGCTACATCGACCTAAAAGGCCAAGCATGGCCTTATGGGGAGCATTGGATGAAGACATCAGATTATATCCAGCCCCTGATTATGTGGAATAAGCTCATGCAAGCTTAGATATGGTGTATATAGACACTATGGAGTTTATATCTGTGATCACAACATTTAGAGATTCATATCCTATGAGCACGAGACTTGTATTTGATTGAACATTGTGCGAAGTTGAGCTAACTGTGATAAATGCACTTACTCACCTAGTGATGGATAAAAGACTTCAAGGCATATCATTTCTTCATCGTTTGATAAGAACAACTAAGGAGATCAGAGTTAAGAAGCACATCAGCCACCTAGCAGCCACATTGCGTGATCGATTGAAGCAAAAGTTTTGATATCTAGCGTATTCAAGGTGTTTAGACCATTTACTCTATCGAGAAGCTATGGATGCACCTTTAATCTATGATGTTGATAGGCCAAAGTATAAGTTTAAAAGACCCCCTTTTAAGTCTTCTGAGGATGATACAGAAGGAGTGTTTTCACAAACCCCATACGACGTCCTTCACGTAGAGGATATTAGGGCTTACATTCATTATAAGTATGAGACTATAGGGGATGTGGAAATATAGAAAGAGATAGATGAAATGATAGAATCATATGGAAAATGAAAGAAGAGTTCAAACACTTAGAAGACTAATCAATCATAAAGCTAACCCTCCTGAATGAATTCAACGAGACTGAATGGTTTAAGATTATCCTAAGTAGAGTGCATGATCAGTTTATCTAGATAGGGGAGCAACCTGTGAAGATATGTAGTCAGCTAATTCATGATATAACTAGACTAGACAACACTGGAGCCATCCCTGTGGCAGAGAAAAACATTAAGAAGCAAGTAGAAACCCTAACACATTCCAAATGGGACAAGCGAGCGACGACTGTCAATGATATATTTCAACAAGATGTTAGATTGGTGGAAATGCTACTAGGATACAAGCTATACTACAGTAGCAAACCTAATTCTGTATAAGCAGAAGTCATACTGATGGCCTACAGAATGGTGAAGGAGAACACCAAGTATAACTTATGCAAAATTCTGGCACAATAATTCTTGGAGAATGTGAGGATTGTTAAGAAGGACAAGTCAAAAGCATTTAGATTTGGTTCACTTTTGATACATATGTACATTCACATTGAGCACAAATTTCTTGGAATGCACCTTAGAGCATGGAAGGACAACATACCTATTGGTATACAAATATCAGAGAGCTACTAGAGACAAAATAGTACATGGGTAGATGGTGAGTTGTTTGCTATGATCAAGATTCTGCAAAGGCAAATGAAGGAAAGGCACAAAATTCCAGAGGAACTAGTTGAAAGATATAAGGATACAATCTGTTTCATGGTTGAAACTGATTGTGTATGCTTTGAAGAATTTGAGCCTAGGAAGAAATGGTGCTACCCTATGGGATATGAGGTTAGTTCTAAGGTTCTTGTAATGCAGATAGAGCATCTGCTAGCATCAGAAATTGAGACATCTGAAGAGAGATGGGGAACCTATCAAGAAAAGTCAGCAAAGGTTAGAGATGAACATGATAAAGGAACAAGGAAGAGGAAGATAGAAAAGATGGTTGATGAGATGGCAATGAAGGCTGTAATCACAAAGGAAGAACTAAAGGAAGTAAGAACTAAGATGAAAAAAGGATCTTCTAGCATGAGGATTGAAGCCCCTCCATCTTCTGAAGTAGAAAAGATAGTATGTCCTACCTCTAACATAATTGATTTATCAATCACCCCTGAGAAGATAACACAAGAGAATGCACCTACGAGCACTCCTAGGAGATCTACAAGATCAAATAGACCTACCAGTCCTAAGAAGCAAAAGATTGAAGTAGAAGAAAAGAAGAAAGAAGATAAGGTGACAAAGAAGAAAGAAGAGAAAGTAGAACACAAGAAAGCATAGAACCTATGGAAACCAGACATCAAAATATTGCAGAAGAGGATAATAAAAGATGGTAACTTGAAGACCCTTAACAGATATTATGAGAGATATGATTCTGCTAATCAGTCAGTGATAGAAGACATTGTGATTGAGCATTTACTAGCCTACAAAAAGAACTTATTGGAGATTGAAGGCAGTATTGCAAAAGATATATATGGGAAGCTAGAAATCAGAAAATAATTAGCACAATTAGAGGATGAAACAATAAGGAACAAACATTGAAGATATGTTGCCTGTAGTTTCTATACAGGAAAGGGAGAGAATAGTTAAGGAGTTGAAACCCCTATTGAGAACTAAAGCTAGACTTGTAAAGATAATGGCTAGGAAATATGATGAGGTAATTGAGGACACACAGAAGGTATTAGATCAAATTTTGATGGGTGACATGCCTGAGAAGACTTCACCTCCCAAAGCTACAAAGGCTACACCCCTAGGAATGTGAGAAAGCTCCAAGACAGTTGAGGAGAGTATGGAAGCAAGCAAGCAACCAGACTTCTTTGTTGCTAGCGTGTCTGTGACACTTGACACTTCACTAGATGAGAGTGACCCGTTTCAAGGAAACCTAGATATGCGATGACAAAAGAAGAGGAAGGATAGAGAGAGGAAGGATAGAAAGAAGAAATACAGGAAGAGAAAGGACAGGAAAAGGAAGGACAAAAAGAGGAAGAACAAAGAAAAGAGATAGGGACAAACAAAGGAGATGAGGTAAGAGTTGAGATCAAACAAGAACCTGATACTTCTTCCACCCTATTGTTGGCAAGTATGGCCAAACCTATGAGCACTGATGTGGAGAGTATGGATAAGGATGAGTTATCGAGATTATCCTTCATGGCATTTGCTAAAGAAAAAGAGAGGTCGTAACAAAAAGGAGACAAGCAGGTTAAGGTGATCACTAGGGCAGTAGATACTGTGAACAAAATACTCCCTATACCTCTTATATTTCAAGGAAAAGATGATGCAGAGAACCTGATAAATGGCACTAGATAACTTCGACAACCATTATGAGTCACCTGTGAAGATCACAAAGGAAAAGGAAGAGAAGAGATTCCTTGAAAAGAAGTTGAATGAAGTTTGCCAATCCATCTCATGAGACTTGGGCATTCTGAAAGCAACTACAATTAAGGCCAAAAGCTATGTTGCACAAGGAAGAAAGTTGTATAGTTATTGCATCAATCCTATTAGACACATCAAGAACATTGAGGACATTATAGCTAAGGACAAGGCTACCGTAGATAGTATGATGGACAGTTGTGAGACCACCTCACAAATTGTATTAGAAATGGATAAGTAGACATCCAAAATCTTGGATAAGGTGAATGTTTTGGATATAGAGAAAGGGAGAGTAGTGACAAGATTTGGTTTGCTAAAGAGTTTAATCACTCCTAAGCTATCAATTCTTGAAGCTCATCTCAATGAAATGGTCAAGATTGTGGAGTCAATGACCAATTTTATACCCATTGAGCTAAAGGCATCAGAGACTGCATCTTATGCATTGAATGGACCGATTCATGTCAGTGAGCTGTTGATTAAGTCATGGAATGATGAAGTCAAGACCTTGGAAGATTCCTTCCAAGATATTTTGAATCTGGTGAGTAAGCACTAAGTCATACATGTTTAAAATTTTGAAGTTTTGTGAGTACCTTTGCCATTCATGTGAAAGGGGGAGAAGAAGAGAAAAATGAGAAGAAGAAGATAAAAAGAAAAAAAGAAAAAAAAAAGAGAAGAAAAGAATATGTATATGTGTATAAGAAAGAAAAGTAGAAGGAAGAGTACGGATAGTGTTTTGGACACTTAGTCATTTTTTGCTAAGTGTTGCTCTCAATGCCAAAGGGAGAGATTGTTGACAAGTGATGTTTTGAGAGCACTATGAATCACTTGAGGGTTGTCATTTATGGCAACACATATGTTATAGTGATCACATGTAGTAAATATGAGTGTTGGAGACACAGTCATAAAAATGACTAAGTACAAAATCAGATTTACAAAGTATTATAGTACTGTTTTGGTCAGCAAAGATAGTATATGCTATAGGATGGCTTTCGAGCTTAGAGGAAGAGATTTTGGGATATGTATGAGCTTCAATTAAGGTCGCATGTGTTTTGGTATTCATATCAGTAAGTTACAGTGATATGAAGATATGCGAAGACAGAGGAACAGTGAAATAGGGCATATGAACAGTCACGATGATTAAGGGAATGCTAGATGGAATGGTAATGCACTAAGTCAGATAAAGATTGTAAAATGCCGACACTTTGGTAATACAAGATCGCTGACTCATTATTTATTATTTGCATGAGTATTGTATTGTATTTGAGAGCCAACTAGATGGTAGAATAGATATAAATAAAGAGTGTTTTGTGAAAGCGATAGAAGAATAAGATATATATGAGATATGGATGCGAATTTGGGATATCGGTAATGGTTGATAGCAAATGCGAGATTAGAGATTGACAGAGACTATTGAGAGCTATAACTAGAACTATCAAAGCATAGAAGATGCTTGTATTGTTCAATCTTGAGAATACTTTTGTAACTGTATTATTGATTGTAAGAGTTGTAAGCTCAGTATACCTTTAACAGGGTTGATATTCCTCTAACAAGGAAATGTACTATGCAATACTCAGCTCCTAATAGGGCTAGATCTCCCAACATGGATACTATATTTTAGTGCATAGTTGTGGGTACCATCCTCACCACGGTTTTCTCTTGGCCAATGTTTCCTCGAAAACAAATAATGGTGCTATGAGTTATGTGTTATGTGTTTATGTTCTTTTCATTTCAGCATTCATATGGTTTATTTGGAATTGGTTTAAGTTTAATTTAAAGTGTTGTAATACTGATTCACCCCCCTCTCAATATTACTCAATCCTAACAACCTTGTGCCGTTGAAGTGCTAGAAGTCTACTGACTTATGATTAATAGCAAGTACCTAAAATAACTCCTTGTTAAAAATAGGAAACCTCTGCTAGACAATTCTAGAACTTTGCTAGAACACAGAGTCCCCTTAACCCACATCACTTAGCCTATCAGGACTTAGAAATAGGCTAGTGCACTATCCAAATGATCAGGTGCAAAGAGGGGACATTATAATTCTCCCTCCCCAAGATTGTTTGTCCTCAAGCAATCACAAGTCTGGATGTTGTAAGATCTACTCATTCTCCCAAGTTGCATCCTCTACTTGTAGATTCTTCCACTTAACTAGGTACTCAGTGATGACCTGTCTCTTGACAATCCACTCTCTAAAATGAATCATTGCCTCTGGTACTAAATTTAACTTTCCTTCCTCATCTGAAGAAGGCAACTTTGCTAAAGGCTCTACATTATGCCCAAGTTCCTTTCTAAGTTGTGATATGTGGAAAACATTGTGCACCTTACTGTCAGTGGATAACTCTAGTTCATAAGCAACTTTTCCAACCCTCCTAGTAATCCTGAATGGTTCATAAAATTTGGGCTTCTCCTTCTTAGCTCCACTCATCTTGAGGGTAGACTATCTATAAGGCTGCAATTTGAAATACACCATGTCTCCCACCTCAAACTTCCGCTCGGTATGATGTTCAATATACATATTTTCTTGATTCTAAGCATGTTGCATGTTTTCTCTCAAAGATCTCATAATACCCTGGCTCTGTTGTAGAAAGTCTCTAGCTCTGGGTACTTTACAATCTATAGTAAATCAATGAAGCTAGGAGCCTTATACCCATACAACCCCATGAAAGAAAACATCTAGCTGAACATGTGGTAAGTGGAGTGGTAGCAATACTCCCTTAAATCCAACCACCTAACCCACACTTTATGCTGCCCTAAAATATAATTGCACAAGTAGCCTTCCACCCATTTATTAATTATCTCTGTTTGACCACCCCTTTAAGGATGGTAACTAGTATTGTGAGTCAACTCGGTGTGAGACAATTTGAACAACTCCTGCCAAAACAAGCTCATGAACTTGTTGTCCCTATCACTAATGATAGTCTTTGGTGTACCATGAACTCTAAATATCTCCATGAAGAATAAATCTGCCACCTGTATCACTATATACGTTGTTGAAATAGAAAAAAACTAAGCAAACTTTGTCAATCTGTCCACTACCACATATATACAATCCTTCCCTTTCTCTTTGGGAAGCACTGTGATAAAATCCATTGATACACTCTCCCATATTTGAGTGGGAATTGGAAGGGGTTACAATAGATCGGATGGGCATGGGTGTTCATTTTTATTATGTTGGCATATACTACACTCGCGAACATACTTGAGGATATCATCTTCAATCCCTTTCTAAGAAAATCTCTCACGAATATGCTTATAAGTCTTGTAGTAACTAGGGTGACTAGCAATGGGATTGACATGAAATGTTTTAAAAATCTTCTCTTTGAACTTACTTTTAGGCACCACTAAAATAATCCCTTTATAACAAATAATTCCCTCTCTTACCTCTTATCTGATGTCCTGAAATGAACCATCAAGAATGTTGCTTGCCAACGGACTCTTCACATATTCAACTTGTATTTTCATCCTCCAATCTTCTATTATATTTGAAATTGCACACAAATGTGGTCTCTTGGACAAAGCATCAACCTCTATATTCCTTTTCCCCTTGACATATTCAATGCCAAAGCCATAGGCTTGGAGCTTACTCAACCATTTTTGTTGCCTCTCTTTAAGATCTCTCTGATTAAGAAAATACTTGAGGCTACTATGATCTATTTTAAAAGAAAATACTTGAGGCTACTATGATCTATATTAAAATTAAATCTAACTCCAATAAGATATTGTCTGAACTTGATCAAAGCATGTATAATTGCCAACATCTATTTGTCACAAATGAAATATCATTTTTCAACTCCTCTTAACTTCCTTCTCGCATAAGCGATTAGGTGTTTTCTTTGCATTAGGAAAACACCAATATCTTCCTGTGATGCATCACATTCTAACTCAAATGGCTTGTAAAAATCCAGAATGGCTAAAATAGGACACGAGCTCATCAATTGCTTGAATTGGGCAAAAGTTTGTTGTGTTGCTTCAGACCAAGAGAAAGCTCCTTTTTTTGTCAAATCTGTATGTGGAGCAGTAACCTGTGAAAATCCTTTTACAAACCTCTAGTAGAACCCACATAACCCAAACAACCCCTTTAATTGAGAGAGGTTGGTAGGTGGAGGCCAACCAAGTATAGCTTTGAATTTTTCAGGGTCTACACGAACTCCATTAGTGTTGATTATATGCCCAAGATACAGTAATTCAGTCATCCCAAACTCATACTTGGACTCCTTTGCGAATAGGGACTCACTTTCCAAAATACCCAACACTTGATCCAAATGTTTCAATTGTTCCTCCCATGTTCTGTTGCAGATAAGTATAACATCAAATAAAATTAATACAAACTTATGAAACTAATTTTTGAACACCTTGTTCATACAAGATTGAACAGTAGCAGGTGCATTTGTCAAACCAAAAGACATGAAACAAAACTCAAAATGACCAAAGTGATATTTGAATGTTGTTTCTTCTATGCCCTCTTTGAACTTGATTTGATGATAACTAGATTTCAAGTCTATTTTAGAAAAAATAGATTGCCTATGCAACTCATCAATAAGCCCATCTCTACATGGAATCAAGTACCCATTCTTAATTGTCTTCTTATTTATTGCCATGTAATCTATACACATACACATAGTCCCATCTTTTTTCTTTACTTAAACAATAACAAAAGTGAAATGACTCTTGGCATGATATGTCTCATCTCTAAGAGCTCCCTAATAGCCTTTTAAATTTCATCTTTTAGTCTCTTAGGGTGCCTATATGGAGTTGCTATGACAAGTTTGGCTCCCTCCTCTAACTCATTGAAATGCTCAATACCTCTATCTAGTGGCTTGCATGTAGGAATGTTACTGAAGACCTTGCTGCATTTGGTAATAATAGTCTGTATATCAGGATGATAGGACCTTTTCTCCTCCTTTGTGACCATGGGCATAATCATACACTCTGTTGCTTGCTCCATCTGATCATGCTTGAATAACCTCTCCATCCTCATGTATGATATGAATCTTATAATTTATCAAGGTTAAAAGAAAACTCATGAAGTGAATTAATCCAAGTCATGCCAAGTATCACATCATTGCCACCCATGTCAACCACAAAAATTTCAACTGATAATCACCAATTCGCATAATCAAGTTTGGAATTTTGTGTGTGCGTGAAAGGTTACGCCCATCCCCAACCATCACTTTAAATCTTCCATGCCCCTCTGTTAAAAGACATATCTTCTTTGCCAACCTCTTGTCAATGAAGTTATGTGTTGCCCATGTATCAACTAACACCACTACATGTTGCCTTTGTATAACACCCCTCACTTTGAAGGTAAAGGCACCTTGCACACCTGAGAGTTGGGCTATAGCCTTCTCCTTGTTAGGCCAAAAAGCTGGCAAGCACAACTGAGAGGGGGGAGGGGAGAGGGAGCGGGAGCGGGAGGGGGTGAGGTAGTTGTACAAAACCTAATCAATTTATTCCACTTTAAACGTTAAGATATGAAAGATAAACAATAATGCTAGATGCACAACACATAACATAGAATACCAAGATTTATTCTCAAGGAAACCCGGTTAGGGAAAATCCCAGTGGGAGTCAAACCCACAAGATAATGCACTTTGCTAAAAGTATTGCCTGGTTAAGAGAAAAATAGAGAACAAATGATGCACTTGCAACCTACAAGGCTTATAGCTGAATCAAAAAGCCCACTACTCAGAGATCACTGCTCACAATACAATCTTAGATCTAGCGCTTAGTCGGGTTAGCCGATCTACCTTCATTACAACAAAGAGGACATTCAATCCTTTACAACCGAACTGACAAATAACATCTCCTATGCCAAAACAGTTCTAATGAAGTTCACAAATGCTCTTCTTCGCATACAGTCCTCACACACTGTCCTCACTCTTTTTCACACTCATGATTTCTCATTTATACTGATTACAAAGAATAATCAACCATTTGGTAGGCTAAGACCTAATATAATGAAAGATATAAACATTATGCTCAATCTCCAATGCGATCTAAATCAAGTCATCCAAGACTTAGATAGGACCCAAATCTTCATCCACAAACAACCCAATCATCACACAATTCAAGAACACCAACAAGAAGCATGAATATCATCTAGAACCTTCACATCATCTCCAACACACAATTCAAACTCATATCTCTCTCTGGTCAAGAGGAACACTGAAATACTAAACTTAGTCACATAAAAAAGATAGCTTGCTATACTCCGAATCATGAACAATACTATTTGTGAACACAATGATAAGGCAATATGTAAACAACAACTTCGTAACCTCTGAAACATAAAATCCAAGTCATATCGAACCAATTACTTAGCCACTATTCTCATGAACACTGTTATACAAACAACCAGTAAATCGATCATTGCTCATTCAACTTGTCAAACCAACTCTTCTGAACCTCTGTAGAAGATCTATAGACACCTCTGAACAATCTCTGACAATCACAACTCAATATATCAATCACATCATTTGATTGAATGAAATCTTCTTCACCGAACCTCTTGAACACACTGTGTGAAACAACAATCAGTATGTTGACATCAATGACAAAACATTAATGTCATCACACCCAAATCCAAAACTTTGACATAGTCAACAATCTCCCTCTTTGGCATTGATGACAACATATGTAGTGAAAAATTGATCAATGCACAAAGACATTATTCTGTATCCACCTGATCACTCTAAAAAGTATAGCTTCAATATATCCACCTGATCACTCTAAATATCCAACTCAAAACAATCTCTCCCAAGAATACTTAACTCTCCCATTTGACACAATCTCAACTTGCTTTTCACACAATCTTCTCCCCCTTTGACATCAATGACTAAGGACCAAAGACATCAAAATAACTAAACTCAGCTCAATGTAGAAATACCAAAATAGGCACAAGACTACTCCCCCTGAGGTGTAGTCCCTAGACTTCATCAATCCAACAAATGATGCTCTGATAAATTCTTTAGATTGATGACATCCTTAGCATCATTAGTTCTGATCAAGAGGGGTTATCACCCCAAGCTTCTCTCTGAGATATTCAAATGTATCCTTTGGTGAAGACTTTGTGAATATATCTATAATCTGTTCTTTAGTAGGCACAAATTCCAACTTCACTTCTCATTGACTTTATCCTTTAAGACATGATACTTAATAGAAATATGATTTTCCTTTGAAAGCAGTATCAGATTCCTTGAGATATTTATATCACTGGAGTTATCACAGTGAATGACAATAGGTTCATCAATGTTTATTCTTATATCTTTCAACATTTGCTTCATCCAAACAACTTGATTACAATTTAGTGCAACAACAACATATTTAGCCTCAACAATAGATTGAGAAATATAATCTTGCTTCTTACTTATCTAAGAAACTAGTCTCTTACCCAAAAAGAATTCTCCACTACTAGTTTTTTTTCTTCTGTCATCCACATTACATGCTCAATCATCATTAGTCTTTAAGCACATAAATTGAAATCGTCATCTTTTCCATATCACAATCCATAATCTAATGTTCCCTTCAAGTGTCTAAAAATTATTTTGACAACAACCATATGAGATTCCTTTGGTTCAGCTTGAAATCTTGCAACTATACCAACCACATTTGATATATCCGATGTAGAATGTGTACTTAGATATTGCAATCTACCAATCATAGATCTGTACAATGTTTATTAGAGTAAGGAGTATCATCTTTAATTAATTTGCAACCGATAACTATAGGAGTTCCTACCGGTTTACAATATTCCATACCAAATTTCTTCAGTAACTCTCTAACATACTTGGATTGTGAAATAAATATTATTCTTTCTAGCCATGTAATTGGCAATTGAAGAAAGAATTTCATTTCTCCTATCATAGATATTTCAAATTCCTTTTGCATCTCATCAACAAAACGTAGTCTACTCATCTCATCGTTACCAAAAAATATGATATCATAAACAAAAACCTCAACAATCAATATGTTATCATCAATTATCCTAAAATATAAGTTACTATTTGCAGTACCTTTGCTAAAATCAATCTTTGTCGAGTACCTGTCTAATCAAGCATACCAGGCTCTAGGAGCTTGCTTTAATCCATACAAATCTTTATGCAATTTGCAAACCATATCTCCTTCTTTAGTTAGGTGAAAACCATTAGATTGTTCAATATAAACATCTTCCTCAAGTTCACTATTAAAAAATGTAGACTTAACATCAATCTGATAAACCTTAATCCTTCTATAAGTTTCATAGGCAAGAAATAATCTAACAACTTCAAGTCTAGCAACATGGGAAAAGGTCTTAGTAAAATGATACCTTCCATTTGTGAATATCCTTTGCATACCAACCTTACTTTATTCTAGACCACTTTTCCATCTTCATTTAGCTTATTTTTGAATACCCACTTTGTTATGATCACATTCTTATCAATAGGTACATGAATGTGAATCCAATTCATGTTCTTCTCAATCTGATCAAGTTCCTCTCTCATCGCTTTCATCCAACTCTCATCATTGCATGCCTCTTTAACATCTTTAGACTCAAATTCTGATACTAAACATGTTTCATCTCTAGCAATCCTTCCTCTAGTTTGAACACCTCATTCTTATCACCAATAATAGCATCTTCAAAATAATTAATCCTTACATACCTCAGATTCTTAAGAGTAGTCTGTGTAGCAGTTCCTCTAGTGTTGATATCCACTTCATTTCCTTTTGATTTTGTATGTTCTTCTGATCCATTCTTCTTTTGCATCTCAATAATCTGATTGTATTATTCTATTGTGTCATACTTGCAGGTTCTTTCTGATCTCTGCATATCTTCATCAACTCTAGCATTTGCACTTTCAATAATCTTTCTTAGTTTGTAGTTATAACATTTGTATTCCTTGCTCTTTGTAGAATATCCAAGAAATATTCCTTCATCATTTATAGGATCAAACTTTCCAACATCTTCATCTCTTTTAATATAGCATTTACTTCCAAAATTCTAAAGTACTCCACTGTACGAATATGACCATACCATAGTTCATAAGGAGTCTTACTAGTTCATTTTATGATCTGTACTTGGTTCAATGTGTAAATTGCGGTGCATATTGTCTCTCTCTAGTACATTTATGAAACTTTTCCTTCAATCATCATAGTCCTAGCTGTGTCTAGAATAGTCATGTTGCTTCTCTCAACAACAACATTTTGTTGTGGGGTTCACAGAGCAGAAGTCTTTCTCTTTATCCCATGTTCTTTACAAAATGCACATAATTCACCAAATGTGAATTCACCTCATTATCTCAAACATTTTAGTCTCTTTTTAGATTCAATCTCCACCATCAATTTGAATATCTAAAAGTTTTGCAAAGCTTCTAATTTTTCTTTCAAAAATGTAACCAACATCATTTTTGAATAGTCATCAACAAATAAATTGAAATATATTTCACCATAGTAGCTTCTTGTTCTAGTAGGACCACAAAGATCTGTGTGTACCAAGTTTAACAATCCATTTGAAGTATGTCTCTTGTTTTTAAATGTAGATCTAGTCAGCGTTTCCAATTGACATTCTTTGCACATATTGTTAGGCTTCATCAATCTAAGCAAATCTCTCACAACATGTGTAGTGCTTATTTTCACCATGTTATCAAAATTCACATGACAAAATCTTCAATGCCATAACCAACTATCATCAACTCTAGCAACCAAACATTTATTCTCAACTATTTTCAACTGAAATAGATCGCCAACAATTTGGGTACCTGATGCAATAAGATTTCCTGTGCTTCCAATGATCTTACAGATTCCATTCATGAACTCCAGTTTTTATCCTTTATCCAATAGCTATCCAACACTCAACAAATTATGACTCAATCCTTCAACACACAAGACATCATCAGTATTGTTCTTACCATCAAGAGTAATAGATAATTTTCCCTTAACCCAACAAGGTGCATTGTTACCAAATCTAACAACACCTCCATCATAATCTTCAAATTTTACAAACTTATCTTTATCACTAGTAATATGATGTGAGCATCCACTATCAATGACCCAGTCATCTCTCTTGAAAACTCTTGAAACTAATTCTTTTTCCTCATTAGGATTATCTTCTTTAATAGAAATAAACACAATCTCATCCTTACTAGCAGATTCATCATCAGTAACACCTTCTTCAACAACATAATAACTTTTGTGATTCTAAGGATGCTACTTTTCATATTTGTCTCTATTATCCTTGTAGTTTTTCTCCAAACATCTAGTTACAATATAACCAATCTTATTACAATTAAAACATTTCAAAGGTAATTTCCTTCATACTTATTGGTACCTTTAGGTAATCTCTTTGCAATTAGGGCTTCAAGTTCATCAATCTTCCTTTCTTCTTCCATGATCTCTTACTAATCCTTAGCATAGTACTTGAATTTCATCTTTTTAGAGGTTTCTCCTGGTTCATACTAGGACACACTTGCTTGAAATGTAGTCTCAATCTTCATAAGTTCCTTATCAAGTGTAGTCATCTCATAGGAGCAAAGTCTTCCAGCTAAACTTGAAGTCTTGAAATAGGTCTTATGGTTCTCAATTCCTCAATAGAAGAAACCTTCTCAGTAGCATGTAGGAAAAGATCTCAAAATCTCTCTCTCTCTCTCTCAAAGTACCACCAACATATTTGAATCCATAGATTATATCATTTACCCTCTATAAATATGTTGAAGCATATTCTCCTTCATTCATTCTCATGTCTTCATACTTGGCTTTCAATCCATGCAACTTAGCTTGCTTAACATAATCATCACCTTCATAAATAGTTTCTAATTATGTCCATACCTCATGTGTATTCCTCAATCCATAAATGTGTGAATATTTTGAGTCTGATAACGCACTAATTATTGCCTCTCTTACCAACATATTCTCCTTTAATTTATTCTCATCTACAGTAGCATTTATTAAGTCATTTGGAATAGCATAAGGGTTCTAAGTGATCTACCAATACTCATCTCATGTTCCCATGCATATCAGGGAAGTAGCCATCTGGTCCTTCCAAATTACATTGTTTCTTCCATCTAACTTCAAACTCTCTTTCCTCAAACCTGTCATGCCAGATCTCCTTCAAGCAGTCAAACTTTGTCAAAGGATTAAGCTCTGATACCAATTGTTAGGCCCAAAATATGGCAAGCACAATTGAGAGGGTGGGGGGGGTGAATCATTTGTACAAACCTTAATCAGTTTATTCCACTTAAAACACTTAGATTTGAAAGATAAACAATAATGAAAGATCCACAACACATAACACATGACACCAAGATTTGTTCTCGAGGAAAATCTAGTGGGAGTCAAAACCACAAAATAATGTACTTTGCTAAAAGTACTACTTGGTTAAGAACACAATAGAGAACAAAGGATGCACTTGCAACCCATAAGGCTTACATTTGAATGAACATGCCTACTGCCCAGAGCTCACTACTCACAATACAATCTCAGATTTGGCCCTTAATCAGGTTCACCGATCTACCTTTCATTATAACAAAGAGGACATTCAGTCCTTCACAAATGAACTGACAAATAGCATCTGTTGGAGATTTGCGAGCAAGCCAATGCTAACTGTATGTTTGTCATTGATGACAACATATGGTAAGTAGCATGCATGGAAGACTTATGTAGTGAGCTTATAGTATATGTAGCATGGACATGTTATCAGCATGATATCATGGATGCAAAGGTTAAGTGTGAGTACAGATAGTTATATAGCAGCTTGTGTCAGCAGTGTTTCTGACAGAGTTACAAGCAATGTTCTTTGTGTAGTTGTCCGTACAGTTGTCATGGTGCCTTACGCCCTTGGATATGTGAAGGAGACATGTTAGTGTTGTTACATTCATGAGCACATAGTCAAATGTGTTGTAGAAGAGAAGTTATACAGTCGCTATCCAATAGTTACAGTTTCCTGTGTTTATCCAGTGGAGCCAACAGAGATTATATTGGTTCTTGAGTTGTGCCTATCGTTTCGGTATGCGCCCTTGGATTTATGCTTGGAGAAGAGTTAAGGACATTTGGTTAAGAGCACATGAAGTAATTCAGCTTGAGGAGAAAGTTGTAGTTAATTTGGTAGAGCTGACTAGTGTGTAGCATGCGGTTATTAGTATTTAATTATACAGGTCCCAGAATGAGTTGCGTGCTTAGTAGAGCTGACAGAATTGATATTGGGAGATGTTATGGTTTCTCTATTATGATTTCAAGGTGGTTCTAACAAGTCGACTTGATTATATCATTTAGAGGAAAGATATTTATATGCAATCATTTGTGATTGCAAGGGTGTGGCATGGAGATCAAGCATTAGTAGAGCAGAGTGTGCGAAGTGCAGTGCCATCAGAAGAAGGTCTATGTGACCAAGTGAAGTACTTGTGCTATTCATTGGAACTGATCCAGACAACAGGTCAAAGTGCAGTTCACCAAGATCCAGATATAGTGTGTATCTGTTAAACAGAAGGTTGTAACCTTCACCCCTTTGAGCAGTGTGCTCTCGGACAGTGTGTCCTTACCCCTAACAGGGTTAATTATAAAAGACTCCTAACAGGGTCCGACCCTTGACCGGGTCTATTGTACTTACTACATTGTAAAGCAACTCCTAACAGGGTTAAGGATCTTCTAACAAGGATCATAATACACTAGTACAAAATATTAGTGGGTGTCAATTCCCACCGAGGTTTTTACCTATTTGGGTTTCCCTGTAACCAAAATATTGGTGTTGAGTTCATGTTTGCTTTCATTGTGTTTATGCTTTATGTTTAAGTATACTTAATTGGATAAAGAATTGAAACTTGTAGATAACTGATTCACCCCCCCCCAGTTATCTCTTGGGACTATTCCTAACAATTGGTATCAGAGCCAAGTGCCTTAGAGAGAAAATTTAACAACTTGAGGTTGATCATATGGCATACTTTAGAAAAGACAGTCCTAAGTTTGATGGAGAGAATTATCCTAATTGGAAGAAAAAAATGGTGACACATTTGGAGTGTATTGCTTTTGAATTTTTTGATGTAACTATCAAAGAAATCTAGATCCCTTCTCTTGCAGATCTTGAAAAGGATGATGCTACTCGTAACAAGAAATATTTATTCCAACAGAATGCTATTGCAAATGAAGCCCTTATCAACACACTATCAGACAATGAGTTTTCAGAGGTAAAGAAAATTGACACAGCTCACAAGATTTGGAAGCACCTAGAAGACATGTTTGAAGGAGACACACAAGCCAAGAATGCGCACAGAAGAACATGGAAGAAAAGATACAATAAATTGGAGATGCTACCTAATGAATACATCAGAGCTTACAATCAAAGGAATAATGAAGCAGTTGCTGGAATCTGGAACAATGGTGGAGAGATCTCGGAGGAAGATATTATGGATAAGTTGACTACTACTCTGACAACAGATTATGCATTGAAGATAAACATCCTTGAGGAGACCATGCAGCTTTCAACAAATTTCAAGAGAGAGACCTTGATCAGCAAAATTGTAGCTTTTGAGATTTCATATTTGAAGACATAACCTAAAAGTGAGACATCCTTCAAAGCATCAGTCCATGGTAAGAAATCTATAAACACCTCTGGTAATTTTGATGATGAAGATGAAGAAAAAGAGATAGATGATATCATTGCTATGATTGCTAAGAAAGAAAGAAAATGAAAAGGAAAGTATGAAGGTCAGTTACCTTTCAAATGTTCCTCATGCAATAAGATTGATCATTTTGCATCTAGATGTCCTTCAAGAATTAAGAAGGTCAGTACTAACTACAAGCCTAAGTATAGGAAAGAATGTTACTATGCTAATGAAGGAGTTTTTGATGATGGTTCAGTTGAAGAAGAAATTAGTATCATTGCTATCAAAGAGGAAATGTTTGATGAGTTGGATTCTGATAAAAAGGAGAAGGCATAGGAGCTAGCATTGATTTCACAAGCAAACATAAGGACATATTGGATCATTGACAACAATTGTTGTCATCACATGACAGGTGATAAAGACATATTTGTTCATCTAGATAGATACAAAGGAGGAATGGTTAGATTTGGAGATAACACTCCTAAGCCTATCATTGGTAGAGGAGCTATTACTTTGGATGGAAAGAACAAAACAAATGATGTTCTATATGTAGATGGTTTGTAGCATAACCTTCTCAGTGTTGGGTAGTTTCTTGACAAAGGTTACAAGTTAGAGTTCAAAGACAACATGTGTGATATTAACCACAAGGATGGTGTAATGATTGCATCAGGTTCAAAGACTAAAGGTAATGTTTTTTACCTCAATTCAGAAGCAAGTTGTTTTGTGGCTAAAGTAGATGACAGTTGGTTATGGCATAAGAGGCTATGTCATATCAATTTTGATAACATAGTGAAGATAATCAATGTTAAGGCAGTAAGAGATCTACCTAGCATAGAAAAGCTAGTTGATACTATATGCAGGGAATGTGTAATAGGAAAACATGTGAGGAATTCATTTAGGAGCAAGCAGAATTCAGCAGAAAACAAGTTGGATCTGATTCATACAGACCTATGTGGACCAACTCAAACAAGATCATACTATGGTGAAATGTATTTCATTTTGTTTGTAGATGAGTATTCTAGAATGATGTGGGTTGCATTCTTAAAGGATAAGTCAGAAGCATTTGAGAAGTTCAAAATATTCAAAGCTAAGGTTGAGAATGAATCTGGACTCAAGATCAAGTGTTTAAGATCAAATAGAGGAGGAGAATTCACCTCTAACAGATTCTATGAGTACTACGAAGAACATGGCATAAAGAGGTAGTTGAGTGCACCTAGAACCCCTCAATAGAATGGGATTGCAGAAAGAAGGAATAGGATCATCCTTGATACAATGCGCACAATAATGATTGAATGAAAAGTAGCACACAATTACTGGAGAGATGCGGTCACAACAACAGTCTATACAATCAATAGAATTCAGTTAAGGCCTGGTGCGGAAAAGACACCTTATGAGTTATGGTTTGGTAATGTTCCCATAGTAAAATACTGCAGAATCTTTGGAAGCAAGTGTTACATCAAGAGGGATGAAGCAATTGGCAAGTTTGATACAAGAAGCGATGAAGGTATTTTCCTTGGTTACTCTACTAAAAGCAAAGCTTATAGATGTTTCAATTTAAGATTGAAGAAGATCATTGAAAGTGCCCATGTTAAGATGGATGAAAATTTTATCATTCAAGAGAGATATCATGATTATGCACCTATGATTGAAGAGGAGCCCAGTCCTTCCACTAGTGAGACAGTAGTTGAAGAGATGTTTGATAGCATTAATGTTTTGTTCAATGACCCTGAATCAAGTGAAGAAGAATCTCAGAAGGCTGATGAGATAGCATCACCTAAAGTTCCATAGTTCACATCTAGATATCATTCAAAGGAAGATATCATTGGAAATTAGAGTAGTCTAGTCTTGAAAAGATCTAAGGCAAAGAGTTCAAAAGGCAATGAACCAATATGTTTATTATCTCAGATTGAACCTTTAAGTGTTGAAGATGGATGTAATGATTTTGATTGGCATGATGCTATGAAAGAGGAACTACATCAGATCATTAAGAATGATACTTGGGAACTGGTCCCAAGACCTAAAGATAAGAATGTGATAGGAACCAAATGGATATTTAGAAACAAGATGAATGAAGATGGTACAATAGTAAGGAATAAGGTAAGATTAGTGTGTAAAGGATATGCACAAAGAGAAGGCATAGACTATTCAGACACATTTGCACCTGTGAGCAAACTTGAAGCTATTAAGTTGTTTCTAGCTTATGCGACATTCAAAAACTTCAAGGTCTATCAGATGGATGTCAATTCAGCATTCTTGAATGGAGAACTAAAGGAGGAAGTATATATTGAGTAGCCAGAAGGATTCACCTTATCAAATAGGCCTGATATGGTATGCAGACTGAAGAAAGCCCTATGGACTTAAGCAGGCTCCTAGAGCATGGTATGAAAGACTAGATGGTTACTTGACTAAAATTGGATTCAAGAAAGGAGCAACCGATTGCAATCTATTCATAAGAGAGACATATGAAGGTTTGTTACTTGTAGCTATTTTTGTTGAGAACATTATCTTTGGGGGTAATGACAAGCTTAGTCAAGAATTTGCCAAAGAAATGCAAAGTGAATTTGAGATGAGCATGATAGGTCCTATCAAATATTTTTTGGGATTGAATGTACAACATACAGAGAAAGGTATTTTCATTAATCAGACCAAGTATGTGAAAAAAATATTGAAGAAGTTCAGTATGGATGATTGCAAGCCAGTATGTACACCTATGATTACTAGATGCAAGCTTACAAAGGAAGATGAATCTTCGACAGTAGATGTTACATTGTACAAGTCTATGATTGGTAAACTCATCTACCTTACTCAATCTAGACTTGATATCTCTAATGCAGTTGGCATAGTTGGAAGATTTGCAGTAGAGCCTAAGCAAAGTCACTTCATGGCAATAAAGAGGATATTTAGATATTTGAAGGGCACTATAGATTATGGTCTATGGTATCCTAATTCAAAGAATGTAGAGCTTCATGTGTACACTGATGCAAATTGGGCAGGATGCATGGATGATAGAAATAGTACATCAGGAGGAGCAGTGTTTCTTGGTGATAGACTTGTCACTTGGACAAGCAAGAAGCAAAATTGCATATCTCAGTCAACAATGGAATCTGAATATGTTGCAATAGCATTGAATTGTTCTACAATTGTTTGGATCAAGCAGATGGTTAAGGACTTTGGTATTCAGATTGATTATCCTATTGTCATTCATTGTGATAAAACTAGCACTGTCAATATGTCAAAGAACCCTGTGATGTATGCAAAGAAAAAGCATATTGAGATCAAGTATCACTTCCTCAGAGAGAAAGTGGCAAAGAAAGAAGTCATGGTGGACTATGTGAGTACAAAAGAGCATCTATCATATATATTTACAAAGCCTCTACCAAAGGATACTTTTGAGTATCTCAGGGAGAAGTTGAGAGTAATTCCCTTCCTTGATTCTGATTAGAGAAATAAAAGAGTGCACCAGTCCTCTATGACTGATGGAGGGTTGACTACTCTACTTCAGGAGTAGTACCAAAGCTTAAATGTTTGGCACCCTTTGCCATTGATGTCAACGGGGGAGTAGAATATAGTAATGAAAAACAAGCAGAAAGGGGGAGTAATACTCAACAGTAAAAGAAGAACAAGCTATAGCAGATAGGGGTAGTAGTATTCAATTATGGAAGCATTGTAGTTGAGGAAATAGAGAATGTTAGAAGACATTGTAGCAGATGGAGGATTCATCCTTGGGGGAGTTTTGATGAGGAAATGGAGAATGTTATAAAAGAAATGTACTTTTGGATTGGTGGTGTTTTTCATTCCACATGTTGCCATCAATGCCAAAGGGGGAGATTGTTGGAGATTTGCGATTGCAAGGGTGTGGCATGGAGATCAAGCATTAGCAAAGCAGAGTGTGTGAAGTGCAGTGCCATCAGAAGAAGGTCTATGTGACCAAGTGAAGTACTTGTGCTATTCATTGGAACTGATCCAGACAACAGGTCAAAGCGCAATTCAACAAGATCCAGATATAGTGTGTATCTGTTAAATAGAAGGTTGTAGTCTTCACCCCTTTGAGCAGTGTGCTCTCGAACAGTGCATCCTCACCCCTAACAGGGTTAATTATAAAACACTCCTAATAAGGTTCGACCCTTGACCAGGTCTACTGTACTTACTACATTGTAAAGCAACTCCTAACAGTGTTAAGGATCTTCTAACAAGGATAATAATACACTAGTACATAATATTAGTGGGTGTCAATTCCCACCAGGGTTTTTACCTATTTGGGTTTCCCCGTAACCAAAATATTGGTGTTGAGTTCATGTGCTCTTTCATTGTGTTTATGCTTTATGTTTAAGTATACTTAATTGGATAAAGAATTGAAACTTGTACATAACTGATTCACCCCCCCCCCCCCCCCCCCCCTCTCAGTTATCTCTTGGGACTATTCCTAACAGCATCACCTATGCCCAAAGTAGGAAGTTCACAAATTCTCTTCTTCGCATACAAACCTCACACACTTTAATTGCTCTTTCTCACACTCATGATTTCTCTTTTATACCAATTACAAATAATAATCAACCACTAGGTCAGCTAAGACCTAATATAATGAAAGATATAAAAATTATGCTCAATATCCAATGTGATCAAAATCAAGTTAGTCGAGACTTAGATATGACCCAAATATTCATCCATGAACATCGATACGTGTCTCTAAAGCAGCACCAAGAATAGCAACATGTTACTCCACCAAGTCGGTTAGGACCTAAATGAAGAAACACCAACACGCCACCATAAAAGTAAATCTAATCACCTTAACCAATGCAAACCAACAACAAGATCATCAAACAATCCAAGAACACCAACAAGAAGCATGAATACCATTTAGAACCTTCACATAATCTCCAACACAAAATTCAAACTTATCTTTCTTTGTGATCAACAGAAATACTGAAATATCAAACTCAGTCACACCAAAAAGATAGCTTGTTGTACTCTGAACCATCAAAAATACTAGTTGTGAACACAATGATAAGGAAATATGTAAACAACAACTTTTCAACCTCTAAAACATCAAATCCAGGTCACACCAAACCAATTACTTAATCAATGCTCTCATGAAACTATCATACCAGCTACCAGTAAATCGATCATTTCTCATTCAACCTATCAAACCAACTCTTGAAAGCCTCTGTAGAAGATCTACAAAAACCTCTAAACAATCTTTGACAATCACAACTCAACATGTCAAGAAAAAACAACTTTGCAACCTCCAAAATGAAGAATAGCAACATGTTACTCCACCAAGTCGGTTAGGACCTAAATGAAGAAACACCAACACACCACCATAAAAGTAAATCTGATCACCTTAACCAATGCAAACCAACAATAAGATCATCAAACAATCCAAGAACACCAACAAGAAGCATGAATACCATTTAGAACCTTCACATCATCTCCAACACAAAACTCAAACTTATCTTTCTCTGTGATCAACAGAAATACTGAAATATCAAACTCACTCACACCAAAAAGATAGCTTGTTGTACTCTGAACCATCAACAATACTAGTTGTGAACACAATGATAAGGAAATATGTAAACAACAACTTTTCAACCTCTAAAACATCAAATCCAGGTCACACCAAACCAATTACTTAATCAATGTTCTCATGAAACTATCATACCAGCTACCAGTAAATCGATCATTTCTCATTCAACCTATCAAACCAACTCTTGAAAACCTTTGTAGAAGATCTACAAAAACCTCCAAACAATCTTTGACAATCGCAACTCAACATGTCAAGAAACAACAACTTTGCAACCTCTAAAACATCAAATCCAGGTCACACCGAACCAATTACTTAACCAATGTTCTTAGGAAACTCTCATACCAGCTACTAGTAAATTGATCATTTCTCATTCAACCTGTCAAACCAAATATGGAAAACATCTATAGAAGATCTACAAAAACCTCTAAACAATCTTTGACAATCGCAACTCAACATCTCAATCACATCATCTAATTGATTGAAATATTCTTCACTGAACTTCCTGAACACACTGTATGAAACAACAATCAATACGTTGACATCAATGACACAAAATTAATGTCAACACACTCAAATCCAAAACTCTGACATACTCAACAATCTTCCAATACTCCTCATTAGGTTCCTCTTGCCTTTTGGACTCTTCTGATGATTCTCCTTGCTCTCTTTCATTCGAAATAGGTTGTTGGTCTGATTTTTTTAATGTTTTTTCCTCAACTAAATAGTATTCTATTAGTTGTACCTTTCCCTTTATTGCACATTGATGAATGAGGTCCAAGCCTCTCTAAGATTCAAGTATAAATTATGCTAGAAATAATAGGTTCTCGGAGGGGGGTGAATCAGTACTATAACAATTCATCTAATTTAACTAATAACCTTTAACTTGTAGAAAAATAAACTTTCATAACAATAATGCATGCAACTAAAATGTAAAGTATCAATGCAATGAAACCATAAATAATTCATGCGCACACACAACACTATAATTTGGTATCAAAGAAACCCTTGGTTAGAGAGAAAAAAATATGGTGGGGATGATACCCATAACTCTTCACTGCAGTAAATAGTTTTTCTCAGTTAAGAGCTACAATTGTCACCTTCTAAGTGACTCACCTTGCTAGAAGTGACTGGTACATTGTTAAATGTATCTAGAAGTCATATTATAGACTACTCTATTAAAATATTTTATGCCACTATTAAGTGTTTATTCGGTTAAGGGATTTACATCAAAGCCCTGTCAAAGACTACCTTGTTAGAGGATTTTAGAAACTTGTTGAAAACTATTAGGAATACAACAAGAAATTTTGCACTTTGTTATGCTTGATCGAATCTTTTAAGCTCTGTATCTGTTCATTCAGTCCTTCTGCAACTTCTTTGAGATCAATCTGCAATCGCACCTTGATTCTGCATCAATTACTTCAGCTTCCAACTCTTATCTCTCTTTCTTTATTTCTAATTTTGTTTACTTTTACAATGTCAACTACCAGATGTAAAACTATTTTAGGGTTTCCAATCCATCAAAATGTGTTAGTACAATCCCAATTAATTCATAGAAAGCCTAAATCTTCCATCGCATCGGTTGGATTTGACTTAGTTTTTCATTCCCTAGGTGTGATATATATTTTTTTTATTCACCAATTATACCTTGAAATCATCATAAGATTCTATTGATCATTCCCTATAAACTGTTTCAATTGACACTCCAATCTATGTAGTACATTTTCCATTTTGTCCACATTCAATGAATCTTCTTCCATTATGATCGATTTCATCGATTTCTAAAAACTGTTTATCTCTCACCTGTTTGTTGTATGACTAGCAATCAGTTCACCGCTTCACCTGTTTACTTGTTTTCTTATACTGATAGTCTTCCCTTTTCACTACTCATATTCTTGTATACCGATATTTGCTAGTTTAAAGATAACAAACCTTTTTCTCTATACCGCTTGTCTTTTCCTGTTGACTTATCCTATTTTAAGATAGGTCTTTACCTATTCCCTTTACCTATCTATCCTTTACCGACAGTGTAATTCATTGATGGGTGTATTGATTTCCCTATTGTGTATCTTATTTAATGATGGGTAAAACCTTCTTACCTATGTATTAGTTTTCCAACAATGACAATTATACCTTCCAAAATCATCATCAATGACCTCATTATGATTATTCAATCAACATCCTCAACCTACTTAGGTGAGGTTGGAATTATCTCCTTATCCATTGCTTGTGTGTAGCACATAAAATGACACTCCTGGTTATCTTGGCATCTTGTGCCTCAAAATAGGTGTTACTTTACAAGATTAACTTAGAAACCATGTTCAGGTCATCTCGACGCTTATGTCTCAATACTTACGTGTGTTTCCTACATCTTATCTGATATGGTTGTATTCATATTTTCATGGTTTCTCTCACACCGGTGAAGGTTGTACCGACCTAAGATGTCCCAAATTCTCAAATGATGAAAACTAATGGCTACAGGATCAGTGACTTAACTTGATTCTTAGGCTACATTCTCATTCTTAGGTTGCATTTCATTCTAGGGGTACATGTCATTGTGCATTTCTGGTTCCCTTGAGCCATCCTTCATTTCTCACCGCCGAGGCATTCAACTGAAAATCCTTATTTTGTTATCCTATTTTTGGGATTGAAATCAAAATTCAAGATCATTTAATTTGCCAAAATGTAGTTGATTGTTGATGCTACCACTTCTTGCTCGCTTCTTCTTTCATTTATTGGATCTCTGAGGCTAGTCTTCACCCCTTGTACCTCATTTCCATTTCGATCCTGAGGGGGCATGTCAATATAGCAAATCTTTTCATCGATCAAATATCCTAATATGCAAATCTAGCAATTGAACCAAATCTTAAATCAATCAAGTCAATCGTGACTAAAACATCATCGCTCAGGGCATCTTAGATTCATCACTTTATATCAAGTTGGGATTCTCCTCATCTTCTTTCTAAAAGTGTCTTCTCATCCCTTCATATCAATTCACTCAGACATAAACCTTTTTTATCACTTGGCCATGGGGCATATCAGGTTCATTAGGACCTATATCAATCTGGTATTGTCTCTCAAATGATTAGCTATCTCAATATCCTTGGACAAATATTCAGTCTCATTGCTTCATATCAAACTGGATACTCTCATCTTGCTTATCGGTCTTCATTCAATCAGGTTCGGAGTCAGATCTCTATCAATTATCTTGACATCATCATTCTTTGACTCAATGTGTTCACAAATTGCTCACACATTAGTCAAAGAGGGGTAAATGTAATCACCTAGAATTGGTCTAGTAGAACTTGAGCCCCCATTTTAAATCAAACTACCTCAAATTAATCCTAAATTTCAAAGGCATATTTACTAGACATAATTGTGCAAAGTAACTCTTAAAATCCCCTTTGCATAATTAAATAAAAAATCTTATATCAAGCCTATACTATGGTCTAATTTCTAGAGCTTCCATATTTATTTAATTGCTACAACGTTCCTTTTAATATAAAGTTCCTACACTTTTATTAAAAGAACACATTCACATATGTGCACATACTTAATCTTGATTAATTAGCAATTAAAAGGGATTTGTGCTTTCAAAAATGTTATTTTGTCTTATTCTACCTAACATCTCATTTCTACCTCTTAATCCTCACCACTCATCTCTACATAACCTTGCATCTCCTTTTGCCTCTTCATCTCAATCACTCATTCTTTTGCCAATTAATCTCCACCCTCCTTTCGTGAGGCAATTTCTTTAAAAGGAAGCTCTTTCTTGGTTCAAGGGTCCACTCTCTTGCATTCTAGGTCCTAATCTTGCAACCTTGTTATCTTGCATCTAGATCATCTTTAAGCTTTTACATCTTAGACATTCTCTTGCATTCTTATAGTACTTTTAGTAATTTGAATTCTTAGTTGTTTTTATCTTAGCTTCATTGCTAGTTTAATCTTGTATTGTTAATATAGTTTCCTTTCTTGCATTGCTTCAATAGTATAGCTCTTGCATTCTCATTTTATATTACTAGTTGCTTGCATCCATTCTATTTTAATCTCTCATTCTTAACTTTGAATCTTTCATTTTGGAGTAGTCAAGTCACTAATCCTCTATGCCAATTTGATGAGCATCATGAGAAAGATTAAACTCGCTTCAACTAGGAAGATATTAGTCACTTCATGAGATATCCTCTTCCATGGATTCCCTCAAGTGTAATGCTTCATAGAAGTGTTGTAACACTTTGATCACACAGATATGATAATTGACGAGGCATAGAAAGCTATTAAAGTTCAGGGTATTTCTTAAACCTCTTAAGCTTTGTTGTGATAAGTTTGATGATGAAGGTAAAAGGACACTAGAGGAAGCTACTATTATGTATTTAGATACATTTAAGAGGGCAGTGTTAGAGATTGAGTCAGAACTACCTAAACGCCCATATGATCTTTTAGAGATGAGGAGAGTAAATGCAAAAGTTCAGGATGATGAGATAAAGGAACAAGTTTTGATTAGCCTATGTCTGGTCATAGCTGTTGATGAGATTAAGTCAATACTTAAGAAAAACAAGGATAAATTTAGAAGCAAGTCAAGGATTAACAGATTGATGATTGGTAAAACTAAAGAAGTTATGCTAGAAAAAGAGAAGGCCTTGAAGAAGATCTTGTTGGATAACCAGCTTGAGGTGGTCAATAATGATGATACTCAAGATGATCTTGACACATCTATTCCTAATGTTAATATTTTTTATGTTCTAGCTAGTGAAGTTATATGTGATGTTGTGGGAGAAAAGAAGGAGAAGATGACATAAATGATGCAGTCAGAGGTTAAGAGTGAGGAAAGGGACAATGCTGAGGCAATGAAGGAGTTCCTTGAAGAAGATAAATTGGAATTGGATCATCCAGAACTCATCAAAGAGCCTATTAACTTGGACACTCTCTCCAATTCAGAAGACAAATATTGCAATGTTCACACAAGAAAAGGTGAGGGAGGAATTTATGAAGACTCATATTGAGGATAATGAGTTATCAAGCTATGCATCAGATGTATTAGAGAAGTTCATACCAACCTATGTTAAATGTCCAATAGACACTCCATTTGGAAAACTAAAGGACCTTATCAATTAAGTAGTCACTTTGAATCTCTTGAGAAGTCTACAATGATTAAAGTTAAAGATGAATTTGATGATAACATATTCAATAAGTTGAATTCTTTAATTACAAAAGATAGAATGTTATTGGGAGTTAGTATGAAAAGCATTATATATGTTTTATCTAAAGGAGGTGGTGTTTACAAGGCATGTCTATCTTATCCTAAATGTGTTGAGGACATAGAGAAGCTTGTTAAGGAAAATGTGAAGAAATTATTGAAATTATCACAGTCATTTGATCCCATAACAACTTATGCATCTAGAAATGAAGGATAAGTTATTTCTTTGATTGAAAAAATAAAGAGTTTAATCACTGATAAGGATAGAGTTGTGGGCAAGATTGGTGAACTTAGAAGTTTAATTGCTCCTAAGTTAGGAACCTTGTTCAGTGCATTGAAGGAAACATAGCCAACATTGGCTACAAAAGATACATTTGATATTCAATTAGAAGAGATGCTTTCTTATGTATTTTGTGGAAAGATTTAGATTTTGGAGAGTCTCAAATAGGGTTGGGACAAGGATTTTAGTTCCTCGAAGAACACATTTCCAGATGTCCTCAATCTAATGTAAGTAAGAAAGGTCTTTTTGTACATATGTAGCTTGTATATGAGTATTGGTTTGGATTTTTGGACTGTCGATCCCTACCTTTGTTATTGCTATCAAAGATGGAGAGATATATTAGAGAAAAATGTATATCTAGTTAAGGGAAAGTATTGGAATTTTGGATTTTGAGGAGTTAGTGTTTTGACATTGGTTTTTGACACTTAGTCATTTTTCACTAAGTGTTTCCATAAATGCCAATGGGGGAGATTGTTGTCAAGAGACACTGCCAAGATGACTTAGATGTTGTCATTGATGGAAATTTGGCTAAGTTTGGCAGGAGACATAACACTTGACATTTTTGTTAAATGGTTTGGTGTGTACACTTAGTTAAATATTTTGAGGTTTAAACCTAGTGGAAGCTATATAAAGGTATAATATATCATATCCTTGATTCACAATAATTGATGTTATGTATTGTTTGAGGTATGGAGTTTTGTGTATCCATTTTTGGATAAACAATGGTGAACAACAACAGGGTTTAGTAGATCCTTATGTGGATCCATCAGATTGGTTTTTGTGATAAGTTTTTATGTTCAAGGATGTTGAGCCGAAATGTGGGTATGAATTTGGTCAATTATTTTTGGTCCACATTAAGATTTATGTGGACGTTTATCCAACTAACTATGCACATTTCATTATTGTGGAAATTTTCTTGAGGCCGACTTGAGGATGATTAAATCTTTGTAGTAGATATATAATATCAATGTATTCAATCATTTTGATGTGTGATGTGTATGGTATGGTTGTGAAATGAATGTGTAGATAAGGATTGAGGTTCAAGTTAGAGTAGATAAAAGATAGAGCATGAAGTGCATTAAATCAAAATAGTGTACCTAATTGTATCTATTTTGGCATTTATAGATGTTGCATACCAGTTCAATCTTTTTATGATTTTTGTAATCATCATATAGCTAGTAAGCCTTTTGTAATTGAGCAATGAGCTTGAATGCATGTGCATTCCATTTTGTAAACCCTTAATGAGGTTAATACTTTTGTAGAGTATTTTTATTTGTGGGTACCATCCCCACCATGGTTTTTCTCTTAACCGGCTTTGCACAATAAAAATCATGGTGTTATAGTATTGTAGATTTTTTTTTATGCTTTTTCACTTTACTTTTCATTGCATGTAGTTTATGGTTTAAGAATAAGCTTATTAGAGTTAAAAATGTTAGAACACTGATTTGCCCCCTCCCCCCCTCTCAGTGTTCCTTAATCATAACAATTGGTATAAGAGATTATTTCCTGAAAGGAAGTATAACAACTTTCAAGGAAGATCCCGATAGGTGAAACAATGGATTTAGATTGTATTCAACAACTCCTTGTTGCACTTGATGATCTTGATCAGTCCAAAATTGAAGTTCTAAATTTGAAGAAGAGTCTTAAGGAAGCTGAAAATTCCATTGAGACACTGAAAGGATAGTTGAAAACATCTATAGATAAGAGGAAGGGACTTGTTCATAAGCTTAATAAGAAAGGAAGAAATGCTTATTATCAATCCTTAAAGGTAAAGGTAGATGAATGTGAGCAGCTTGTAAAGGATAGAGAAGTTCTAAAACATGAGATGGAATCTATGGTGATGAAGTTAACTAAGGAAATTGAAGGAAGGAAGACACATGAAGAGAAGTTTGATTAGTCCTTGAAAGATAAATATGATGAGTGTCACAGACTTAATAGTGAGATTGGCTAATTGAAACTTGATCTGGAAGAATCCATACATAATGAGGAAGAGATTGAAAGGGTGAATAATATTCTTAGGAGTTAACTTGCTAAAACAAATAAATGCAAAGATAATTTTATCATCATTTGAGCCAAGATTGATGCACTAATTAAAAGTCAAAGGATGGAAGGTAGCACACAAGGTCTTGGATTTGAGAAAGGAGAATGTTCTGGATCTAGTCAAAGCAACCCCTCATCAGACAATTAGAATGACAATCTCAAGAGGTTTCTGGTAAGATAACCCAATTCTCAAAATTTCAATGGTAGATGTTTTGTGTGCAATAAATCTCATCATAAGGATGTATAATGTATAAATAGGATGAATACTACATATTTTTTTGTTCAGTTCTTTAAATGCAAGAACTACGATCATAAATCAAGTGAATGCAGAAGTGTGGTGAACAATTCACCTAACAAAGGGAATGTTAGATATTTTACATGCAACAATTTTGGACATATTCCAAAGAAGTGAAATTCAAGAGGAAACAAAATAAACTACAATTATGGACAATCAAATGTGGTGTGCTAAAAATGCAACAATCCTGGTCACATTGTTGAATTTTATAGAAGCAAAAATGTGAATATGAACAAGAGAGGTCTGGAAAAATAACAAAATGCAAAATAATGACAAAGGGAAAACAAAAAGTTGATGTGGATGAGGTCAAGAAGAAGATGAACAAGAAATGGGTACCAAAAGGTGATGTCAATGTAGATAACCAGTTCGCACTTGAATCTGGTGTAGAAATTTTCTCAGGAAATTAAGCTAATGCCTTTGGCCTAGGGGAGCTTTCGTGAAAATTCTTAAAATCCCCTTGATATGAGTTGATACATGGATAAGAATGTTCGATTCAGATGTAACAAGATGTTGCAGATATTTTTGATGTAATTCTAAAGTTTTGCAAGTCAATTTAGAGATTCACAGAAGGATTTATGCATTACAGACCGTGAAGACATGGTATTAAGTGAGTTAGGGTATGAAGCATTTATTACATTAAAAAGTTGGAATGCGAAGGATAAAATGGTATTGCATTCTTTCATTAATCACTTTTCATATTGATTAAAAGTGTTTGGAGAACTCTTGAAGGCGAATTCAGTGCAATCCAAGGTGAAGGAAGTGATTCAACAGGCAAACCCTAGTTAATCGAAAAAGAGGTATTTTATTGCGTAGCTTGAAATCTTTCACTTTCAATCATGGATAAACCTCATATTGTTGATGTAACCAAGTGCCCTAAACCTAAATTTAAGAAACACCCTTACGAATCCATGGAAGATGATCCAGAAGGGGCATTCTCAAACATTCCTTACTGTATGTCACACGTAGAGACATTAGGGCATACATCCATGCAAATTTGGAAGAATTGGGCAGTTATCTAATTCACAAACTATATTCATCCAAGTTATCTGCAAATTCCAAGTTAAAAGATGAATTCAAGGTTCTTGAGGATAAAAACCTATTTCCAACCTTTGATGAGAATGAGTGGGTTAAGTATGTACTAAGAAAAATACATGTTGAATTTGTAAATTTGGTACAATACACCCACTTACACCTAACCACATTTCTCTCTTAGGAATACGAATAATATCCTAAGTATGATTATTCATCAAAGAAGAATACTCCTCGATCATTGAACTATCCCACTCAGGAACACTTGAAGCGTCTGAAAATATTTGAGGATTAATAGAAATTTCTTGAGTCAAAAGACTAATGCATAAAGCCTAGGCATAATTGCAATGAGTAGTTGTGGGATCAACTACAAGAGAACCAACCTCCTCAAGAAGAGTATGATTCCAAAGAGGTCAAGTGGGTGCTAGAGGAGGTGGAAGAACCTTATCATCATTATCATTAGGTTCAAAACATCCTTTGAAGAAGAATTGGAAAGAAGAGAGGAAGAGGCTTGTGATGGAGAATCCTCCATAGTGAAGGACTAATCAAAGTGAACATCATGATAAAAATAAACCTCTCAATTTTTAGGGTCAAACAAATGATAACTGACCTTAACATTCTCACAATATCCAAAAAATCTAATGCTAACTCTTCTTCTTCATTGCTTTGCACTTACTACTCAATGAATGTCCATGCATCATGCTACTAAAGACTCTGAAGTAGGAAACCTTAGGCTTGACATGAAACCAAGCCTCCTTAGGAGTCATATACTGCACTACCTTGTGAGGCATATAGTTTTCAATGTAGTTGGTACAATTTATTGTCTCTACCCAAAATGCAAGGTCATGGACATAGACTAAAGCATACAATTGGCCATCTCTTTCAAAGTCATATTCTTTCACTCAACCACATCATTTCGTTGATGAGTATATGACATGGTGTGTTGATAATGAATACCTCGAGCATAACAAAAATCTAGAAATTCTTGATTAACACACTCTCCCATTATTGTGTGGATCTTTTGGAGAGAGGTATGATTCGTTCTCCGCAAATGCAAGAAATTTCATAAAAAATCAAAGAACCTCATACTGGTACTTCAAAAATTATGCCCATGTGTGCTTGGATAAATTATCAATAAAAGTGATCATGTACTTAGAGCTTGGAAATGAGGGAGTTGGAAATGACACGATGTCACTATTTACCAACTCAAGGGGTGCCAAAGCACGTGTGGCCATACTCTTAGGATCACTATTATGTTTTCCAAGCACACATCCTTGACAAACTCCATCTAATCAAGAGACATGAGGAAGATTTTAATCACCAAGTCTTGTGTGCTCATCTATAGGAGATATCTATAATTCAGGTGTCCAAATAGCTCATGCAAAATCTTTCTCATAGAGCATGCATGATTGATAAATGATCCTAATAAAGACTCAAATCTATCAAACCTATGCAACCGGACCACATGATGAAATATGTCTGTAGAAACAACTTTCTCAGGATTGTATAACTCTCAAATAGTCACATCATTGAGAGAGAACTCAACAAGTCTTCCATCATCATGATGAAAAATTTGATAAAGGGAAATCAAATTATAAGAAGTTTTAGGAACAAGGATAACCTCATCAATGCAACCATCATGCATTTGAACTGAGCTTGTCCCTAGAATTGGAATCTATGAAGTGTTCCCTACAACAACATGAGAAGTACTACTAGATAAAATAAAACCAAGAAGATCCATGTCATGAGTCATCTAGTCCAAAGCACCTGAATCAAGAATCTAGCTAGCATTGCTAGAGGACAAAGCCTTGGAAAGAAGAGCTTTCAATTTTCTCAAGGAAGAAGAATTAGGCATGGTAATATTGTGCTTCCTCATTGCTTCCACTAATGTTGTCAACCTTGCAAAACAATGTGCATCATTATTCCCAAATTTTATATAAAAGGAATAATTATCCTTCTTCATCTTAGACTTGGATGACTCCCATAAGCTAGGAGAAGGCGGAGGATTAGTCTTATGATCATTCTTCAGATTAGGCTTGAAGGGAGGTTCACTACCTATAGGAGAATCTATCTTGGGCTTCTTCTTACTCTTCCCCTTACCCTTGGATGATTGAGCCATTAAAGCATGACTAGATTAGGAAAAACATCCATCGAAATGTACTTAGAGCTTGGAAATGAGGGAGTTGGAAATGACATGATGTCACTATTTACCAACTCAAGGCGTCCTAAAGCACGTGTGGCCATACTCTTAGGATCACTATTATGTTTTCCAAGCACACACCCTTGACAAACTCCATCTAATCAAGAGACATGAGGAAGATTTTAATCGCCAAGTCTTGTGTGCTCATCTATAGGAGATATCTATAATTCAGGTGTCCAAATAGCTCATGCAGAATCTTTCTCACAAAGCATGCATGATTGATAAATGATCCTAATAAAGACTCAAATCTATCAAACCTATGCAACCGGGCCACATGATGAAATATGTCTGTAGAAACAACTTTCTTAGGATTGTATAACTCTCAAATAGTCACATCATTGGGAGAGAACTCAACAAGTCTTCCATCATCATGATGAAAAATCTGATAAAGGGAAATCAAATTATAAGAAGGTTTAGGAACAAGGATAACCTCATCAATGCAACCATCATGCATTTGAACTGAGCTTGTCCCTAGAATTGGAATCTATGTTGTGTTCCCTACAACAACATGAGAAGTACTACTAGATAAAATAAAACCAAGAAGATCCACATCATGAGTCATCTAGCGCAAAGCACCTGAATCAAGAATCTAGCTAGCATTGCTAGAGGACAAAGCCCTGGCTAGAAGAGCTTTCAATTTTCTCAAGGAAGAAGAATTATGCATGGTAATATTGTGCTTCCTCATTGCTTCCACTAATGTTGTCAACCTTGCAAAACAATGTGCATCATTATGCCCAAATTTTATATAAAAGGAACAATTATCCTTCTTCATCTTAGACTTGGATGACTCCCATAAGCTAGGAGAAGGTGGAGGATTAGTCTTATGATCATTCTTCAGATTAGGCTTGAAGGGAGGTTTGCTACCTATAGGAGAATCTGTCTTGGGCTTCTTCTTACTCTTCCCCTTACCCTTGGATGATTGAGCCATTAAAGCATGACTAGATTAGGAAAAACATCCATTGGAATCAACTTGGCCTACTCCCTAGTCAACTGATCACAAAACTCCTCAAAAGAAGGCATTTTATGGTTTTCTCCCATAGCATCCATAGTAGAATAGAAGGTAGAGGCAAACACTTGAAAATGACCTCTAACCATAGACAAGATTAAAAAAATACACTCCTTATCTTCTCTAACATGACCTCATGCTTTCAACTATGACAAAATCAATTTGAACCACACAAGAAACTCATGGATAATGGGAAATGTATTTGGAGGAAGAGAAGTGAGATCAACTTCAAGTTGCAAGATCCAATTGATTGACCTTACGATATAACTTTGCAAGCTTATCTCACACCTTTTTAGGTGTTTGACACTCAACAATGTGAAACAATAGATTATTTGACCCTAAGTCCTTTCACCTCATCCATTTTGTTTCGATGAACAAATTTCTCAAATGCCTTAGTGAACTTGAGTTGGTCATCTAACTTTTGGTAAAGACCCATAGATTGCAATAACTCAATCATCTTAAGCCATGTGATAGTTGTGTGGAGTGAGCAATTCAATCCTAGACTCTAACATGATGAACAAGGATACACAAATGACTAATATGCAGTAAACACCCCCTAGGATAGATACAAAGCAAACGTACAATTTCCAAGCACCACTTTTGCAAGGAGAATAACAATAACAACTTGCAACCTCAAGCTATTAAAATTAACATAAAATGACAAAATATTCAAAAAGTACCTCCTCCATAGTATAGTTTGTTGAAACAACTTTTCGATAGTATCTCATTTGTTGGTAGTGAACTTTGTTTGCAAAAGTTATGCAAGCTTGAAAAGAAACACCTATGTTAAACTCTTTCGGAATCCGACCATCCTAGGAGAAAAAATTATCCCCTAAAACTAATCAAAGTCAATGGTCAATCACCACCTTACAACCCAAAAAAAACCACCCCAAGAGAAATAAATTAGTCCCTTGGGGCCATTGTAGGATAATGGACAAGTCGCGCCAAGCACCAAGCAATCTCAATCTCTACGAGAAGCCAAGTCAGAAGCCACCAAGCGAGAAAGCTTACATCCAATGCAAGAAGACCTACATGCTTGACCAGACCCTGGCACCAAAAGAGAATGAGCTCACGATGAAGGATTAGCCCATAGTAACAAAATGCAGAGATAACTGAAAAAAAATTGGGGTAAAGTTGCCTATGCCTAGTCAAAAACATACCCACGCACTGGATTCTACCAAAACAACTCAAGCAAATAGATCTGGAGGTAAAAATGGTTTTTGCCAGATGAAAATGGCAAAATAATCACCAAACAAATTCCTTTTAGGGAAAACAATGGATCTCACACCTGATGAAAACTAAATGAGTAGGAAGAGGTTGCAGTCACATTTGTCCGGATACCATGTTGACGCATTCAAGAGTCTACTGCAAATCAAAGCCAAACACTAGAGGAACCACAATAGAAGCTATTTCATGAGACAATGGAACATACTATACAAGCACCCGAATAAATGATTGGGTGCAGAGGGAGGTACGAGAACAACTGTCAGCCAACTTCCCCAACCACAAAATAAAACTGCACTAAACAATGTATTAATAACTAATTACTAATAAATGCAAAAATGTTGGTAGCCTAAGTAAACTGAAGTCTACACCAATATAATGCATTAAGGTCGGTAGGTTGAGAAAATTGTTTCCTTTAAATAATCAAGATAACCCTTTTTCATGATATTGATTTTCTCCATTATGTATAATTATATGATTTTAAGAGCTCAAATTGATATTTTTCTATTGGATGAACACAAAATAAGAAAAAAAATAAATCAATTGCCATAACATTAATTCTCCAAATTACTCAATCAAGAATCTTCCTAACAAAATATGATATGATATTTTATGCTCATTGAGATTATACGTGCTAGATGCTAAATATAGCAATCTAGATTCTCAATGCTTATAGATGCCAAATTTGGCCACAAAATGAAGTACAATTTTTTACATGGAATGGAATTAAACTAATTACACCACTACAAAGTATAAAATATCATACACTTTCAAGAAACAACACCCAAAAATGTAAACCAAGGAGCAAGAGTGCAACCTTAGAAGTTTCCAAAACTAAAATTGCTCAATGACACCTGTAAGAACCTATAATTTTCTAAAAAACTAGGCACCAAAAAAATAAAAATTGATTGCACCACTATGAAAATAAAAAAATTCTATCTCAAATGGAAAAAAAAATGTTGTAAAAATGAAGCCAAATGACTTATTAATGAGCCTCTAGAGTTCACCTCTAAAAACAAAAACTCTTTTGGTGAAGAAGGTGAGTCGAAGTGTGAATTCAGTTAATGCCGACCTAATGTCACATTGACATCAAAAAGGTCACCGATATAATACACTTCCTCTTCAATGAAATATTCGCTACAAAAACAAAAAAATACAATATTTTGTGAGTGAGAAGGAATATTCTTTTGAGAAATTTGCAATGGTATACAAAATATTTTGTCAATTATTTAGTTGGTCAATTTCCTGCTAGATGGATTGTGGGTTTGATGTGCTAAAAAATTGAATCATGCCATGTGGTGCCTTTACAAGCACCTAGGTACATTGACAACCAAGTGTAGACACTATATAGAGTATGACTACAAAATTTTAAATTTTTATCAAAAATTGAAAAATATAATTAATAATAAAAACTAAATTTGAAATGACCATCCATTGATGCATATCTACATAGGAAAATGCTATCTCGATTGTATGATGAAAATAACACCATCAATGACAATGGGTGGTTGAAATTTTCTAAGGGTGCCAAATAAAGTGCTCCAAATTCAACAATTTAATAGTTGATCTTAGGATTCTTGGGCCTTTTGGATGTAATGAGAGGGGTAGATTTTGATCCAAAATTTTCTAAAATTACAACTACCTTTTGAATTTGACAACCACCTTCTAACTTTAAACCATAATAAATCTAGCCTCAAATGTCTAATATAGACTAAACAAAAGAGAAATTTGACTTTCTTGAACCCTCTCAACTCAATAGTAAGCTCAAATCTGCACTGGAAAACCCTAATTTTACCTACAATGCAAAAGCCACAAGGAGGAAACCCTTAAATTTGATATTTCTTTTAAGTTTTGTTTAATTCTCCAAATCATCATTCAATGCAAGAAGTGAGCATAATTAACTTTTCAAGATCTACTGAGATTTTCAACTTAGATCTCTCAATTTGACTAACACAAAGCAAACCCACAAGCTTTGATACAATAAATGGGTCAATTATAGAATGCTATATACCCTGCAAGATTTGGCTAAAGATTGTAGCCACCCAAAATCTAGGAACTTCATGAAAACACAAGAGAGACAACTATTGGAGAATAATGATATTCTATCAAAAGATGTGAATGATAGATAGATTGAATTGATTGAGATTACAAAGGGAACCCTTGGTTATATAGGCCAAGATAAGATGCATAAAATAATGATACATGTCTTAAACTTATGACTAGAGACAACTAACATGATAAATATTAAATGACTTAGGAAACAAGAAGTAAACATAATAAGCTAAGATATCATGACACTTAAAAGATTTCTATAAAGATTCCTAGGACCTAAGTACCTTAATTAACATGTGTGAAGAAGGCCTAGGTGATGAGCTAGCTAGGTAAAACACCTCTTTTACACCAAAACAAGCTTTGGGAGCTATAACTTGCCATTCAATGCAAAACCATATGGGAAAGTGGCTAGACAAACCAACATCCACCAATAGTCCAATAGGTAAGTAATAATGACTGACAAATATGAAGGATTGTGCCACAATCATGTCAAGATCTAGCCACTTCAAAACTCTATCAAGTTCATCTTGTAAGTTGGTCCACATGTATTAAGATGACTAGAGTTGGGTCTGAAATGATCTAATTTATGTAAAACCAATCGTCTATTCACCAACTATACAATTCACAAGTAGGGTTTCACATTTATTGTGGATCATTTCAATCACACTGAAATCTCCACACATAAGCCAAGTGGTGAATAACATTAAATATTGTATCAAATGCCAAAGAACAAATCTTTCAACAACATTAAAAGCATAAGCATTAACCATGCCAAATTGGTCATATGGAAAGGAGCCCATACTCAATTAGTGGGCTCACATCCATGATCAACCAGAAGCTGATGCCACATATATGAGAAAAAGTGGAAACTTTTTGATAACCAACTTCATAGTTTGACCTGAGAGAAAAATTGGAAGATCTTGAATGACATGACATGCAAACAAAAGTAAAAAACCACAAACTTCAAAATATTAAAGGAGAGGAATACCTAATTTTGGGAACCAAACACACCTCACGAACAAATTATTTTTGAAGGAGGTTTGTGAGACCCTATACATTCAAAGCGATTATATTTCATCAAAGTAAAGAGCCATTTTATTGTTATCTAGCCCATCAAGGGTGAAATAACTATTTTGGACCATAGTGTCATGAGCAATATAGTTGCTAATTTAAACATTGAGTTGCCCTACCTATTTGTGTTAAGGAGCAAACTTGACTTCTTCAAAACACTATGATGTGCTACATGATCTTCTTTGCCACCATTGGTTGCAAGGTATAATGAAATGGATTAACTTGGGATTGTGAAGCAACCAAACCAAATTAGGAAGTAAAGACTATCACTGTAGTCCTACTAGGCCGAGTCTAAAAGGGATTTTAAATACCCCAACAAATGCCCAAAGCCCCTCATTTGCACATTGAGGGGCTAAGGATTGGCGACCGACGAGCAACAGTGCTCACTCGGCCGAGTTCCAATTAGGGGACATTTTTTTAAATTTTTTTAATTTTTTTGTGTTTTTTAATTATTATTTTTATATTTATATGCAAAAATATATCATTTTTTTACTTAGCATTATAATTTAAAAATTATTATTTTTCCATTTTTGAAATCTATATTATTGATGAACTAAACGTAAATGTAAAATTGAAACTTAGAAATGTATTTACCTAAAAATGTACAAAATTAAAACATAAACTCAAAAGTTTGAAACTTAAATGTACAAACCTAAATCCTAGAAAAACATATATAATTTACCCAAAACGTAAAATGAAACCTAAAAACATGTAAATAGTACACAATACATAGTTAATTTAAACAATTTTTCAATAAAATTTATTTAAAATGATTACTTGAGATATAACTTATATATATACCACTAAGTTATTTTCCAAAATATATATATATCAAGAACATTTAGATCTAAAATCCTTTACATATTTTTTTGACAGACAAAATTATACTTAAGACCTAATAATACCTAATCTTAAGACATAATAGGACCCTTAAGACATAATAATACCTAATACTTTCAATATATAATACCTACCCTTAAGACATTTAATAGGACCCTTAAGACCTAATAAGATGTCCAATTATAAGACCCTTAAAACTCAATACCTGACCTAATATTACCAATTAAGACATAATTGTTGGGATGGAGAGATAGGGTACTGAGAGGGGAGGGGTGAATCAGTAACCACAAAAACTTTAAACCTTCAAACCTTAAACAAAAAACAATAGTAACCTTGTATCCATTGCATGCACCATGCATCCAATTAACTAATGAAAGTAAATAGCATGAAATCAACAATAAATCAATCCATAACACATGTATTTTGGTAACATAGAAACCCTTGTTAGAAGGTAAAAACTGCAGTGGAGATGACACCCACAAATTATTTACTCCTGCAGATAGAAAAGGTTTGCATGTTAGGGCTACAAGTGGTGATCACTTCTAGTGATCTTAACCTATTAGGAGTAACATATCAGATCGATTAGATCTACCTAGTTATAAGATTTCACAACACTACTTGAGTGTGTACTCTATTAAGAGATTTACAAAAAGACTATTAAGTCCACTCGGTTAAGAGATTTTAGGTTCTCTGTTACAATGATTAGAAAGATAAAAAAGAGTATCTGTGAAATGGCAACTATACTTTGTCTAATACAGATCTATGAATATCAAATAGATATCACCTATCCTTGTGAAAATATAATCTCTATACTGCTCGGTAGCTTGATCTGATTCTGCTTAATTTGAATAACTTCTAATTTCTACTCAACTGTGTCTGATAACTGATGTCTTGAAGATGGCTAGTGCTTCAAGTACTTCTCTGCTCTGCTTCATTCACATAAGTCTCCTCTCTCATGCATACTTAAAAAATGATGTGAATTACAATCTTATAGCATACTGCTTATGCCACTTAATCAAAATTAGGTTACAATATCTTAGACAAAACCCTAAGATCAATAGTTTATAAAATTAACCTAGATCTAGAAAATAGATAGCGATCATCATTACAATTAATGACTACCTATAATAAATGATCCTCGATCTTGGTAATATATTTTGTGATTCCGTTGTAACCATTTACATAGATAAATGTGTCATTCTTGATTACTATGCTGTTTCATGTGATGCTAGGTAAACACTGTGTATGTTGCTCGGTAAATACCTTGGTGCTTGGTGTCCAGTCTACTCGGTAAAACTGTCTGATGCTCGGTGTAAAGACTTAATTGACTAGCTTTATGTGCTTTCTTTTACTGACATGATTAACATAGTTGACCGATCGATGTCTTTGATACTAGTTGATACTAATGACAACCTTTAATACTCAAATAGAGATAACAATCTCCCCCTTTGGCATTAGTATCAAAACCAAAAATGTATATAGACCTTATGTCTCCCAAAAATTTCTATCTCCGCTATATACAACAAGATTTCTATAACTACCCCTTGGTGCATGCTCCTGGTAATGTGTAGTATACTGTAACATTTATCTACATATTTGGCATATACATGTTTTCCCCCTTTTTGATATTAATGCCAAATACAAAAATGTATACTTACAACTTGTCAAAAATGTGCTGATGGGTTTTATTCAATGATGCTAAGAGGTTTTTCCATTCCTCTTTCAAGTTGGTGAGAGCAATGTGCTCAAGACCAACTTGTGCATGAATGTCAAAAATATTGTCCAACATAGAAATCTTTGGTGTTGAAACAAGTTATTGTGCCTTAGCAATGTGCTTCTCAAAAAATTTCAGGTAAGGTTGCAACTTGGTTTGAAGTCCTATGACTTGCTCACTGATTTTCTCTACTTGTTTCTTGAGGTCTTCTTTTAACCGCCTAAGTTCTTGAACTTTCAAGATGTGCTTTGTACATGCTTATGGCTCGGTTAATGTTGCCTATCCACTGACTTGGATTTCATTATCCAGCTGTTTTATCTTTTCACTAACCTCGGCAGTGAATGTGTCCTCAGTGCATAGCTTGATCAAAATTTGGCTAATTAACTGAGTAATAGTTTGGATATCGTTTATTACCTCAGATAATTTCACTTTTTGTATAGCCACTTCTTGGCTTATTTTCTCTGCCAATCTATTCTATATTTTGCTTCTACCCTTTCTTCTATTCTCTTTTCAGCTACAATGTTCGGGGCATTGATCTCCTCGGTTAGAGTAGCAAGTTGGTCCATTATAGGAGTGTCCTCCTTTATGCGTACCTCTGGTACGACCTGTTGTAAGATATCTCTTACATTTTCCAAATTTTCCTTGCTTTTTTTTCTCTAATTTCAGCTTCTCCTGTGCCGCCTTCCTCTGACATAGCTCCCCATATTTTCTCAATTCTTCAAGGCTAAGGGTCCTTGGGTCACATTGAGGTATAACAATTATCTCATCTAGGGTGACCTGCCCTCTTCCTTGTTTCTTCTTCTTCTTCTTCTTCTTCTTTTCTAGTTCATGAGGTGAGCTTAATTTAAATGGTACTATAGCCTTTACCTCAGAACTTTGTGTAACATGCCCGGGTGATACTGTATCTTCTTGATGCTGCTCCTTGGTGACCTTTGTATCGGTAGATGTGGTCGAAGCTTCTGATGTAGTATCCGGTGGGGTGGCCTCGGTTACACTTGGATTCCCTTCATCCTTTTTCTTTGTGTCCTATGCCTCTTTCTCTTCAGGCTTATTTGTTTTTGCTGGTGCCTCTGCTCCCTGTTCCCCTGTTGTATCATTTGGTTGCTCGGGGTGTGAGCCTTTGGGCTGCTCTTTAGTTAGAAGCTCAACTACTTCAATCAGTGTTGGTAGTTCACCCGGTAATGATGTTTGTGTAGACTCAGTAGCTTATCCTTCATCTTGTTTAGAGTCTTGTGTAACAGTGACATCTTCATCATCATTCCTATCATCAGGATCCCCATTTGTGATATCCTCAATGAGTATATCATTTTCATTAGTCTTCTGGGTCTGGATCTCAATTGGATCCAATGAATCCCATGATATGTTAACTGTCTCATTTTCTAGAATAGTATCAATTACCTCGGTAAATGATACAGCTGTAGGTTTAGTCTCTTTTTCCTTTCCATCATCAATGTATATTCCTTTTCCTTTGGACTTCTATCTCTTCTTAGACAAATTCAGAAATGTAGTCTTTTCTGCTTGCTCGTTTGCTGCTATTATTGAAGTCCATATGAGTTGGCTAGACTCATCAATATCTACTAGATTCTCATCTAGAACTTGCATTGCTCGGCCTTTGACTATGAATCGTTGTGAGTATCTAGACATATACTCCTCTATCTTGCTAACGGTAAGATTCAGTGTTGTTAGAACTAGGGCTCTTTCCCTTGAATTCTTCTTGGATTCCAATGCATAAGCCCACTTTTGATTAATTCTTTTCTCAAGTGTTTCGGGCAATTGTTTCTCAAACTCTAATGGAAATTGTTTAAAGCTAATCATCATCTGGATAACAACTTCCTCTATTTTATTCTTATCCTCGGTTGACAATTCATCAAACGGACTAAGTTTCAGATCTGCTAGATTGCCATTCTCAATTATATCTGCTGCAACATCATCAATTGTTCTACTCTTGTTGCTTACAACTTTGAATTGTTCTTGATCATCTTCAAGGTCTTCCTTTTATCTTATCAATCTCCTCCTTTTCTTTGGTTCTTCAACTATGACCTTAGATCCTCTTTTTGTATATGTCCTGGTCGGTGTAGCTGCCTTGGCTTTTGTTATTTTTACAACTCCCTTTTTCAATGGAGGTGAGGTTGCGGTTGCTGACCTTGTTTGTGCACCTATCCATACTGGCAACTACCTCTTCTTTGGAGTTGGTGAGGGAGGAATCAATGTATTATCTTTCTCCTTATCTGATTCGGTCTCCTCACTGTCATGAGCTTTGTCAGTCAACATTAATTGACCTTCGATTGTAGGAACAACCGGTGACTCGTCAGATGAGTTAGAAACATCTCCAAACTTTTCTACTAATTTTTTCATCATCTTTCTAGATTTCTTTGTTATTTTACTGATGACAAGACCTGTTTTAATTTTGGTCTTAGCCTCTTCATAGGTTCCAAACCTTTTAGCCTTCTTGTCGTTCGGTGTCTCTAGTAATGCCTTTATTGATCTCGAGGCAAAATCAATATCCATCTCATATCCCATAGGAGCTAACCACTTTGTCCTAGGTTCAACATCTTTGATGTATGTATGGTCGGTGTCTACTAAGAAACAAATTTCATTTTCATATTTTTTGACCAATGAGCTAGGGATTCTTCTCCTTAAATTCATCTTAACTTTAAAATCCTCAAAGTATTCATCAATAACTGTGATCATGTTCTCTCCTAATCCTTTCATCATATTTGAAATTTGACTTGTAATGGGTTTGTCGGTAGGCCAATTTATCTGACCGACAGAAGGAAAGAATTTTTGCACATAGAAGAATAAAAACACTAGAAGTGAACCAAACTTACAAGTCTTAGATCTTGCCGACTGAATTGTTTTCATATTTTCCTCTACTTGCTTTAGAAGTAGCTCGGCAAGGTCCACTTGATGGCCTTTCTTGATAATCTTATATGCCATATCCACAGCACTACAAGGTACACTATTTAACCTGCTCGGTTGATAGAATTTGTAACCCAGTACATGAGCTACGTACTTGACTTCCAGATCAAACATAGAACTAATCTTCAAAGCTCGTCCATCCCATGCTGCACCTGTGTTTTTCTCAATATCCACTTGGGATGAACTCCAAAAATCTTTTTCTTTATCAATTGTCGGGTAGCCTGTGACCCTGTGAATCATTCTCTTAGTGATTTTAATAGGAGTGTGTAGCCAAAATGTCCCTTCATGGTACCAACTAAGTACAACCCTAATCCACTCTATTTTAAAATTCTTCAGAAAATTTAGGGCCTGGGTGAAACCAATCTTTTCAACCAGCTTGTACTCCTCCTTGAGTTTACCATCTGTTCCACATAACCCTTGATATGCACCATACATTTCAAAATCTCCAATTTCTCCAACTTTACAGTGAATATAGTCACAAACATCTTCAATCAATAAAACCCTAGGTGGGATACTTGAGAAAGCTCCTGCTAAATCTATTTTAGATGCAACTTCCGGGTGTAATTTATATTTCAGCTCATCATAGTTTACTGACACTATAAGATTAACTTCCTCTTCCACAACCTTAGAACTACTTGCAGTGGATGCCATTTCAACAAACTAGGTTTCTGATAGTAAGTGAAGAATGTTCTCGGTAGGGGTTTTAACTTACTCGGAATATTTGAAGAATGTGCTTGGTTCGATCTGCAATTGCTCTGGATGATCTTTGAAAAATCTTTGCTTGAACTCTCTCTGTGAATAATCGCTCTTCGAAATTGCTAGGTAAAGAATGAACTTTGTTCTCTGTGTATTTATAGCTTTTTTGACTTTCCCGCTTAAAATTTTTGTCATTAATGCTCAACCTGCCTCCAGCTCAGTGACAACTGTCATCTCGGTGTATACCACAAACTTTTGATAATTTGGTTAACACATGATTTCTTACTCAATTGATACTGATACTTGGTTAACCTTGAATAACTTTCACCGACAAATATCTCAATGCTTGATCTCACATATACCGACTGTATGACTTTGTTAGCTCAAAATATTTAAACCATAATGCATCTATATTTATGTTGATTTGGTATGTGCACAACATATATAAGGAACTTTATGTATAATAAGATCATATGAAATGTCAGTTCCATACATACCTACTTCTCTTTAGGTTGAAGTACCAATGTCACCCAATCCAATGGGTGAGGTTTCACCGACAACATTGCTTGACTCAGCATGATTACTCGATGCTTTTCTCCACATAGTATTCCTGATACACATTATATTTTCCATAGTGTTTCCAATCTCAAATATGTGACCTTCTTCTGGTGCTCGGTCTCTGCAGTCTTTTCTTAGGTGACTAACTTTATGACAATGCAAACATGCCATACCAGTGCTTGTCCAGCTTCGTGATCTTTCGACCCATCTCTTCTTAATGCAATTTACTACAATATGTCCATACCTACCACATGATACACATTGACCCATGTGTTGTAATCCCAAACATAAGAGTTACCTTGTCTCTTTGGTTTATAAGGCTTGGGCTTGTCTTTCGGTTTAGGTGTCCAGACTTGCTTAATCTTTGCTTTACATTCCTGTGCAGTGTGCCCATGTTTGTTGCAAGTATAGAAAAGTTTCTCTTGGGTAGCATTGTTAGCTTGGTTATTAAGCTTTGATCTACACTCATATGCTTGATGACCAAATTTACCATAGTAATAACAATAACCATTAAATCTAGGGGTAACATGTGGTTTACCTTGTGCTTTACTCCTGCATACATTTGATGTGTGTCCTAATTTTCCATAGTGGTAACATGATAGAGTCTGTGGTCTTTGATTCTAATTGTCCATCTAGTTGTTCATTTGTAGCTTGCTTGGATGATTCTCCTTCACTAGTATATCCTAATTCAGCTTTACTTCCATACTTTCTTTGATTAGTCAAAAATTCATCTATCTTCTTAGAACTATCTTCAGCTAGTTTCTTCATTTCATAGTGTTGCTATTGTACCTTTATTTCATTCCTCATTTTTTCATTTTCTTCCCTGAGTACACCAATGTCTTCAAGTTTTCTTGATAGTTCACCATTCACTCAGTTGACTTCCTGATTTACAGTCATCATCTGATTAGACAAATCAAAGTGATGCTCGGTGAGTCTTTGGATTTTAGTTTCTTTTGCTTGAAGTTGATTAGTCATCTGTCTTCGGTCTTCAATAGCTAGGTTCCTTTCTTTCTCAGCTTGTCTAGCATTATTCATTACTTCAATCATTCTCACCATCTGAGATTCCTAACCGATTTGTAGGGCTTTCACTTGTTCGATTAAGTGAAGGTTCTTTTTAGATAATTCAGAGATTGTACTTTCAGATCCATCAGAAATGCTTCCTGAACTAGATCCAATATTGTCAAATAAGTCTTCAATCCCTTCTTCATGATAACCAACCTCATTCTCCAAGATAGCTAAGTTCTTCCTCTGAACAAGTAATTTCTTCAATGCATCCTTGGCCTGCTTGTACTATTCTATGAACATCTGCATTTGTATCTTTTGATTTTCTATAGTCTTGTCCAACTTGTATCTCTCCATGGTTAGATCTTTTCTCTTCAGTGTTCAAACTGTCAAATAAGAGTTAATAGCTCTGATACCAATTATTGGGATGGAGAGATAGGGTACTGAGAGGGGAGGGGTGAATCAGTAACCACAAAAACTTTAAACCTTCAAACCTTAAACAAAAAATAGTAGTAACCTTGTATCCATTGCATGCATCATTCATCCAATTAACTAATGAAAGTAAATAGCATGAAATCAACAATAAATCAATCCATAACACATGTATTTTGGTAACGCAAAAACCCTTGTTAGAAGGTAAAAATTGCGATGGGGATGACACCCACAAATTCTTTACTACTACATATAGAAAAGGTTTGCTTGTTAGGGCTACAAGTGGTGATCACTTCTGGTGATCTTACCCTGTTAGGAGTAACATATCAGATCGATTAGATCTACCTAGTTATAGGGTTTCACAACACTACTTGAGTGTGTACTTTGTTAAGAGATTTACAAAAAGACTGTTAACTCCACTCGGTTAAGAGATTTTAGGTTCTCTGTTACAACGATTAGAAAGATAACAAAGAGTATCTTTGAAATGAAAACTATACTTTGTTTGATACAGATTTATGAATATCAAATAAATATCACATGTCCTTAAGAAAATATAATCTATGTATTGCTCGATAGCCTGATCTGATTCTGCTTAATCTGAATAACTTCTGATTTCTGCTCAACTGTGTTTGATAACTGATGTCTTGAAGATGGCTAGTGCTTCAAGTACTTCTCTACTCTACTTCATTCACATAAGTCTCCTCTCTCATGCATACTTACAAAATGATGTGAATTACAATCTTATAGCATACTGCTTATGCCGCTTAATCAAAATTAGGTTACAATATCTTAGACAAAACCCTAAGATCAATGGTGTATAAAATTAACCTAGATCTAGAGCAAGCACATAGTGATCATCATTACAATTAATGAATACCTATAATAAATGATCCTAGATCTTGGTAATACATTTTTTGATTCATTTGTAACCATTTGCATAGATAAATGTGCCATTCCTGATTACTATGCCATTTCATGTGATGCTCGGTAAACACTGTGTATACTGCTTAGTAAATACCCTGGTGCTCGGTGTCCAGTCTGCTCGGTGTTTACCATCTTGCTCAGTATTGGTGAACACTGATGCTCGGTAAAACTGTCTGATGCTCGGTGTAAAGACTTAACCGACTAGCTTTATGTGCTTGCTTTTACCGACATGATTAACATAGTTGACCGATCGATGTTTTTGATATTAGTTGATACTAATGACAACCTTTAATGCTCAAATAGAGATAAAAATAATCCTAGACTCAAACTGACCTAATAGGACCACTTAAGACCTAATTGGACCACTTTAAAGACTTAATTTAGCCCACTGAATAGGACCTATTAGGATTCTTAAGACCTAATAGGACCACTTAAGATCTAATAGAACTTAATAGAACTAAATAGTCCACCCTTAAGACCCAATAGGACCTAATTAAAACCCTTAAGACCCAATAGGACCCTTAAGACCCAATATGACCCAATAAGACCCTTAAGACCTAATAGGACCCTTAAGACCCAATAGGACCTAATTAAGACTCTTAAGATGAGCATAAGAGCCTTAAGACTAGGTTAAGACCTAATTAAGACCCTTAAGACCTAATTAAGATCCTTAGATATCCCCTCTAGCTAAAAAGAATGAAACCTTGTAGGTGATCCTAACTCAACTAACAATATATTTATCTTCTCCCCAAAATGGTTAAGTATTTAAACTCTAGATCATTTTCCCCCTCATAAACTTCATAAGGAGAAATCTATATGTTTCATCTTATGCTTTGCATGGAAGTGTTTTGTCCATGGAAAAAGTGCAAAAAACTATTTCTAGAAAATCCATTGTTTCATGGACTTGAACATGATTTCATCTAGTACCTGATTATTTTCAAATGAACCCCTTTGCAGACTATTATATTTTCACCATTTCTTTTAGTATAATTTATATAATGTTTTTCCCTCACTAGTTATGGAAATTTACATTCAAACTCTAGTAAACTAATTTCAAATTTATCGCGCAAAATTATTGTCACTTGAATCTAGGTAGATTTTGGAAATTTGTATTAAATTCATTTTTCTCATGTGTGCTTTTAAATATGTACATAAATATGCATTCAAATTAGTAAATATGTGTGCATGAATTAGTTCTAGTACCATAACTGAATACATGTGTAAATGCATAAATTTAAATTATGTTTAAATATTTAAAAATATTATATGTACATATGTAAATGGATGAATTTAAAGATTTAAAAATATTTAATTTATATATGTTATCTTTTTAATTTATTTTTAATATATATATATATATATATATATATATATATATATATATATATATATATATATATATATATATATATATATATATCAATTTTCTAATGAATGTAATGTATATGTGTATGTGTTTTTAGAAATAGGGTATACTGAGAGGGGGGTTGAATCAGTATTCTACAAACTTTTTCTTTTGCCCAATTATGGATAATAACAGATTAACTTGATGCTTGCAAAACAAAGTAAACTAAATAACATGCATAACAATAAAGCAAATGAACTCATAACACCATGTTTTATTTTTGAGGAAACCCTGGCCAAGGGAAAACCCCAGTGGGGATGATACCCACAATGATCCACTAATCAAAAGTATCTGGTAAAGGATGTTGACCATGTTAGGAGTCTATTACATACATATAGTGTCTTTGTCCTGATCAAAGGACTCTAGGCCTTGTTACAAGCCTCAACCCTGCTAAGAGTTGGTAGTACAAAATAGAATGATTACAAGATGAGCTCACCACCCAAACATGTAATGTACAATGATTTTTGTTTACAAAAAGGTAAGGTACATAACCTTTCACTATTGTCGAATATCTTTCCTATTCTGATCTAGCTCTATACAAAGTCTTCTTGCTTGACTTTCACAATTTACAACTTCACATCATAGCTTTACAATAGCAATCTATATCGCATGTATATTTGTTCATGTGTGTGTTTCTTTCTTCACATTACATACTTCTTACATTTATACAAGTTATTAAGAATAATAACTTTTACAGTTGGCTTAACAGAACATAAAACTCTTTACAAAATACAAACTAACTTGTGTTACCCAAGGGTTAACATCTAGGATGTCGTCCCTTATATGATTAAGTCATTATTTTGATAAAAAAAATAATCCCTTAACTATTATACTTTTTCTATCTTCTAACTCTGTTCAGTCAGCTTCAACTTTATCTCAGTAATACTACAATAATTCCTTCTGTAGATGTCGTACAGACTTGCGCTTTCAGATGAGTCTTTTTCATACATAGAAGTATCCATGTTCAAGTGCGCATGCACTAAACTTGCTTCTATCAACATCGCTATCCAAAAATGTCTCTAGTTAGACTGGAAAATGCTATTATACTTAGATAATTTTACTTGTGCTCTAACATAAATGCTTGCTATTATATTGTGATCTTCATACTGATTATATGTTTCCATAATGACAACAACTTGATATCCTACTCAACCAAATTTCTAACAATCTCCCCCTTTGTCATTGGTGACAACATATAAGAAAATTGGCTAAGTCTTACAAACACTTCAAAATTGTGGCCATAACAAAAAATTCTCCAATATACTTATATCTTTGAATATCTACTAAATATCTATACTCCCCCTAGGAGTATTCCTCATATCATACTATCAATATATCATACTCAATTTTCTACTATCACTCCCCATTTGACAACAATGACAAAAAAAGGGTGCCAAAATTATTAAATTTTTTTTTTACCTCTGATTCAAAATTGCAAAGTTGGTAGGCTTGCAACACAATCTGGAAAATTTACCTTTATGCTCTCTATCTCCTTCTCCCATGATTTATTAATGGCATCTGAGACACTAAGTAGTGTACATAAACCATAAGATGCTATTTCACATGCCTGGAGGTTTGCATAGTGAAACTTCTCATAAGATGTCTTGGAGGAAAGACATTCTTCCAATTGACCTTCAATAATGCTTATCTTAATTGAAATATGCTCTCTTAATAGAGCGAATCTTCTCAATTTCTTTTCTTTTTCATTGTTTATAACCCTTATTTCATCATACAATTTACTTATTTTCTTCTCAACATCAAATATCTTCACATTCGGGCTAGATAAAAGATTTGCTTCTGTTTGAATTTTTGCCTCTTTTGCTTTTATCTTCTCTGATAATTGAGATACATGATTCTCAGATTTTGTACACTGAATGTACAAGGCTTTACCTCTATCCAAATTTCTTCTAAGCTCCTTGATACACACATCCAGATTATCAATATCATTTATGATATTATGACATATATCCTAAAATATTTTGGCCTCATAAGCTGCTTGAGCTTTTACTAGAGCCATGTCTGATAAATTTGTGAATTCATTGTCAAATGCTTTCACAACTTCCTTAGCTTTGACCCATGGATCTACCTCTGTTATCTGACTGGTTATAACATTTTGCAATTTAAATGTCACTTCAAGCAATGATCCTTCAAGGATTTTTACCTTCTTGTTCTTACCAATGATTTTGTTTAAGGATGATATCAACTCTATTTGATCATCATCATCAACTTCTTGTCCAAGACTAGCAAAAATAGATTCTATCTGTGGCTTTTCTGCTGCTATCTTAGGATTGGGACTGATTGCTGCTTGTTCTTGTGCTTCTTCCCATCCTACTATCTTTGTATTAACTTTTATCTATGCTTGTGTTTTCTCTTCTTCTCTTGTTTCCTTTCCTTCTTCCTCTACAACTATCATGTCGTGTTGTTCAATAGCCGAATTGTCAACAATGTTCTCAAGGTTCCTGAAGGGATTGTCATCATTGTCCAATATAGTATTTGTTCATTCCACATTCATGATTTCATCTTCAATTTTAATTGTAGCTGGCATAGATGGTGAGGGACTTTTCTAGTGCTCAGATTCCAAAGCTTTATTTACTGCACTTGTGTGCTCACTAAGACCGGAGGTCATTACCTTTACAACTACCTGTTCACTTTCCTTGTTAATTTCCTCATAGTTTCCTCCCATTATCAAAATTGTTCTTCTTTTTTTTCCTTAAGTGAATACTAAGATCTTTCATGATTTCTTTGAAATGATCTTCATCTTTAATATCACAGAGCTTCCTCACAAAATTTTCTCTTATCTTGTTATCTTCTTCAGCTGCTCTCTTCTTTCTGTTCACTAACTTCTCAAAGAGTTCATCATGTATCTTTCCTTGAATACTATCAAACTTTTTATCTACCAGTATCATATGCTTGACAACTGCATTTTCTAAGTTTAACTTCTCAGAAAAGTTGTATAACTCATAATATTTGTTTATTTTAGAAAAATCTCCATCATTAATGATTGAAGCATTTACTTTCTCTATCTTTGGTTTCCATTTTGTTTTATTGCTTCCAGATCCTTCATCATCTTTTACTTCAGATATATTTCTTAGTACAAGGGTGAAAATGGTCTTTTGTCTCTATTGTGGCCCAGTTGCCATTTCCTTAACTCTTTTTGTTGGCGGAGTGGTGGAAGATCTAGTAGACTTCCTTATTTCCTGCACCTCTTCAACTTTGATTACCTCTTCTACATCTTGAGCTCCTTCTGTTTGAGTTGTAACTGATGATAGGGGTAGAATAGACAACACTTCTTTTTGTCCAATGTCTCTTATTGCTGTTGCATTTTTCTTTGCCACTAGAAATTCATGTTCTGATATTCCTATATCCTTAAGAATTTTCTTAATAGTGCTTTCAACTCATTTATTTGATAGCTTCTCTTCTTGTAGAGACTTTGCGGAGTTAAAGTTCTCCTCATAGGTTCCAAATCTAGAACTATTAACATCCAATTTTCTCTTCAGCAATCTGTTCATATATTCTTCTATCTCATTTTTCAAATACTTCATATCCAAGTGGATCTATAAACTCTATTCTAGGTTCAACTTCTTCAACAAAAGTAAAATCAGTGTCAATCATGAAACATATTTCATCTTTGTACTTCTCTACTATAGCCTGTGGTATCTTTGACCTTTTCCTCATTTGATTTTGAAATGTTTTGATCACCAAGGTTGCGCTCTCATTAACCTTGTCTATAGGGTGTCTAAGATACACCTTGTTGATTCTGTCCATAGAAGTTATGTTATCATTCCAACCTTCTCCAATAGTGTATGGGAATCTTCTCAACAAATGAAAAAAAAAGTACGTAATCAGAGATGAGAATCTGAATTATGAATTCTTGGTTTTCTTTATCTTTTCAAGGTTCTCAAACAACTGAATTCTTAAAATCTCACACATATCAACTTATACTTTTTCTACACACATCAAATATCCTTCATGAACCATACCAGCTGCCATGTCATCTTCTCTAGAATTAGCACAAAATTTAGATGTTAAGATCTTACACACATATCTAACATCATCTTGTATTATCTTGTTGATTACAATTCCTCTTCCCTTATAGGATGATTTGGTGTTATCTAGTACAATCTTCTTTACATTCTTCTCATTAAAGGGTATAAATCCAGATTTTTGACAAAATGGTTACCTCATGAATTAGGTCTGTAGTGATGTCTATTAATCTGTCATCTAACCAAAATTTCCCATTGTGAATTCTACTTAAAATGATCTTTGTGCATTCATCATCTTCGAATTCATAATGCAATAAATATTTCACAATTTCATTTTCTTTCAAGTGTTCAAACCCTACTTTCACCGACATGTCCTGATTATATATCTTTTCATATTCCTTAATCAAATTACTATCACTGAGGGTCTCAAATTTGCATTTCAAATATCCTTTCACATCTTCTAAATGTAAAACTTTGTCTGGAACATACGACAATACAAGACTAGGGTCTTCTTCCAAGGGTTCTACTGGTTCCCTTTTGATTTTAGGTCTAACAATATCTCTTATATTGTGAACAAGTGATACATACATGACTTCTGCAAATGCTTTAACTTCTTGATAGATTTTCTTAGTAAAATAACTCAATTCCGCAATTTAGGGCTTTGCATAGATCTGACACGAAATTCTTTTACCAAATCTTGCAAACTACTTTCAATCACTGATGTATTGATCTTATCACTTGCAATCGCTTGAATGATCAACTAATATCGATCATAAGCTTTTAACCTTTCAATCCTTCAAGATTCTAACATCACATTCAATTCTTTTGCCGCTTCTTTCCAAAAAGTTGTTCTTGTTTACCTGCAAAACTTTATACTTCTTGTGAACTCGCATATGTTCATATTAGCTCATGTGCTCTTAACCATAGCATTATTACATCATATACTACCTTACATTAACTGCACAAGACTCAATTCATTCTACACTAACTTCTACATTATCCTAAATTCCTATTCTTAGGTATTCTTTATGAATTTAAGTGCTTTGAGATGGGTTAGGAAGAGATTCACACTTACTATCTGATACTTCACCTGTCTGATTTCCTTGTGTGTTGAGTGTATATCCTTGATCTGTGCTTTTAATGAATTTTACTTCTTCTGAATTACTATAGAATCCTTTATGACTATTGCTTGCATTCTCATTTCTTCTTGTATAGTTCCTGGTGTTAGGGTTTCTTATGTTGTTCATTCTGCAAAATCTTGTTGTATGACCAAATTTTTTACATATCTCACAAACTACTCCATTGTTTCCATATCTTGGCCCTATCTAGTTGATTTGTGATCTGCAATTTCTGGCGATTTGTCCAATCTTGTTGCATCTATAACACAACTCCATTTCTTCTATTCATATCTTCAGTAGGTCTCTTATATGCATGGTTAGTATCTCTAAACATTCTACTACTATTATTATCATTAGATCTAGGTTTCTTACAATCAATAGCTCTATGTCTAAAACCATGACAATTATAACAATAACCATTGAGAGGTTTAAATTACTTACCCGTGCAATCTTTCTTCATATGTCCAAAAGTATTACATGCAAAACATCTACCTTTGAATTCTCTTTGCGTACCTTTAGTTTGTTCATCTTCTTTAGGTGGATTAGGTATATCGTCAGATTTGTTAGCTTCATTAGATTTCTTTTCATCTTTGTTCTTAGAGACTTTCAGATTTGGTTCCTTGTGTTCTTCACTTATCTTAGATGAGTTGAACCCAAGACCAGTTGTATCATAATATGGCTTTTGATAAGAAATTTGTTCATCAATCTTTTCACTGATGGAATACAATTTTTCAAGATGTTGTTTAGACTGAGTCAATTCACCTTTCACAATTGTATTGTACTTTTCAATTTCAGCATACTATAGTTTGGTTTTTTCAAGTTTAGATGTCACTTTACATAGTTTAGACTTCAGATCTTCATTTTCAAACTTTAGATTTGATCCATTCTTTTTGTTTCCATCTTTCAAACTTAACTTCAGATCTACAATCTTCAATTCATGTTTAAGGATCTCATTTTCTTTCTTCAGATTTGAAATTTCATCACAATCTTCAATTTGAATTGTAGGTTCCTTCTTTGATTTCAATTCTTCCACTTTTTCTTTCAATTTCTCAATGAAGTTCTTTGCATCATTTTCCTTTTAGAGTATCTCTTTCTTCAGTAAGCATATCAATCGGTTCAAAAGCTTCTTCAGGATTCTTTTGTAGTTGATCCATATCCATACAGATCTTATCAAGCTTCTAGGCTTTCTTTGAATGATTTTCTTCCGAGTAACTAAGCTTTGATACCAATTTTTAGAAATAGGGAATACTGAGAGAGGGGGGGGGGGGTGAATCAGTATTCTATAAACTTTTTCTTTTGCCCAATTATGGATATAACAGATTAACTTGATGCTTGCAAAATAAAGTAAACTAAATAACATGCATAGCAAGAAAGAAAATGAACTCATAACACCATGTTTTGTTCTCGAGGAAACCCTGGCCAAGGAAAAACCCTGGTGGGGATGATACCCACAATGATCCACTAATTAAAAGTATTAGGTAAAGGATGTTGACCCTGTTAGGACTCTATTACATACATATAGTGTCTCTGTCCTGATTAAAGGACTCTAGGTCTTATTAGAAGCCTCAACCTTGCTAAGAGTTGGTAGTACAAAATAGAATGATTAAAAGATGAGCTCACTGCCCAAACATGTAATGTATAATGATTTATGTTTACAAAATGTAAGGTACATAACCTTTCGCTACTGCTGAATAGATTTCCTGTTCTGATCTAGCTCTATACAAATTTTGCTTGCTTGACTTTCACAATTTACAACTTCGCATCATAGCTTTACAATATCAATCTATATCACATGTATATCTATTCATGTGTGTGTGTGTGTCTTTCTTCACATTACATAATTCTTACATTTATACAAGTTATTTAGAATAATAAATTTTACAGTCGGCTTAAAAAAACATAAAACTCTTTACAAAATACAAACTAACTTGTGCTACCCAAGGGTTAACATCTAGGATGTCATCCCTTATATGATTAATTTGTTATTTTGATAAACAAAATAATCCCTTAACTATTATACTTGTTCTATCTTCTAACTCTGTTCAGTCGGCTTCAACTCTGTCTTAGTAATACTACAATAATTCCTTTAGTACATGTCATATAGACTTTCACTTTCAAATGAGTCTTTGTCATACATAGAAGTATCCATGTTCAAGTGCACATGCACTAAACTTGCTTATGTCAACATCGCTATCCAAAACTATCTTTGGTTAGACTGGAAAATGTTGTTATACTTAGATAATTTTACTTGTGCTTTGACATAAATGTTTGCTATCATATTGTGACCTTCATACTAATTATATGTTTCCATAATGACAACAACTTGATATCCTACTTAGCCAAATTGCCAACATGTGTGTAATGCCCCGCCAGGCAACCCAAGAGGACAAGACATAAAACCTCTATAAAATGCAAGTAGTGAATTTTTATTTTATTTTATTTATTTATTTTAACTAGAATAATATTCATCATTACACTTCATATTTCTAAAAGAAGAAATAATTTTCTACTACTTGAATGTAAGATTTATACAACTTAAGTCCTCCCGGGTTCCCTAACGTCGCTACTAAAGCAACATCATATAAACCATTTACATGCATAAGATATTCACGGAATCATGAGCTTAAAAGATCTACATTCATTTTAATGCACCAAGTTAAATGTCCCTAACTTATTTCTTTTATTAAACATAGGTTAATCATCCAACATCATTATTCCTTTTATCAACTCATTCCATAAATTCATATTGATTTCATCTACATCTACTATCCTTTATATCACTTTTCTCTAATAATTTAGGTAAGAGATTAATATTCATTAAGGTAGGCATCATCCTAGGTACTTCATTAACATGAACCAAGTATTAACATTAAAATCAAATTACTATTCTATTGCATTGTTTCATAACCATTCATTATTAATAATTTCAATCACTAACCTATCATTTCTCAATAATTTTCTTGGATCCTTTCATCAAGAGAGAATACATTATTTTTTTGTGATACATCATTATATATAACTATATTTAAGATCATTTCCTTTACATATAGACAACATAAGAGGATAGGAGAAATAACATAAACACTTTCTTTTAATGCTAGTAACATGTCCAATATTCCACATTATTTTCCCTTTCTTTTACCTAGAACTACCCACTCCCTTATGCATTGCTTTGAATTGAGATTATATCAATACTACAAGACTCCTTTTAGGAGATTAAAATTACATGAATACAAATACATAAGTACATCTCATATTAAAATATCCAATAAGAAATCTTCAACTGCAGGTCTGGAATGGAATATGTGCTAGGATCATCCAAAGAATCACGATCAATACCTCGATATAAATATTAACCACCCAACCACGTGGAACCAATAGGCCCACTCCCCCGAGCTAGGAGATAGAACCAAAGGCCCATACAAGAGGTAACAACTAGGAAATTTCTAAGGTGGTGATAAAATTTCCCCAAAGTCACAACACAAAAGAAAAGACAAGAAGACCACAAGGACTACCAGAGGCATGATCAAATTTGGTAGAGACTCTAAGCTACAAGCTAGGTGAGTGTCATCGCATAGCCCTCACCCCTTGGGTTGTCCTGGTACTAGCCACTCTTAGCCCCGGCCCCCAAGTAGGCACATGCGGAACCGAATGCCTCTCGTACAGACAAGGTCATCCAGTCGTACCTACGCATAGGTACCTTCTCCCACTCCCATCCTTAGTCTTTACTAGCACTAAAGGCATGGGCGAGGCACAATTAATCTTGATTAGTGTGTAATTTCCCATTCCAATCCCATTCCCAATTCATTTATTTAGGTTATCACTTGATTAAATAACTCATAGTAGGTTATCCTGGTACTAGCCACTTAGGGCCCCGGCCCCTCACTATGAGCCACTCACCTAGTGTACTTAGGTTCCCTAACATACATATAAAAATCATAAGAACATAATAGATCCATCATCAAGAATTCATACCAATTCCATAACAACATTTGATTGAGTTTAGGAAAATATATGTTGTCCCTAGTCCACTTGACAACCCTAAACCCAATATGGCATACAGAATGTTCCAAACATATAAGAAGACATCCAAGTGATATTATAAACATATTCAAAGTATAAATAGATTCAATTAACCAAAAAAACATTCTAATAGCCTCTGGTGACCATACGAAACCTTAAAACTTAATGATGTTCTTAAACTGAATTATTTCAAGCAAGGATTAAATGCAAAAAAATAGTCATCATAGAACAGTCATCCATATCTTCCACAAAACAAATAATAAAGAAAATCGCTTCGGTGGAGATTTAGATAACATAATTATGGACTCTCAATTTGATTTTTAGAAAGATCCAACGGTGGGAAAGAAAGTTATGACTTCTGGTTTAAAACAGAAAATTCTGGTTAGGGTTCAGACCTGCCTTCACTAAAACGGTTGTAATTTTCACAAAACATAATAAAAATTCTCCAAACCAATTGTAAATGAAAGATAAGACTTAAGAGAATATTTTATATAAAATTTAGACTTTTATATAATCATATCAGTCTGTAGCATATGAATACATTTGACAGAAAATTCAGAATCGAGAATGGACATGCATAGTCTACCAAAATGTCAAAAATAAGGCATTAATTCGACCTTAAAAATAAAATCAGAGAGATACCCATTTGAGATCTGTGAATTTTACTTCCAGAAAATCAATTTATTAAAATCCTAGATGCAATTTAAATTATTATAATAATAGATCTCCAAAAACGGGTTGCTAAAAACCCTAGGAAAACACATGCCAATTCTTACAAACAAAAACTCAAAACTTTAAAATAACCATAGAAATTAAAAGTACAGATATAATAAATAATTATAATATATAAATAGATCCATAATCTATCAGAGACATAAAGTAACTAACATATTCAATCCATACCTCATGTCCTACGAAGGTTGAATCGAAGAAGGAAGGAAACAAAAGAGAAGACAAATCCAAACTTGAGATGCATCCTTCAAACCCTATCCACTTTCAGAAATCTCCATGAAAGAAAGAAATAATTCCACAGCAAAGAATCCCTCTCTCAACTATTGAAATTCTCACAAAAATGTTTCTCTCCCAAAAGCAAAGATAACCAAAAATTCTTAAAAACATATGCTTACAAAATCTCCCTCACATCTCCAAGTTTTCTCTCCAAAATCACCATGAAAATTAAGGCCATCCTCTCCTCAATGCTTCAGCCCCAAAATCCCCCCTCTTCAAATGAGAAAGTAGTGCATATAAATAGATTTCCAAAGGTTGAGAGGAAAAGTAACCAACTCCCAACTAACTCTTAACTAAAGGGTATTATAAAATAACTTAATATCATACAACTATATTACTCAAATATACAATAAAAGATTATTTGTATTCATTCATACACATATGTAATATTATCCTGACATATATGCATATGCCATCATTAATTACATCAATATCTATATATATAACCTATCCTCATTATTAATAATTAATAATTGAGAATAATATACCTCGCATTATTCAATATTTAATTATTAATAATATTATACTTTACATTAATCCCAAAATATACACCATCAACAATATCTACAATAATTAACATATAATCACATATAAATTATATATATATAAATACATATATGTGTGCACCCATATATATATTTCCATATATATATATATATTTATATTTATATAGATACATGCCAAATACCAAACACTATAATCTATAAGATTATGAAGTAATAGATCACAATATTATTACCTATTTATAATTACTATAGGATATAATCACTGAGGTAGAATAAAATCACACACCTCAAAATAAACCTAATCATCCAAAGAGGCCTTACAAATCATCTATGAAACATATCGAGAAAACCATAAGATCAAACAAAGTCAACCAAAGTCAACAAGGAAAGTCAAGCCAAACTCCTGAAACACAACATAGAAAGATTAACTAAGAATCATACCAAGAAGGAGAAATAAATAAAATGAGTGAACAAATCATACAATCAAATGAATTCAAGTGGTCACAAGGCACTAACTACAACCATGCCCAACCGGGTGCGTTGGATCTGGATTTTTGACCCAAAGGTTGACTGGCAAAGAAGGAACCCTAATATTTCCAAATTGGAATAATGACAAAGGAAGACTCATGTAGGGGCCTTAGTACTATCTCCATAACAACAACCATCGAGGATTTGAGGGCATGCTCAGACCTGTGAAGCCAGGTGAAGTCGATGCCCGGTACCTGCAAGCCTGCATCACAAAGAAGAAATACATATGCACGGATATACATATAAAAGAAAACATTGCAGAAAGATGACCAGGATCGATACATCGTGTGGACCTCAGCTATGTGAGTAACTACGACTTCGTCCTGAATCATGAAAACACATCATGTATATATATACACTCAAAGCATGTAGCATCATCATAATGAAGGTTAGAATCTCAAGCATTGTGTTAGTCTCTTATCAATACTAATAATAAATTAACATAATCAAATCATCAAGTGAGATACAAGATTCATCTAAGGTAACCTTAATAGAAGAAAATATAAATAACCACTTATATATATCTATCAAGTACATATCATATAACATCCTAACTATGTTCATAAAGGTCTTGTAGGTACTCAATACATACATGGAGATAAATACATACAAAAATGATACCTTTAGATAGTATTAGAATCATTGAGTACTAGCTTATGAAATTATTATAAACAACTATAGGAATAGATCAAACAAGTATCATGTACAACTTAAGCTGTAAGAAAATATCGAAGGATCTTAATTCTTTCAAAAACACAAAACTTATATTAGGGTTAGAGGGGTATTACATCCTCCCCCACTAAGATTCGACTTACTCCTGGAAGTCGGGAATGTGAACTATATATCACACCTTATCTAACAGAATTATATTATTACTATTCTAGATCCTAATTTAATGACTACACACATTCTTCTCCTATCAAGAGTTTTGGTAAATCCTATCTTATTACAACTTTAGTGTAGATTAACTCAATTCAATTAGTAATGACTTTCAAAAAAAAATTACCTATGTGATTCTATCACTTTGTGCAGTAAGTTTGTTAACAAGATACTTGAAATTGCATCAAAATTATTGAAACTCTAAGGTATTCATGTTTACTCACTAATATCAATATATTATGAAATTGCATGTTTTACTAACTGAGATTATCACTTCCTTTCACAATATCAAAGTTCCTATCTATGGTAACCAGTATAAAAGAAAGAAAGAATTTATGATATATTTTCCCTTTTGAGACATAATCTAACCCTACATAATACAACTTGTGAGACCTTATTACAAATAGGGTCTAAAATTTGTGTCCCTTACAAGCTATGAATACCAAACATAGAGAGGTATGTAACGTTTATATTTGTTATGATCATGAAGGGAATACATCAAATAATTTTTCATTTACTTTTGTAATCATGAAAATAAAACAATCTAGATACTTGAAACTTACCATTTTCATTAACACATAGTTTTATAAGAAATATTCCTTTCCATCAAAGCTTTAAGTAGAATTCCAATGACATAGGACACACAAATTTTACAATATACATATTCTAAGTCATCTTTCACAATAGTTATAGTGCTTGATTTTCAAAAACACATTCACCCCCTAGAGGAGATCTAAACAATTTACAATTTATTGCACTATTATTCATTAAGTTGGGATCCCTTCTTAAAGCTTACTATTTATCTATGCACTTTTCCCTAATTTGCATGTCAGGCAATTTCCATATGACATTTTCTTAAGAGTTATTTCAAATTCTTTATTGCATAACGATCATAGATCCATTAAGAGAGAAAGAAGTATATGAGTCCTACTACTATCTTCATAACCACAACATCTAAATTAATAACATTAACTACTGTACACAACTTTAATTTCTACCCTTTACCTATTTGAAACATTACCCTCTTACACTTTAAAATTTTGAGATAACATCAGTTCTAAGTAGAAATTGAGTAAGGTACATTTCTATAACATTTATTTACCACAACAAACTCCTTATTCATAGTTGATCAATCACTTAATGTTGTTAATTTCTTACTACTATGGTGTTGATCACAATGTATACAAAACATGAATTTGTTTCCAAAATACCCATCTAGGGTCCTAACTATTCACTAGGCATTTTGCAAGACATATATTTAATAAAAACAACTTCCATCATTAGTACAGATAATCCATCATCGCACATACTCTTCCCTAAAATTTCTTGATTATGTTATCTTAAATCCTTTTTGCGCAATTTAATAAGATATGCAGAAAGGATATAACTTCTTACCAAGATAGGGATAAAAATTTCTCTTCCTAAATGAAAATGTGAATTATAGCCTATGATAAAATCTTGGGGACATAGGTCCTTCACCCAAGGGTTTCCTAATTGAGTATTTACAAATTTTTCTAATATATTATTGCCTTGTCTAAACAATTTTAGTCATGCAAAACTTATTTCTTAAGAGGGGAGAGAGAAAGAGAGAGAAATACATATGACAGTAGATTATTTGTTCCTTATTTATTTATTTATTTTTTTCACTTCTTTCCTAGGTACATATTATTAGCCATGTAATCTAATTATTGCCCTATCATTCCTATCAAGTACTACCTCAATCATTTCATTCTTTGAAGATCCAAAAGAAATTTATTTCTAAGATACCTTGAGTAGGATAAAATTCAACTAGGTATTTGTAAGAAGATAGAGTGCACAACATTATATTATAGGTATGATCAAGGGGTAATATTATCTACTACCATAATTAAGATTCAAAACATTTAGCATCCTTTAACTTTTGACCCTTCTAAAGATACTAGTACCTTTCAAGAAAACAAACACAAGTCTCAAGAATCCTTCGCCATTCCATTAATATTATAGGAAACATCCACTTAACACATTATTGATCTCATTATGCAAAAACATAAATAATTGTTAAAATATAACTCAATCATAGAGGAATGGGTGTGCCCTTGTAAGACAATACAACATAAGAACACGAAAGGTAGCCTTCGTTTCCTAAGATTCAAATTTTAGCATAACAACAAAATCCAAAAGGAGACAAAGTTAAGATACTCAAGGTTATGCATAGGTGAGCTATGAGTCCCAGAGTTCCCAGTGTAGAAACCTAGGGCTCTGATACCAGATGTAATGCCCCGCCAGGCAACCCAAGAGGACAAGACATAAAACCTCTATAAAATGCAAGTAGTGAATTTTTATTTTATTTTATTTATTTATTTTAACTAGAATAATATTCATCATTACACTTCATATTTCTAAAAGAAGAAATAATTTTCTACTACTTGAATGTAAGATTTATACAACTTAAGTCCTCTCGGGTTCCCTAACGTCGCTACTAAAGCAACATCATATAAACCATTTACATGCATAAGATATTCACGGAATCATGAGCTTAAAAGATCTACATTCATTTTAATGCACCAAGTTAAATGTCCCTAACTTATTTCTTTTATTAAACATAGGTTAATCATCCAACATCATTATTCCTTTTATCAACTCATTCCATAAATTCATATTGATTTCATCTACATCTACTATCCTTTATATCACTTTTCTCTAATAATTTAGGTAAGAGATTAATATTCATTAAGGTAGGCATCATCCTAGGTACTTCATTAACATGAACCAAGTATTAACATTAAAATCAAATTACTATTCTATTGCATTGTTTCATAACCATTCATTATTAATAATTCCAATCACTAACCTATCATTTCTCAATAATTTTCTTGGATCCTTTCATCAAGAGAGAATACATTATTTTTTTGTGATACATCATTATATATAACTATATTTAAGATCATTTCCTTTACATATAGACAACATAAGAGGATAGGAGAAATAACATAAACACTTTCTTTTAATGCTAGTAACATGTCCAATATTCCACATTATTTTCCCTTTCTTTTACCTAGAACTACCCACTCCCTTATGCATTGCTTTGAATTGAGATTATATCAATACTACAAGACTCCTTTTAGGAGATTAAAATTACATGAATACAAATACATAAGTACATCTCATATTAAAATATCCAATAAGAAATCTTCAACTGCAGGTCTGGAATGGAATATGTGCTAGGATCATCCAAAGAATCACGATCAATACCTCGATATAAATATTAACCACCCAACCACGTGGAACCAATAGGCCCACTCCCCCGAGCTAGGAGATAGAACCAAAGGCCCATACAAGAGGTAACAACTAGGAAATTTCTAAGGTGGTGATAAAATTTCCCCAAAGTCACAACACAAAAGAAAAGACAAGAAGACCACAAGGACTACCAGAGGCATGATCAAATTTGGTAGAGACTCTAAGCTACAAGCTAGGTGAGTGTCATCGCATAGCCCTCACCCCTTGGGTTGTCCTGGTACTAGCCACTCTTAGCCCCGGCCCCCAAGTAGGCACATGCGGAACCGAATGCCTCTCGTACAGACAAGGTCATCCAGTCGTACCTACGCATAGGTACCTTCTCCCACTCCCATCCTTAGTCTTTACTAGCACTAAAGGCATGGGCGAGGCACAATTAATCTTGATTAGTGTGTAATTTCCCATTCCAATCCCATTCCCAATTCATTTATTTAGGTTATCACTTGATTAAATAACTCATAGTAGGTTATCCTGGTACTAGCCACTTAGGGCCCCGGCCCCTCACTATGAGCCACTCACCTAGTGTACTTAGGTTCCCTAACATACATATAAAAATCATAAGAACATAATAGATCCATCATCAAGAATTCATACCAATTCCATAACAACATTTGATTGAGTTTAGGAAAATATATGTTGTCCCTAGTCCACTTGACAACCCTAAACCCAATATGGCATACAGAATGTTCCAAACATATAAGAAGACATCCAAGTGATATTATAAACATATTCAAAGTATAAATAGATTCAATTAACCAAAAAAACATTCTAATAGCCTCTGGTGACCATACGAAACCTTAAAACTTAATGATGTTCTTAAACTGAATTATTTCAAGCAAGGATTAAATGCAAAAAAATAGTCATCATAGAACAGTCATCCATATCTTCCACAAAACAAATAATAAAGAAAATCGCTTCGGTGGAGATTTAGATAACATAATTATGGACTCTCAATTTGATTTTTAGAAAGATCCAACGGTGGGAAAGAAAGTTATGACTTCTGGTTTAAAACAGAAAATTCTGGTTAGGGTTCAGACCTGCCTTCACTAAAACGGTTGTAATTTTCACAAAACATAATAAAAATTCTCCAAACCAATTGTAAATGAAAGATAAGACTTAAGAGAATATTTTATATAAAATTTAGACTTTTATATAATCATATCAGTCTGTAGCATATGAATACATTTGACAGAAAATTCAGAATCGAGAATGGACATGCATAGTCTGCCAAAATGTCAAAAATAAGGCATTAATTCGACCCTAAAAATTAAATCAGAGAGATACCCATTTGAGATCTGTGAATTTTACTTCCAGAAAATCAATTTATTAAAATTCTAGATGCAATTTAAATTATTATAATAATAGATCTCCAAAAATGGGTTGCTAAAAACCCTAGGAAAACACATGCCAATTCTTACAAACAAAAACTCAAAACTTTAAAATAACCATAGAAATTAAAAGTACAGATATAATAAATAATTATAATATATAAATAGATCCATAATCTATCAGAGACATAAAGTAACTAACATATTCAATCCATACCTCATGTCCTACGAAGGTTGAATCGAAGAAGGAAAGAAACAAAAGAGAAGACAAATCCAAACTTGAGATGCATCCTTCAAACCCTATCCACTTTCAGAAATCTCCATGAAAGAAAGAAATAATTCCACAGCAAAGAATCCCTCTCTCAACTATTGAAATTCTCACAAAAATGTTTCTCTCCCAAAAGCAAAGATAACCAAAAATTCTTAAAGACATATGCTTACAAAATCTCCCTCACATCTCCAAGTTTTCTCTCCAAAATCACCATGAAAATTAAGGCCATCCTCTCCTCAATGCTTCAGCCCCAAAATCCCCCCTCTTCAAATGAGAAAGTAGTGCATATAAATAGATTTCCAAAGGTTGAGAGGAAAAGTAACCAACTCCCAACTAACTCTTAACTAAAGGGTATTATAAAATAACTTAATATCATACAACTATATTACTCAAATATACAATAAAAGATTATTTGTATTCATTCATACACATATGTAATATTATCCTGACATATATGCATATGCCATCATTAATTACATCAATATCTATATATATAACCTATCCTCATTATTAATAATTAATAATTGAGAATAATATACCTCGCATTATTCAATATTTAATTATTAATAATATTATACTTTACATTAATCCCAAAATATACACCATCAACAATATCTACAATAATTAACATATAATCACATATAAATTATATATATATAAATACATATATGTGTGCACCCATATATATATTTCCATATATATATATATATTTATATTTATATAGATACATGCCAAATACCAAACACTATAATCTATAAGATTATGAAGTTAGATCACAATATTATTACCTATTTATAATTACTATAGGATATAATCACTGAGGTAGAATAAAATCACACACCTCAAAATAAACCTAATCATCCAAAGAGGCCTTACAAATCATCTATGAAACATATCGAGAAAACCATAAGATCAAACAAAGTCAACCAAAGTCAACAAGGAAAGTCAAGCCAAACTCCTGAAACACAACATAGAAAGATTAACTAAGAATCATACCAAGAAGGAGAAATAAATAAAATGAGTGAACAAATCATACAATCAAATGAATTCAAGTGGTCACAAGGCACTAACTACAACCATGCCCAACCGGGTGCGTTGGATCTGGATTTTTGACCCAAAGGTTGACTGGCAAAGAAGGAACCCTAATATTTCCAAATTGGAATAATGACAAAGGAAGACTCATGTAGGGGCCTTAGTACTATCTCCATAACAACAACCATCGAGGATTTGAGGGCATGCTCAGACCTGTGAAGCCAGGTGAAGTCGATGTCCGGTACCTGCAAGCCTGCATCACAAAGAAGAAATACATATGCACGGATATACATATAAAAGAAAACATTGCAGAAAGATGACCAGGATCGATACATCGTGTGGACCTCAGCTATGTGAGTAACTACGACTTCGTCCTGAATCATGAAAACACATCATGTATATATATACACTCAAAGCATGTAGCATCATCATAATGAAGGTTAGAATCTCAAGCATTGTGTTAGTCTCTTATCAATACTAATAATAAATTAACATAATCAAATCATCAAGTGAGATACAAGATTCATCTAAGGTAACCTTAATAGAAGAAAATATAAATAACCACTTATATATATCTATCAAGTACATATCATATAACATCCTAACTATGTTCATAAAGGTCTTGTAGGTACTCAATACATACATGGAGATAAATACATACAAAAATGATACCTTTAGATAGTATTAGAATCATTGAGTACTAGCTTATGAAATTATTATAAACAACTATAGGAATAGATCAAACAAGTATCATGTACAACTTAAGCTGTAAGAAAACATCGAAGGATCTTAATTCTTTCAAAAACACAAAACTTATATTAGGGTTAGAGGGGTATTACAATGTGCCTACTTGCAGCGAGCATTTTTTATCTATTTAGATATATATTACCTTTTTGTGCACATCATTCATGACTTCTAGTGGTTCAAATCATAGTGTCCATAATAGTCAGGGATCACGAGCTCCCTTTGACCAGCATGGTACGTAGGTCCCATAGAGTAGAGATAGTCGTAGAGATGAGACTATCTCTAGGATGCAGGTCACTCTGGCTGTGTTAGAGTGGACACTGTAGAATAGTACTACTTTGCCTAATAGGGAGAAATTGACATCTATACGCACTAAGCTCATGAGTATGATTCTGAAGGCTGAATCATACAATCCATATGATGATGTATCAATTGATACTTTTTATTATAGTCTCTCTAGCACTGTCACAAGGATAGTGGGTTGGAGGACAGTTGATTTAGATGTTTCAGTTACTCAGGTTAAGAACATGTTTGGCACCCATTACATAGATAAGAGGGCGGTTAGAGCATATAGGGTCACCAAATCTATAAATGACTTAGTGGCCCCTTTTATATATCCGAGATGGTTGGCAACCCATCATATGTGGCCCCAAAAGGATGAGGTGCCACTATATTTCTACAAACAATTGTTTACAAAGTTTCATTTGGGCTATGATGTTGACTACATAGATTTACCTCCACATGCCGGTTAGGGTCGGGGGAGATATTAGGATAAGTGTAGATGACCTGATATACCATAGCCCCCTAGTAAGATGGCATTGGTGGGTCAAAACCTTTTGGTTCTTCCAAAAGGTTTGGAGACCTACAATGGAGCTAGGTAGGTTGCAGCTGAGGACACACGTTTAGATATGCATTCTAGCATTTCCAGCATCGTGACTTAGGTCGAGGAGTTGTCATCTGATTGTCTGGGTAGGTACATGCTTCGATCATAGAAGAGTGTAGGGGTATCACCTTCTAGTCCATTTTATGACCCATACATTAGATTTGATATTCCTACTCCATATGAGATACGTCGACTACTTGAGGATCGGATGCGCAAGATTAGATCTATGTTAGTGAGTGATCTCCTCGCTTCTTACCGGAGGATTTCTACATTGCATGGGATTGAGTCGTGCGATATGCCTACTTTCATTAGAGGAGGACAGTTTTGTAGATCCTTCACAGACAGAAGTTGAGGACAGGGCTCAGACGCAGAGGCGGGTACCTCTAGACAGAGTGTGGATGATCTTACACCACCTCCACAACATACACAGGCTCCTGTACAACAGACATAGGCTACAACCTCACAATTTCATAGTGGATTCTCGGATTTGCTTATGGATGAGGCTATTGATCTTGATGCGGTGTCCTTTCACTCTTCTGAGTTATCTGACCTTGGACGTGCATTACAGCAGGTAAGAAACTGGAGTTAATTCCAATTTATTTAGATATATGTACATATAGTTCTATATTTAAATTTAAATTTAAATTTATTTAAACCTGGTACAGGTTATTGCGACAGGTGCTGCATATGGAGATTTAGAGGAGCTTGCTAATCCGATTCATCAAAATACAGAGGTACAAAATAATTTAAAAATAAAATTTTATAATTTATTTATTGAGTTCTTAAATCTGTACATTTTAATTTAAGCTCAAGATATTATATATCTATATATATATATATATATAGATATATATATATATATATATATATATATATATATATATATATCTATATATATATATATATATATATATATATATATATATCTATATATATATATATATATATATATATATATATCTATATATATATATATATCTATATATATATATATCTATCTATATATATATATATCTATCTATATATATATATATATATCTATATATCTATATATATATATCTATATATATATATATATATATATATATATATATATATATATATATATATATATAATATATATATATATATATTTATAAATTATTATATGTATTTACATGTATAGACTTAGGTCCAGCAAAGCGAGGATCCACACAGGCCCAGACATCTAGCACGTGATGACGATCATTGACATAGTTGATGTGCTCATAGATTTAGATCTGTGGTATTGATTTTGATCTAGAGTACACATGTACTAGAGAGTATTTAGTTCTAGACATTTATGTTGATATATATATATATATATATATATATATATATATATATATATATATATATATATATATATATATATATATATATATATATATATATATATATATATATATATATATATATATATATATATATATATATTACGTTGATCTAGATATGTTTTACATTGATCTAGATATATAGTTTACATTGATATATAGACATTTGTATGTTGATATATTTACATTGATACATGTTTGGATTTTGTGACATAGACATTTACATTGATCTACATGTTTGGATTTTGTGATATAGACATTCACATTGATCTACATGTTTTATTTTTTATACATGTTGAAAATACGAACTGATCTATATCCATTTACATTGATGTGTACATGTTTGATTTTTGTGTATCTATGTATATCTAATTGAAGCCTAAAATTAATTGATCTAATTGATGTTCAATCTAATCTTGATCGAAATTAATTTTGAGCTAAATTAAAATATGACCCCTTAAGTAATCAATCTAACTGAACAATCTTTTAAATCAATTGAAAGTTAAAATTAATCAAGCTAGATAATCTATCATTAATTTTTTTAACTAATCAATCTTTAAAACCTAAATTTAAAATTAATCTTTAATTGATGTTCAATATTATTAATCTTAGAAATTCAATCTATAGGTAGAATACATATAATCAATTTATTTAATATAGATCAATTAATTGAAACCTAACTAATCAATCTTTAAAATCTAACCCCTTAAGACCTAACATGACTAATATGACCTAATAGGACCCCTTAAGACCCTTAAGAACTAACATAACCTAATATGACCACTTAAGACCTAACATAACTAATAAGACCTAATAGGACCCCTTAAGACCTAACATGACTAATACGACCTAATATGACTCCTTAACACCTAACATGACCTAATAGGACCCCTTAAGACATAAAATGACCTAATAAGACCCCTTAAGACCTAACATGACCTAATAGAACCCCTTAAGACGTAACATGACCTAATAGGACCCTTTAAGACCTACCATGACTACTACGACCTAATATGACCTAACATGACTAATAGGACCTAATAGGACCCTTTAAGACCTAACTAATGCAAGAGCATCTTGGGTCCCTAGCAATCTTGTGTCACCAAAAAGAAGTTTGAAGATTTCAGTGTTGGTTAGTTTCTTCTTTGACTGAGTTGGTTCAGTTGGTGGTTAGTTTCCTTTGGTTACTGAGCATGGTGGATTATCTCCTGGGCCGTCGGTTAATTCACTGGCACTCGACGATGCTTGTCTGACACTCAGTTATCACTACTTACCGAGTAGTGTAGATTTAGTTTCTTTCAAGGCCGACTTATGTAATTGTTTTGGATTGAGGACTTAATATTTGTATCCATTATTGGGAAGCGTGTGGACCTAGACCTGGTCGTCCCTTCTATGATTGATGGATCTGAAGGCTGACTCATTTTGGTTGGTTCTTATATTTAAGTAGAGGCTAGGATTAGGATTTAGGCAATTGGAAGTTGGATGATAGAATATTAGAGATTGTTGCAGATCCTTGCATGTTTGAGGACTTCTATACTTCATTGTAATAGCTGGCCCTAACCGGGAAGGCCTTACAACCCGACATGTATGTTTCAATTGTGATTAATATATGAAAGATCTTGCATTTCCTTCTCACTTTGTTGTTGTGGCTTCCACATACTTGTTGAGCAGGGTGGTTTGATAGGGTGTGCCATTAGGTTTGGCCCTTGTCCATCCTCCCTTGCTTCAGGTGGTATCAAAGCGAGGTGAGATCTGGATCTAGGTTTGCGAATCTAGATTTGTTGGTTCCTTCTTGTGAGTCCTAGTTGATTGTTGTAAGGTAGCAGATTGTGATCTGATCTACAATTGTAGAGAATCCAAGATGGTTTGTGGGAAGAGAGATGCAAATCCAGGACTAATTGATATGCTAAGGTAGATTGCTGCAAGATTGGAAGCTGTTCAGACAACCCAATGCAGAGGAAAACATCTTGAAGATGTTAGTGATGATGAAGTTGAGGAAGAACAAGTGAATGTAAAACCTACACCTGTGATGGATCAGGGTGAGGAAAGATTGTTGAAAGCTTTGACAAGTTTGAAGTCTACACCACATTTCAATCCTCCTAGTTATAGTGTAAAATTGGATTCTGATGAGTTGATGGACTGGATCACCAAGATGGAAAAGTACTTTGAATATGAAAATATCCTTGATGACAAGAAGGTGAAGATTGCAACTACAAAATTGAAGATTCATGCATCCTTGTGGTGGGAACATCTGCAATTGGACAAAAAGAGGAAAGGAAAAGACAAAATCAAGGTATGGAATAAGATGGTCAATATATTGAAAGGCAAGTTCTTACCTTGTGATTATCAGATTAACCTAGTTAGGCGAATGCAAAGTTTGAGGTAGAAAGATAGCTCGGTAAAAGAATATACTAAGAAATTCTATAGATTAGATATCAGATCTGGACATGATGAAGATGATGTAGAAATAATTGTAGATATTTGAATGGACTAAGAGTTTCTATCCAAGAAGAGATCAGCATGGTCAATTTGGAAAGCCTTGAAGAATCCTATCAATTTGCTTTGAAAGCTAAGGAGAAATTGAACAAAAGACATGAGCAAAGACAAAGAGGTCGAGGTGGTAGATTCCCTAGAGGAAGAGGTAGATCCAATGGTGAAGATGGTAGATTTGAACTTGAAAAGAAAAATTTGGATAAAGGCAAGATTGAATGGAAAGGTGAAAATTCTACTAGAGGAAGAGGCAGTAGTTCCCGAGGTGGATATAACAGAGGTGGATTCTAGGGAACTTGTTACAATTGTGGAGGTGAAGGTCATAGATCATTTGAATGCAAGAATGCAAGTAAGAAGGTTGGTAGTAGCAGAAATGCTTTGGTGCAAGAAGATTCACCGAATGAACTTGAATTGGAAAAGAACTTGATGGTCCGAAGAGCACTTTGGAGTGAAGGTAAAAAGGAAGATTCGGTAAGGAAAAGTTTTTTCAAGACTAGATGTAGAGTTTTTGATGAAGTTTGGAAGGTAATCATTGATAGTGGTAGCTCGGAGAATTTGGCATATGAGGATATGGTGAATAAGTTGCAGTTGAAAAGATTGAAACACCTGAAGCCCTATTAGATCTCATGGATCAAAGATGAGCATACACTCTTGGTAAGTGAACAATGTTATGTGAATTTGAAAATTGGGAAATACTATGATAAGGTGTTATGTGATATCATGTCTATGGATTGTTGTTATATTTTGTTGGGTAGACCTTGGCAATATGATAGACATGCTATATATGATGGGAGATTGCATAAGTACACTATTTGGGCTGATGGTAGAAAACAAATATTGTTGCCATTGATTGAAGAGACTGTCAGTAATGTTTGTACATTTGTGAAAATTTGTCTGATGGAAGGAAGAAAATTTGTGATAGATTTGAAAAAGAATGATGTGTGTTTTGCTGTGATTCTTAACAAACCGAGTAAGAAAACAAAGGACAATACCCCTGAGGAGATTGATAAGATACTTACCGAGTATAAAGACATCATTTCTCATAATGTACTTGATGGATTTCCGCCAAAGAGAATCCTTGATCATTGTATGGATTTGATTCCGGAAGCTAGTTTATTGAATAAGGCACCACACCAGTTGACACCTACCGAGAATCAGGAATTGAACTGACATATTCAAGAATTGATGGAGAAAGGTTTGATCAGAGAAAGTTTGAGTCCTTGTGCAGTACTTGTTGTATTGGAACCTAAGAAGAATGGAGAATGGAGAATGTGCACCGATTCCAAAGCAATCAACAAGATAACAGTGAAATATAGGTTTCCTATACTGAGAATGGATGACATAATGGACAACTTGAATGGAGCAAAGTATTTTACCATAATTGATTTGAAAAGTGGATATCATCATATTAGAATTAGAGAAGGTGATGAATGGAAGACCGCTTTCAAGACAAAAGAAAGTTTGTATGAGTGGTTGGTTATGCCTTTTGGTTTAACTAATGCACCGAGTACATTTATGAGGCTGATGAATGAAGTTTTGAAGAAATTCTTGGATAAGTTTGTTATTGTGTATCTTGATGGCATTCTGATATTCAGTAAGACTAGAGAAGAACATTTGTTGCATGTTAGAAAAGTATTGCAGAGACTGAAAGAGGAGAAGTTGCTGATTAATTTGAAAAAACATTCCTTCATGAAAGAGGAGATTGTGTATTTGGGATTTGTGATCTCAGTTGATGGTTTGAAGATGGATCCTGAAAAGGTTGAAGCTATTTTGAATTGGCCTACACCAGAAAATGCTAGTGAGGTAAGATCATTTCATGGTTTGGCAAGTTTTTACTGAAAGTTCATTAGAAATTTTAGTACTATTTGTAATGTTGTGACTGAGACAATGAGGGGATACAAGAAAGAATTCAAGTGGATACATGGAGCTAATAATATTTTTGAGGCATTGAAGCAGAAAGTTGCTGAATTACCTATTTTGGCTTTACTGATTTCAATAAAGTTTTTCAAGTGGAATGTGATGCAAGTGGTAGTGCAATTGCAGCTGTGTTGAGTCAAGAAGGTAAACCTGTTACTTTTTTAGTGAAAAGTTGAATGATGCTAGAAGGAAATATTTTGTGTATGATCAAGAATTCTATGCTATTGTTCAAGCACTGAAGAAATGGAGACATTACTTGATACCAAGTGAATTTGTGTTGTATACTGATCATAAAGCTTTATAGTATTTGGGTAGTCAGAATAAGTTGAACTAGAGACATATGAAATGGGTTGAGTATTTGCAAAGTTATACATTTGTGATCAAGCATAAAAGTGGAGTCACTAACCGAGTTGTTGATGCATTAAGTAGAAGAAGATCTTTGATGATAGAGATGAAAGTGAATGTTCTTGGTTTTGATGACATGAGAGATTCTTATGAATTTGATCCTGATTTTTCTAAGCCATGGAGAAAGTGCAAAGCACCTATTCAAGATCAACCAAGTACAAAATGGGAAGACTATTTCATGCATGAAGGTATGTTGTTTAAAGGAATTCAGTTATGTATACCAAGAGGAGCAATGAGAACAAATTTGATAAAAGAGAAACATAGTAGTGGTTTTGCTAGACACTTTGGAATTGATAAAACATTGAGTTTGCTGAAAGAGAAATACTTTTGGCCATAGTTGTATAAGGATGTTCAGAAATTTGTGAAAATTTGTGCAGTTTGTCAAGCTTCAAAAGGAGTAAGTCAGAATATTGGATTGTATGTACTGATAGTTGTACTTGCAAAACCTTGGACTGATATTAGTATGGATTTTGTTCTTGTCTTACTGAAGACAGTGAGAGGTAATAATTCCATATTTGTTGTGGTAGATAGATTTTCTAAGATGGCACATTTTATACCTTGTAGGAAGACATCAGATGCAGTGAATTGAATATAGAAAATCTTTTTCTTTAAGGAAATTATAAGATTACATGGATTACTGAGGAGCATTATCTCTAACCGAGACAGTAAATTTGTTGGATACTTTTGGAAGACTCTTTGGAGAAAGTTGGGTACTGAGTTGAAATATAATTCTACATTTCACCCACAAATTGATGGACAAATAGAGGTTGTAAACCGAAGTTTGGGAAATCTTTTGAGATGTTTAGTTGGAGACACACCGAGTAGTTGGAATTCTATGTTGGCACAAGCAGAATTTGCATATAATAATTCAATGAATAGAAGTACTATTAAAACACCTTTTGAGATTGTAAATGGCATACAATCGAGAGGTATATCATATTTGAGAGATGTTGCTAAGGAAAAGAGAAGTGTTGAAGGAGTAAAATTTGCTGAGTACATGAAGACAGTGCATGAAGATGTGAAACTCAAGCTAGAAAAGAGTAATCAGAAATACAAAGACATAGCTAATAGATCAAGAAGACATAAGACTTTTGATGTTGGTGATGAAGTGATGGTTCATTTGAAGAAAGGCAGATTTCCTGTCGGAACATATGGGAAGCTGAAGATGAAGAAGTTTGGTCCTTGCAAAATATTGAGAAGATTTGACAGTGGAAATACATATGAAATTGAATTACCTGATGACATGGATATTTCAATGATCTTCAATGTTTTTGATTTGTATGAGTACCATGAACCTGATGGAGACATGATAGTACCGATAGATTATCCTAAGAAGCAGACAGATCCAGTGGAGCAGATTCTGGAGTAGAGAACTAGAAGCACAAGAGGAAAATAGTATTTGGAATATCTGGTTAAGTGGAAGAACAGACCGATGGAAGACAATTTATTGGATTTCACAATCTGAGTTGGATGTAGCTTGGGTTGCTCAGACTTCATGATTCAGAGAATCATTCCAAAACAACCCCAGGTGTCTGATGCAGGAGCATCTTGGGTCCCTAGAAATCATGTGTCACCAAAAAGAAGTTTGAAGATTTCAGTGTTGGTTGGTTTCTTCTTTGACGGAGTTGGTTTGGTTGGTGGTCAGTTTCCTTTGGCTACTGAGCATGGTCGATTATCTCCTGGGCCATCGCTTAATTCACTAGCGCTCGACGATGCTTGTCTGGCACTCGGTTATCACTTCTTACCGAGAAGTGTAGATTTAGTTTCTTTCAAGGCCGACTTATGTAATTGTTTTGGGTCAAGGATTTAATGTTTGTATCCTTTATTGGGAAGCATGTGGACCTAGATCTAGTCATCCCTTCTGTAATTTTTAGATCTGAAGGCCGACTCATTTTGGTTGGTTCTTTTATTTAAGTAGAGGCTAGGATTAGGAGTTAGGTAGTTGGAAGGCAGTTAGAAGTTTGATGATAGAAGATTAGAGATTGTTGCAGATCCTCGCATGTTTGAGGACTTTTGTACTTCATTGTAATATCTGGCCCTAACTGAGAAGGCCTTACATCTCGGTATGTGTGTTTCAATTGTGATTAATATATGAAAGATCCTGCATTTCCTTCTCACTTTGTTGTTGTGGCTTTCACATACTTGTTGAGCAGGGTGGTTTGATAGGGTGTGCCATTAGATTTGGCCCTTGTCCATCCTCCCTTGTGTCACTAACATGACCTAATAGGACCCCTTAAGACCTAGCATAACTAATAAGACCTAATAGAACCCCTTAAGACCTAACATGACTAATATGACCTAATAGGACCCCTTAACACCTAACATGGCCTAATAGGACTCTTTAAGACCTAACATGACCTAATAGGACCCCTTAAGATGTAAAATGGACTAATAAGACCCCTTAAGACCTAACATGACCTAATAGGACCTCTTAAAATGTAACATGGCCTAATAGGACCCTTTAAGACCTAACATGACTAATATGACCTAATATGACCTAACATGACTAATATGACCTAATAGGACCCTTTAAGACATAACATGACCTAATAGGACCCCTTAAGACATAAAATGACCTAATAGGACCCCTTAAGACCTAACATGACTAATATGACCTAATAGGACCCCTTAACACCTAACATGACCTAATAGGACCCCTTAAGACCCTTAAGACCTAACTATTGGAAAAATGGTTAGTGCTTTCCTCATAATTTGCAACATGGTTTAACAGCCTCCTATGTCTTCTATAATTCTAGTGGTTGTATCAGACATTAACAGGTCGATATTTTGGTGCAACAATAACTACTACTTGTAACAAGTGGTATCAGAGCTTGGTCATAGGTTCGAAACCCCTCAGCTAACGCTAAAGGGGATATTGTTGGAAAAATGGTCAGCGCTCCCCTTGGGATTCGCTACATGGTTTAACAGCCTCTTGTGTCTTCTATAAGTCTAGTGGTTGTATCAGGCATTAACAAGTTGATCTTTTGGTTTAACAACTACTACTACTTGTAACACTAACATGGCCCCTTAACACCTAACATGACATAATAAGACCCTTTAAGACCCTTAAGACCTAACATGACCCCTTAAGATGTAACATGACCTAATGGGGCCCCTTAAGATGTAACATGACCTAATGGGACCCCTTAAGACGTAACATGACCTAATAGGACCCTTTAAAACCTAACATGACTAATATGACCTAACATGACTAATGTGGCCTAATATGACCTAACATGACTAATATGACCTAATAAGACCCTTTAAGACCTAACATGACCTAATAGGACCCCATAAGACCCTTAAGATGTAACATGACCTAATAGGACCCCTTAAGACATAACATGACCTAATATGACCCTTTAAGACCTAACATGAGCAATAAGACCTAATAGGACCCCTTAAGACCCTTACAACCTAACATGACCCCTTAAGACCTAACATGACCTAACATAACTAATAAGACCTAATAGGACCCCTTAAGACCTAACATGACTAATATGACCTAATAGGACCCCTTAACACCTAACATGACCTAATAGGACCCTTTAAGACCTAGCATGACCTAATAGGACCCCTTACAACGTAAATTGACCTAATAAGACCCCTTAAGACCTAACATAACTAATAAGACCTAATAGGACCCCTTAAGACCTAACATGACTAATATGACCTAATAGGACCCCTTAACACCTAACATGACCTAATAGGACCCCTTAAGACCCTTAAGACCTAACATGACCCATTAACACCTAACATGACCTAATAGGTCCCCTTAAGAACTTTAAGACCTAACATGACCCCTTAAGACCTAACATGACCTAATAGGATCCCTTAAGACGTAACATGACCTAATAGGACCCCTTAAGACCTAACATGACTAATAAGACCTAATATGACCCCTTAAGACCCTTAAGACCTAACATGACCTAATAGGACCCCTTAAGACGCAACATGACTAATAAGACCTAATAGTACCCTTTAAGACCCTTAAGACCTAACATGACCTAATAGGACCCCTTAAGATGTAACATGACCTAATAGGACCCTTTAAGACCTAACATGACCTAATAGGACCCTTTAAGACTCTTAAGACCTAACATGACCTAATAGGACCCCTTAAGATGTAACATGACCTAATAGGACCCTTTAAGACCTAACATGACTAATAAGACCTAATAGGACCCCTTAAGACCTAACATGACCTAATAAAACCCCTTGAGACCTAACATATCTAATAAGACCTAATAGGAGCCCTTAAGACCTAACATGACTCATATGACCTAATAGGACCCCTTAACACCTAACATGACCTAATAGGACCCCTTAAGATGTAAAATGACCAAATATGACCCCTTAAGACCTAACATAACTAATAAGACCTAATAGGACTCCTTAAGACCTAAAATGACTAATATGACCTAATAGGACCCCTTAACACCTAACATGACCTAATAGGACCCCTTAAGACCCTTAAGACCTAACATGAGCCCTTAACACCTAACATGACCTAATAGGACCCCTTAAGACCCTTAAGACCTAACATGACCTAATAGGACCCCTTAAGACATAACATGACTAATAAGACCTAATAGGACCCCTTAAGACCCTTAATACCTAACATGACCCCGTAAGACCTAACATGACCTAATAGGACCCCTTAAGACGTAACATGACCTAATATGACCCTTTAAGACCTAGAATGACTAATATGACCTAATAGGACCCTTTAAGACCTAACATGACCTAATAGGATCCCTTAAGACATAACATGACCTAATAAGACCCCTTAAGACCTAACATAATTAATAAGACCTAATAGGACCCCTTAAGACCTAACATGACTAATATGACCTAATATGACCTAACATGACTAATATGACCTAATAGGACCCTTTAAGGCGTAACATGACCTAATGGGATTCCTTAAGAGGTAACCAATTGAATAAAGAATCAATCTAATTTCAATTTAAGTTCAATTTACCTAGAATCAATCTAATCAATTTAATATATCTATAGTGGAATTATTCTTGATCTAGAATCTTGATCTATTCTAATCAATTGAAACAAGTATTGAAAGTTCTAATTGAAATTAAAGTTAAAGTAGAAAGTATTGAAAGTTATAATCAATTAAAATTTAATTTACCTATCTAATAAATCTAATCAATTTAGAAATATAGACTGGAAAGGGTATTTGAACTCACTTGGTTTAATCAATTAAAATTCAATTCAGGTTTAATCAATATAAATTCAATCTAATCATGAATTTCAAATCATTTATAGTCTGTAAGTTTCAAATAGGATTTTTAAGTATGCACAAATTACAATCCTTCAAGTTAAAGCTCTTGATACATGTAGTCTGGATCCTCTCTATCCTTTATCATCTCCAAAAGTTTTTCATGCTCTTCAATAGGCAATTTCCACTTTTGGTTTCCATGTGACCCTTTTTTGGCATAATTTCAAACTGCAATTTCGTCGCTATAACCAAGTGACTATAATGTAGATCTCTCTATCTAGGCATGTATTCAATAAATTGAATTCCATTTTTGTTGATCTTAGCTTGTTGATAATAGGTGCCTTCAATAACAACCGAACCGGTCGGATATTGTTGTCCATCACCATCGACAATTTCTTTAGGCAACTTGTGTTTTTCATTGGTGCATCTTAGTAGATAATAATATACACCTACTACATTCTTAGGACTTGCAACCACAACAAAAATATCACCTGTACAATTTATATTTATGTACAAGTTTGTTATAAACCTCAAGAATATTATATATATATATATATATATATATATATATATATATATATATATATATATATATATATATATATATATATATATATATATATATATATATATATATATATATATATATATGCACATGTAATGTAACTAGAAATCAGAAACATGCACCTGTAACAACTAAAATAGAAACATGTTCATAGTCAACTGAATATATAGGATCATGGATGTCTATGTCATTGTCATCATCAAGTCATAAGAAGGCATTCTGATTAACTCTTTTTGATCCCATTTTGAAACATGTCCATTTGCAATATTAACACATTGACTCATTGTGTTGTTGTTAAGACAATCTTCACAAAAGCATGATTTATCTCTTAATTGAATCAGTGGAGGCTTGTGTTGTCCTGTAGTCATCACTTGATGCAAACTTCTAATTCCAACAATTGATTGACAATTGTAAGGATTCAATCAATTGATATCTGGATTGGATGGATTGATATATCTCAGTTTGAAATTATGAAAAATGTGAAATGCAACATATATGTACATGCATTGTACACATGAGCTATAATATATATATATATATATATATATATATATATATATATATATATATATATATATATATATATATATATATATATATATATATATATATGATTAGTTTATTTCTAGCAAATGAAGATTAAAGAACATGTGTACATGTAATGTAAAGTTAAATAGGAGCAAGTAAACAAGTTGAATATCAAATGTATACATACCTTGAAGTTCATTTTTTCAGAGTGCACACTTCACACATGCTCCTGCTCCATCATGCTCTCTTTTTCCATGTCCACTTTCAAAGAAGTTCCAAACAAACTTAACATTGTGTCTAGCATGTTGCATGGCTAACCAATTAAAGGCTTTTGCAGACTCAAATTGACCTACAATTTAAATTTACAAAAATGTACAATTTTAATATCTAGAATTGAAAAAATTTAAAAGAAAATTTATAATGCACGTACTTACCTACACACCCATTAGACCAGATCCAATGTTGTGAAGCATTTATCCCACACCTCGCAAGATTGTTGAAAAACATACTGAAACAATGAGCCATGTAGCTCCTATCATGAACCTTGTCATCGCTAATATAGAAATGAACCTCCTTGATGATAATGTGTTCATTTTGATCTATACTATCTATCTCATCCAAATCGAATTGTGCATGTCTATAGGTCCAGGTCCATGCACAAATATTGCAACTTGATCAGAATGATAATATTGACTCTGGAGCTCTTTTTGAGGGGAAAATGTATAGTTCTCTGCAAAATCTACAACTGAAAGAATACAACCAGGTGGGAATCAATTTTTGGAATCACGAAACTGTTTAACTTGCCATCGTGCACCATGACAATGTTGGATATGTGGATAAACCATAGATCAAAATATGTCCATGAACTAAGGGTACGGTAATTCAATCTCCTTTAGTGCAATTTTTTTTTATTCACCTCCTGTCTTCATTTGGTATATCTCATATTCAAATATCTTCCACTGGATTGGTGTTGTAACATCAATATTATCAAATTGTAAAGGAAATTTCTGTAAATTTCCACAATTATCGCATTCATTTTTTATACACTCGACATTGAATTCATCTGAATCTTCTGATTTATCGCATAAATTGGACTTTACAAATTTTGTTGTACTTCCAATAACCATATCTAGATTAAGTATCGCCATAACCTTTTTATACGATTGTAAGTATAAGTGAAACTCAACATGATTTCAACAACATGTTTCACGAACCTTATTTATGCATACGAAGCAAGGGCGCAACATCTCAAACATTCTCTGACCTATTTTCACATCTGAAAATTCATGCTTGAATGCTTCAAACAATTCACTTTGTGTAGTATCGACAAAATATTTTGGATGTGAAATCTTCATACCGGTCTCTTCATCGTTCATTTGTATAGTGTCCCTTCTATTGGAAGAAACACGGAAATGGTTGGTCCAAAAATCAATGACCTGTCTTCTTACATCTTCAAAAATTTTGTCTTTACGAGGAACTCTACAAATCTGTACCCAATTCTTTTCAATGTCCAAATCCAACATATTTCTCTTCCTAATATATCTCTGAATAGTTCTTCGAGATACCTTGAGTAAATCAAAAATTGCTCGAACTTGATTTCTATGTGTTAATTTCTTACTGACAATCATAGTCATCAACGCTCTTATAGTCGTAGTTGAATCTGATCCTTTATGATCTGCCCTGTTAAGAACATTCAATGCATCTTGTAAATTTTGAATTATTCTCTTTTACTTTACCTCCTACAATTTTCGTATTATCAATACCCAACAACTCCAAAACTGGAGTCATTTCTTTTTCCTTGAATAACTTTGCAAACAATTGTGCTTCTCCCACCAAAAATTTACTCTCAAACTATTCCATCCACATGTTTTTGAGATGCAATTTAATAGTGCTTTCAGGTACCAGGTGTTCTGGTGCAATTTGACTAATAAGTGATTCCTCATTCATGTCCATCAAATTCTTCACTACAAGATAAATATGTATACTTCGACTACTACCAATATCCTCCCCTAATTGAATTGTGCTTTCTACATCGATAGGTTCTTCTTCAACATCGACTGGCTGCTCTTCGACAAGTTTCATATGGCCTTTCATTTAGTCATCCCTTTTATGATCATATTTCCTTGTTCTAGTTCTTTTATTTCCCATTGCTCAAATATCTTTAAAGCAAGAAATTTTATATTGTTTTACTCTTTCGTCACTGAAAAAGTTGCCTTCACACTCCTTCGAAAATAAAATGTCTTTGAAATTGCCCCGAAAAAAATGCCTCCTAGCTTCAAAAAATTCTTATATCCTAAAATAAGAATTAAAATTCGCAATTGATATAGATATATTTTTTTAAATAACTTTTATATATATCCTTCAAATTGAAAGGGTGGGTTGCCCCACATGACCGCTCACGAGGGGCTAACCCCGTAGGGTACTCGACCGAGTCATCCTAGGTAGCATGCCAAGTTCGTAGCCAAACCTTCAAAAACACCAAAAATGCACAATTTTGCACTTCTGGTGTTCTTTTCTCTTCTGCAAATAAAAAATTTCACAAAACTAAAACTACCCTTTTCTAGATCTTGGAACTACGATTCTTGACATATAAATTTTATATTGTTTCAATTAGAAAATGTTAAACAAATTTGTAAAAAAGTACATGTAGGTATATAAAGCTTTTAGAAGTTGTTGATTCGGTAAATATAAAAAAATACAAAATCAATGTTAAAAAAATTAAAATCATATACGACACTAGAGAAAAGAATCTTCTTGAATAATATATAATTTATTTGATTTTTGGTATATTTTATATAAGGGAAAAGTGGCGGGAGAAAAAAACTGTTGATTTCGGGTAAGTTCGACTTTGAATACTTATAACGGGCAAATTATAGATTGAAAACACTTCTTTCTTTTTTCTTGCACTAGATATACATGTCATCTAAAACATATTCTGAAATTGGAGGAAAAAATAATGTTTTACTTATATTGATTTGAGAGGAAGTAAACCCCCTAATTTGTAGTATTTTTCAGGAAATGAAAAATAGACCTAAGAAATTAAAAAAATATATTATTTTTTGTCTAAAATAATTTTTAAAAATTATAGGCATAAAATTCATCATATTTCACAATCAGTTTACATCATCTTCAAATTCTAAATAGAAATGTGACTTTATGCCCTTGAAGTTTTTCAATTTTGGTGTTGTTAGTCTTTTCATTTGTAAAAGGGTGACAGCTTATTGTGCTGTTACCCTAAAGCCCACCAAGGATACTATCTAGGTAAGAAACATCCAAAAGGGTAGACTTAGGCTTGGTCAATCCAAACTGGAACATGAAATGTCTTTTTGTCTAACTAAAACTTCATGAGTCCTAAGTTTAAACATTAGCAAGGAAGAACAAACAAGCCATGGACCCGTCTGAGAACAACGTAAACAAGATTGACTTCCAAAAAAAACTTGTAGAAAGTTTTTGTTGACGGTAAGTTAAATTCCATGTAAGGTCTATGATTTGACAACCTAATCATGAAGCATGATTTCAAGAGGGACCCTTCCAACAAAGTAACCCTTTTTCAATTCATTTGTAGGTTTTATCAAACTTGGAATTGGAAGCACAATGTTTGGAGGTGGGTTAGAAGACTTACCTCATGAAACATCTTCATAATAAGTTTATTTGGTCATTTCAATAGGAGAGCCATGAGGTAACAACTATGGATAATAAGTTTATTTGGTCATTTGAGTAGGGGAGCCATGAGGTAACAACTATAGATGAGCTAAAAGTGGAGGCCATTAAAAAGAGTAAAAGGAAACATCCTCTCATGCCTATCCAATGCAATGGGACAACAATAAATGAAAACAAAGGCAAAAGGGTTCCCTAATATTCTGCAATATGGCATTTACAACAAACTCAAAAAATTGAGAAACCCTAATAGAACTTGTTCACCCTCTATCTCGGTATCAAATGGAACATTTGGGCATCCACTTGATCAAATCTCTCTCCCCTTTAAATTCCTCTTGAACTTGCCAAAAAAATAAACTTTTTTTTTAATTGTAGAATGACCTTAACATCTTGTTTATGGTGAAATGACCTATAACATATTGTTTGTCAAAAGCGTTAAAAAGTTGTCCCTCTCTCTCTCTCACATCCTCTCAAAATTTCTACCCACCAAAATTGAAGGAGTGAAATTTCTACCCACCTAAATTGAAGGATATCTAAGAAAATTTTCTTTTTTGTTAATAGGTTTACGATAAAAGGGAAAAAATCTATATGCATATGAATGTGCCCAGTGCAAGTACTTGCATTTTCTATTATTTCTCTTTTAAGATTTTTTATCATTTTTATTTTTTAATCATTTTGACAAAAATGTAGTTAAGTAAAAAACACATGTTGATTGACCTTTCTCCAATTAACTTAAATCCCTAAACAATTGTATTTTGTTAGAGATTCATCATAAAAAGATCAAATATTAAAGTTTAATTTGTAAAAGGATTTTTGATTAATTCTTCAATGTCTTAAATCCTTCAAAAATATAACATAAAATGTAATCCAAACTTTTATCCACCAATAATTTATTCTTCTAGATTGTTGTGAACCCACAATTTCCCTTATATTACCGAGAGACTTTGGTGCACAATGATTTTGATTTTGTGATTTTGGAAACTAGCTCGTCTTTTTCAAGACTTAGAATTGGTCTTATTTTCCGTTTGTCCAAGTGAGCATACCATTTGTAAGGGTTGGGAACATAACATTAAAATTTCTTACTATTATTGCATTTTAAAATTTTCATATCGTTCAATATAAAATGTGGAAATATTATGTCTCTCATGACTCCTTTGTCCAAATGACTTTAGAAGCACAACTCCTAAATGTACATTTACCGAAGTAATCCCGAGTGCAATTACCCCAGTTATTCGGGAAAATAAAAAGCTCCTTATGGAGTATACCGATCCCGACCAAAAAAATTAGCCGAGTAATTTGATGGATTTTCCCATATAAACTTCTGTGATTTCAAAAGAAACAAGCATGATCAAGACCATAAAAATGAAATATATAATTAATCCTTATATGCAATGGATAACTACCCTTAAAAACCTGCAATAGGTTGGGATTCGATGAAGGGAACATGTTATAGTGTATTACCACATTTTATACTCTTAATTCCTTGAATGTTGCAGGCTTCTGAGATGAATCATTAGTTTTTTTTTCATAAAACCGGATGAGTAAGTATCTTTTGACTAAAGGACTGATCTCATAACATTGGGAGAAATGCATTGCCTCCTCCCTCCTCTTTTTCGCTTCAAATTATAAGTCGTGAATTACTAAGAATTCCATTCTTTAGAACCACCTAACCATTTTCTCAATTTTAGATCACAGAAGCCAACAATGGCTCTCTGTAACAATCCGCTTGCGTACGAAATAAAATATTTAAGGATACAACTTCTAAATTGCATCAGAACACTCACAAACAAGACGTCTTGTGTCACATAATGAAGGAAGTTTTTAAGGAAAAGAACCATCCAATTTTTAGAAAGGAATATTAAAGCATTATATGAATTTTCTACTTTTGGACTTATTCCAAATATATAATTAGCAGTTGCACGTTTTTTGTACGGGCAACGATGAGCCGATAGGAGTTGATTTTTTTTATAAATGATATGTTGTTGATAGCAAATAAATGATAAAATAAAATAAAATAGCACTCAATCTTGAAGGAAAGACAATATAAAATTTGAGAACAATATGAAGAAAGTGTTAATCCATCAAACTTGAAAAGTGGATGAAATAAACTTTGAAAAATCCCATCAATGAAATTTCTTTTTCCTTCTTTCCCTCTAGCTAAGACACATTTTTTTTACTTGAGTAGGTCACTAACATCTTTTTTTATAGTCATTTGTTCATTTTTAAACTTAAGCTTAATTCATGTTACAAAAACTTTTTCTACCAAAATAAAAAATGTGTCTTTCATTATATTAATTAGAAAGAACTATTATTCATTAATTATAAACATTGTAAGTATAATGAAATTAAACAAATTATATTTGCTAAATTCTTTATTATGTACTTGTTTTGAGAGACATAGCTATATTTTGGAATAATAACTATTTTTTATGAAAAAATAATATCTTCAACTCTTTTCATTTATAGATTTTCTTTTAAATTTATTTTTATATCAACACATCTATGAAATTATATGATTTTATATTAATTTTATAGAAAAAATATAATCTAAATAATATTTATTGAAAATAATAAATAAAAGCATATTCTATTTATACTATAAAAAATTAAAATGTGAAGAAAAGATAATATTCTCATTAAAAAATAAGATGTTTCTAATTATTCTAGAAACATAGTTAATTTCAAAAAAGTAAGATGTTTATAGAAACATCTAAGTAGAAAAATATAAAAAGAATATAGAAACATTTTATTTTCAATTACAAAAAAATAATATGTTTCTATATTCTTTTTAGACTTTTATAATATTCTCATTAAAAAATAATATATTTCTAATTATCTTTTTACTATATGATTATTATTCATCCTTATTCTCATTTATTATCCTTTTATATAACTTTTAGAATTTATTCATAGAAGAAATCTCTTCTACATTTTTCAAAATAATAATTGTGTTGCTATTTTCATATTTATAAATATGAAAAGATAATTTTAATTTAATAAATTATTATTTTAATTTATTATAAATAAATAAAGGTCAAATTAAATTGGTCACAAACATCTAGATTTTTTTGAAAGGTTAACTATTGTTTTGATTGACTCACCATTATGAATCTCTAAAGTCAAAATACATATTTCATTTTCACAAATATATATTCATATTAGAAATAGAAATTTCATCTTTAATATAAACTTTTTAATAATAATATGCAACAAAATCTAAATTTTAATGACAAAATCACACCACCACAATTTATATGAAATGTAATATGTAATAAAACTTCAACATTCACAATAATTTTTTAACCTTTGTTTCTCTTTCTGTTGTGAAGATAGAGAGGAAAAAGGAACAAAGTGGAATGACAAACATTACTACAACTTGAATGCCGCCTTAAGATTTTAAAATTCTACACAATCATAGAATAACACAACTTTGGTAAGGGTTGTGAAATTGGATCAAACAAAGATTGGCTTTCACAATCAAATCTGCAATGAAATCTACCTCAAGCACATAAATTACAGTCCAGTAAAGCTTATCACATAGTATAATACCCAGCCTCCCTCCAAGCACAATCCCTCCAGTGAAAATAGATCTACTCAATGAAAATTAAATTTATGCAATACAAATCAAATCTACCAAATGAAAATTAAATCTGTGCAAGACAAATAAAATTTACACAATGGAAAAAAATATACACATTGAAGGCAAGTAGATCTACTCAATTGAAAGCAAGTTGCTTGGGAATGAATGATATTCATATATATAGCTCATAGTGTACTTAATAGAAACTTACTTTCTTTTTCTAGTCTACATAATAGAAATTTTGCCTTATTATTAGTGAGACTATATTGGAATGTCTGAAATATAATTCTGATTTCAAGAACGAAGAAAGTAGGGGGAAAAAGCTTAAGTATTTTCCATAGTTAGAAAAGAAAAATCCGGCAAGGAGGCTGACAATTTTTGGTAGAGAATTTCTTTTTTAGAGAGCAAAGCTCCCAAAAATAGCCTATCAGCTAAATTATTATTTTACATAGAAATAACCAATAGAATTGGAGAATTTTTAAGAAATAAAATATTGCTTCAGAAGATTGAGACAAATGTTCTACTTCTAATGGCGATTTTCTTTTGTTTTAGAAAATTCCACGAAAATATAATCCTATTGAATTCTAGGTACTGTAATTGCCCCAGCGTACGGGGAACTCTCAACTTTGAAAAAGATTTACAACTCACCAACTCCTGTATTTTGCTTTCCTATCATTCCACTTTCATGATGCTATGATAGCAATCTTGTCCAAAGCAATATGATAAAAAAATTAGAAGCTGCCATGCAAGCATATTCTCTCCTCAAAGACACCTAAAGATACACAAAATCTTCTAGATATGAAAACAATTGTAGTCTTACTGTGGTACAGAAAATAACAAATTCAATAAATAAACGACACCTAGGCTGGCACAGACTAAAACGTTATTACCAATAAGGTTTTAAAGATACGAGAAGGGAGCTCAAAATTTCTTGTTCTCTGGTCAAACCGTGCATTATTACAGTCTGAGAAAACACAGTTGAAGCGTGGATTATATTCGTGTAATGTCACGACCAAACACAAATGTCGTCGCCCAGTTTACTGCCACGTAAAACCTATTCCTCCAACTTAACACTCGTGTCAAATATGCTGATCGCCAGACTAACCAGCTCACAAAACCTGCCATCGATACGCCCTTGGACCCCTGCTCAAGGAAAATGCATTACATAAGCCACGCCAGTAAACAAATATATAGAAAGATATTTTGGATCTAAGGTTTCTGCAGTCGTGGTATTTCAGAGCATTTAAATTAATTATGTTTTCATCTAACATCTTGCTTTCAATCTTGTGCTCCTAATAAGCATGAACTAGCATTCGAGCTCTACGCTTCACCAGATTCAAAAACAAGTAGCCTATAAATAATTTCATCCAAAACGTCGCTTTCAATCTTGTGCTCCTAATAAAAGCAGGCTAGCATTTGGGATCTGCGAGTCACCATCTAAAAATAAATACCGCAAAATATCACAAGGACAACATTATGTTTGCTATTTTACCTTGCTCTGGCGGAGATCAACCAAAGCTTTGTACCGACCCACCGATGCCATACTTCCCATGTGCTTGTAAACAAATTGTTGCCCGAAATCTTTGTCTGCAGAAGAATCTGCCTTGCCCCCACCTTGCTTTGCCAGATTATTCAACAGACTGGCGAGATACTTTCCTTCTCTCTCGGCAACCTGTCATTAAGAGCACAACATTACCATTTGAGTTCCCCGGAGCTAATGTTTATCAGAAAGCCATTTATAGCAAGAAAAGAGGGCTCATACTTAACAAGTGTTTTCTCAGAATTTACTACTTCTGCCAGAGAAAAGGATACCAAAGTTCATCATCAGAAACATTAGATTTCCAGAATCCATACTAACTAGCAGGTCTTTGTTTCTGGATTTAATTGTGTAAGATCTTACACAGTTGAATCCAGAAACAAGGCGTGCTAAAGTCTATATATTTTTCTCAGCATTTTACATTTCCAGCAGAAAAAGAAATCAAACATAGAAGGCCTACACCTATAAAATGGAGTTTAGTGCACCGAAGTCAAGAACTCCAACAAGATAACCTATCAGGTTATACCTTTTCCATAAAAAGCAAAGGGAGTTAAATTGAAGCCCGCAATCCCAATGCTTGCATTACATCGCCTCATGATGTTCTAGGGGCAGGATGACAATATTACAACAGCTTGACTGTTGGAAAGGAGTATAGGCATCCTTATTAAAAGATTTTGACCTAGTACTTTCAAGCCATCATTAAATTGGGTAGGACAAACCCTCCTGCCAGCTATACAAAGGTCAAATGATTAAAGGCCAACAATATTTCCAATGTTTGGTCAAGTGGAAAAACCTACCAGCGGAGGATGCCGCATTGATGACTGCAGCAGACATTCTCGAGCACAGGAGGATAGTTGAAGATCTTCTCTCAAGTGGCACTTGAGTTCTTTCTTTCACCTAGGGAGTATGATGCAGGAGTTCTTTCTCTATAGTCATTTTGATGTTGAGAGTCTTAAGTTGGTGTTAGAAATCCGTTTAAGGTCCATTGGGATCCTTTCCAATGGTGTATTTATACTATATAGTCATTTTGATGTTGAGAGTAAAGTTGGTGTTAGAAGTCCATTTAAGGTCCATTGGGATCCTTTCCAATGGTTTAGAATGTTTGATTTGGCTTACAAATTCCAATTTAGATTTTCCCTCCAAAATGTACTTTTGAATTTCTAGGTGCTTTTTGGCTTGTTAGAGAGTTGAGGCTCCTCAACCTTCGCTTTAGGTTTATTTATGCAAATAAGGTCTTGGAAAACTATGCAGGGTTTCTTTGCAATGTTTTACAGTCCTAGGTAGAGTTAAAGGGCAAAATAAGGACATATTTTAGCAAGTTTAAAAGCTAAAGGACATTAAATTTTGATATAAAAGCATGTAATTTCGAGTTGTAACTGTTTTACAATGATGATAGACTTGAAATGAATGTTCAAGCACGCTCCAAGGATCTGGAGAAGAGTTTTGGTTGAAAATGCTTTGTTCTAGACAATTTTTCTGCTGTAACAGTCTTGAGATCTGCTTTGTTCAGCATTTTACGGAACAAGAAAGGCCTGAAAATGATTGGAAAAGTTAGTTGTGTCTTAGGTTTCAAATGCTTTTGCTTTCATGCATTTTCATTATTTATTTTTTGAGTAAGATACAGTAAAAATACCATTGGCTGCCCTGTAAATTTGTTTTCTAAAAGTTACTTTCTGAAAACACACATGGTACGGCTCTGTACAGTATGGTACGGACCTGCAATTGCCTTGAAAAGTTGATGCTGAGTCTTAAGCTCCGAATGCAATTGGTTTGACGCATTTTCCTTAGCATTGGAATGAGTTATGGCATTTTTCCTCTTGACTGCACATTCCCTGGACTAGGGTTTCCAGCAAGCATGAAAAATTTATTCCCAGAGATTCCACCGTTGAAAATTCATGAAGCTTTGTGACATTGCTGCCCACACTCCTGTAAAAGGAGAACTCTTGATTTGATCATTTGTGTGAGTTATGTAGGATTGTTCCATTTTGTAGGAAGACAGTCATAAACCCTAGGAGATTGAGGGTTTAGTGAAATATTGCATTGATTTGAGTTGTCTAGTGGGAGTGATGGTTTGTGGACATCCAAATGAAATATGAGAAGGTCGTTAAGCCTGAGATTGGACAAGATTGAGTGTGCATCTAATTAGGTTCCAAGGAGCAATGCATCTAGTTTGTGAACCTTTGAATACACCTAGATTAAAGTGATTGAATCATTGTGTGTTTTGTTTGAAATCAGTCCTTCCTCTGGCATCAACCTATAGTGATTTCTATAGTTTTCAATTTGTCATGGCTCAAATCATGTCTTCTATTACGAGGTATAAAATCAATGCATCCTCTGGCTTAAGAATTTCTCCAAAATCAAGCTCAATAGAGCCTTACTTGAGCTCAAAATCAATTATGGCTTCAGAAATCGGTTGAAATAATTAAATCAGAAAACCAAGACATACGATAGGATGTAGAACACAAAAAACTCCAAGCTATAGGTTTATCAACTTTTGTGCATCATATCCACTATCCTAAATAGAAATTAAGTTAAATAGGTAATGGGTGCTTAGTCTTAAGTGATTAAATGACGTAACAAACAAAGGCAAATATAATAACAAATTTACTCTAGCAAAAAACATATTTTAGAAAAGGATGGGATGATTAGAGAAAGATTTGAGAAGTCAAATAGCTGATTAAATAGTTCCAAGATTTCAACGATGAGAAAACAAATTCTCACGTAGAATGTCTCAGTTTGAATATCAAAATTCGACTCAAGCCTTCTTTTATGCTAGAGATCAAGATTGATCTAGATTGATAGAAAGTCACCTGAGCCAAGGCTGGAAGAGGGGGCTTGCCAGTGCTTTCATGAAAACCAGCACAATCACCAATGGCAAATACATCTTCTACTGTAGGAACTCGTAACCATTCATCTATAGCAATCCTGTAATTCAACAGTCCTCATCAAAATATAGGATACCACAGATTTCATATACAAAATAATTCTCTGGACAGTACTAGGTATTGAACATCATAGAATATTTATTTATTTCAACCAATTGAAGTTTCTGACATGACTTTAAAATTGAAAACATTGTAATCATGCATTTACGATGCAGGTTGTTATTTGTTAAAGGAAATACCTGCCACCAGGTGATTTAGGAAGCTTCAAGTCTTTCACAAATGGAGTAGGTCCAACACCTGTAGACCAGACTAGTAAACCATATGGAACTTCGCTTCCATCAGTAAGTATTAACTTGTCAGGTTTAACATCTTTAACAACACCCCGAACAAATCTAACTCCTGCCTGAAATTAATAGGCAGCTATAAGGATTCTATTCTGATGAAATGGCACCTAAAGACAATAATAAGTGTACCACCATTCACCTCTATTGCATTTAATTTAGCTTTGTCTAATTATTTAATAAAATGACACAAATCATACTCATAATATAAAGCAACTCCTACAAGATCACACCTACTTCATTTTTCTTAGACCAATATTAACAAAATTAAAAATAAGTTAAATAACATCATGCAAAACTGGGCAATGCCTATATCTGTATTATGATTCCTTCATCCTACAGGAGATTTCTATCATTAGAAAATTTCCTTACCTTAGTCAAGTGTCTAGTTGCATACTCCCTGAGCCCCACGTCAAAAGAAGACAAAATTTCATTTGCCTGTTCATGCAAGGAAAAACTTTGGTCAAAAACTTGTTGCCTTCATCGTCAGTACTCTGAAACCTAGCAAAATTAGCAGTCCTATCAAAGCTGGGAAGCCTGAAGGTTCCTTACCTCTATCAAGGTGACATGAATATAGTTCTTAACATGAGCATATCTATAATATACATCTCTCTTGATAAAGTCACTTAGCTCACCACTAAACTCAACCCCAGTAGGGCCACCACCTACTACTACACAGTGTAAAAGACGCGTTTTTTCATCCTCTGTAATTCCTGCAATTGCAATAAACTATAAGTACGAGGACATTGGCAATCCAGTTTAAGATTAATCAACATGTTCTAATAGAAAAATATAAATAAATGATATTTTATGAGCATTGTATTGAAAAATGATACTTGATCCAAATGTGAAACCTTTTTATCTATCATGCATGACAAATCAAGGTTCAAGTCCCCACAGGGTTGCTCTCTACTGTAGTTCTTAATTGAGAGTTGCATACTTTGACCCTTGGTGAAATAGTGGAGCTTCTTGCATGTAGAGCTTACAGCCAAGGGTCAAAAAATAATAGGCTTGTCCCTTTGGTGAAATGGTGGGGCTTCTTGCTTGTAGGGCCTCCAACCAAGGTTAAAGTCCCCATAGGGTCGCTCTCTACTGTGATTCTTAATTGAGAGTTGCATATTTTTATTGGCTCTCTCTAGCAGCTAGAATTTTGATGTTAAAGACAGTTATTTCAGCTATGCCACTCTATTCTATGTCTTGTTTTAAAATACCAGTAAAGGTGATAAAAGTGATAGAACAGCGTATGAGGAAGTTCTTTTGGAATGGTAACCATGAACAAGATAAGGTTCCCCTTCTAGCTTGGGATTCGATTTGTAAACCTAAGGGTGGGGGTGGTGCTGGGCTTCGAAATTGGAAGTTGATGAACAAAGCTATGGGGGCTAAGTTGGTCTGGCAAATGTATCAAAAACCAAATCAGAGATGGGCTCAAGTGCTTCAAGCTAAATATTTGGACAGCAAAGAAAGGGAGAGATTTTTGACTATTGAGAACCCACCGAGAGGGTCAATGTTGTGGAATTTTATTGTGAGTTGTAGACCTGTCATCATCAACCACTTGACATGGCAGGTAGGGAGAGGGAGTCAAGCAGATTTTTGGTTCGATTCATGGGATGGACTCCCAGTTTTGTAGCAAGGGGATTTTCCACAAGAAATTATTACGGCTACAACTCTCCATTGGGGTCACAAGGTGTGTGACTTCATAGCCAGGGAAGGAAGCGAGCCAGGGGAGGAGGGCAAGTGGAAGGATCCTAAGGAGTTGGGGCTGAACAAATGTTGATTAGTACCGGTTGAAAGAGATTGAAACAAAAATCAGTGGTCCAATCAAATGAACTTGATGAAATTGTATGGCGTGGGTCGAAAAGTGGGCAATATTTGGTGAAAGTTGGATATTCACTGTTGGAGAATGAGGCTAGAATTGAGGAATGGGTGGAGCGGGTATGTTGGAATAAATTTTGTTTGCCAAAGGTCGGAGCCTTCACTTGGCTTGTTGGGCAAGGAAGAATTTTGACTGGGTATAGACTGAAAAGAATAGGCTTTTCTGGGCCTTTTATGTGCTTTTTTTGTAACAAAGATGAGGAGACTCTTGATCATCTTCTTCTCAATTGTGAATTAGCGCAGGCTAGCTGGAAATTTGCTCTAAGACAGCTTGGGTGACAAGTCCCAATGCCCCAAAGCTTGCGGACTTGGTTAGATTCCTAATACAGACCAAAGGAGAAAACCACCTTTTCGGCTATTTGGCATGTTATCCCCTCGACATTTTTGTGGGACCTTCAGAAAGAACAGAATTAGAGGATCTTTCAGGACAGAGCAGAGGATTTAGCAAGATTTCAAACAAGAATGGAGTGGGCCATATTGGAACTGGTAAGCAATGTTACGACACAAGCTAACACAATCAAAGTTTCTTCTAATCAAAATGATAGTAGGATACAAGCAAATTGGGCTCTTATCAAATTCAGGCTTGTTAATGGGTCGACGAGGGTTCAACCTCTTGGCATTGGGGAAAAGAAAGAGTTTTGGAGGCCTCCAAATGTGGGGTGTATTAAAATTAATTTTGACAGGGCCTCTAAGGGCAACCCAGGTCCTTCAGGGCAGGATATGTCGCAAGAGATGAGAAAGGCAATATTCAAATGATAGGTTTGAAGAAGACTGCAAATGGAACTAATAATGAAGCTGAATGTCTAGCTGCAGTAAATGCAATTTTGATGGCAAAGAAATTGGGTGTGAAGAAATTTCACTTGGAGAATGATTCAGATAATAGTAAATGAGATCATTAAAGGGGAGCTAGACACATGATACTTGAATAAGCATATTTGTAGAATCAAGGCATTGCTAGATTCATTTGAAGAGTTCAAAGTATCGCATGTTTGAGGAAGGCTAATGAGGTTGCAGATAGACTTTCTAAACTAGGCACATATGTATCAGATCAAGAAGGGTTTGAAATGATAGACAATTATAGAGATATTTGTTTAGAGGACTTCTTTTAATATTTGAAGGTGATGGCAATTTGGGAATCAGCTAACTAAGAATGTAAGGTGCATATTTGGGATAGTGGGGCCGTATTGAGCCTTGGTGGTTTTTGAACACATATTGGAGATGGAGTTTTAATGATTAAAAGGCAGATTAATTGGTGATGATGGCCGATGCATGAGACCACCATCCCTCATCATGCTTGCTTAAGTAGGCATCCAGGTCTTTCTAGAGTGTTTGAAGCCCCTTTTAGTTGTTTTGAACAATGTTGTGGGCTCATTCTAATAGCGATATCTATTGTGGGTTTTTGGAGCCAAGTGGGAATCATGGAAGTAAACTTCTCTCTGAATTCTCTCAACCAATTGTTTGGGTTTAGAGGGGTGATAAAAGTGAAAAGGTTAAGGGCTATTTTCAAGTTTGACAATGAAAGGTTTTGGGGGTGTATTTGGAAAAATTTTGGCGATGAATACATGAACACTAATATCAAGCCACACACGAATTTGGACATTTCATCGCTTTTCCGGGCTTGGGCATTGCCCTGAATGTAATGTGGGTCTGTGTGAAGCTGAACTGGTTGATTGGAACAATTTCGGTGGTGGGACGTGCTGAGCCAAGGGTAGGGCAAAAAACTGGGCAGGGCCCATGGCGGGTCATTGAGGGTGCGACCAGAGAATTTCAACCGTTCATTGTTTGGAGTTCGTCTATGCTGAAGGTACGTCAGATTGAAGTAGCCAGGGCTGGATGGGAGGAGCTATTGAGGTATGTTTAGGAAGAGGAAGCTGAGAGGGAGTCGATTGAGAGAGAAAGATAGAGAAAAATGAAGTCGACGCCCCAAAAATCGATTGCCAAACTACGCCCAGATGGGTCTGAGGGCATTGTAAAGCAGGTAAAGGAGAAGAAGATGCGCAAGGTGGACACTAGTGGTGGCACTTTCATCCCAAATCTGTCAAAAGATGAAATGATGCAGAAGTGGCTCGAATGAGTGGGCCTGTGTTTTTTGGTGCTCGGTTTTTGTTTCTGTTTGTAGGCTCAATTTTGCTAAATGGGCATATTAGTCAATGCAGTATTTTTCTCGTTTGAATATGTAAATGTGGTTTATGTATAAATATTTAGTAGGAAGGAAAGTTGTGCAGGTCTATTTCTGAAATATGGACGCGTTGTAAGCCCAAGAGGCATCTCAGGGGATGGGTAGATAAATGTTAGAATCTTGGTGTTATTGCAGAGATAAATCTGTCACTATAATGGATTCTTATGTAAACCTACTTTGATATTAATAAAATATATATATCATTACCTATCAAAAAAAAACATCACCAATCTAGCATGAACGAATAATTTCATTCTGGAAAAAGATTAAACTAAAGTGAGATAACTCTTAACCCATATGAAATATATTGCTCCAGAATAAAGTTCAAAATACATAGTCGAAGGTGCAACAATGAATAAGGAAGAAAACAAGACCTTAAGAAGAATCCCACATGCCAATGTAAATCTTAGCCTGATTTCAAGAATTGAATATTCTAAATTTATTACAAAGAAGCAAAATCAAATTAATATAAATTTAATATTAATTGAAAAGTCCAGAATCACATAATTTCTCTATTTCTTTTTAGCTTAAATTAAATTTGTATAAACATGCATATGCATCCCTGGGGTTTTTGGGCCGTCCCAAACGTCCCCAAAAATTGAGTATTGAATTGGATGAATGAAGCCATTTGATGATGCACAGTATCAAACAGTCAAACACAAACATTGTTCATTGTAAAAAGCCCTCCATAGGCATCTTACGCACATATGCTTACTTTGTACATTTTCAAGTTTCTTAGTGAGTACACAAAACATATCTATATCACTATCAAATCTGTTCTTAAGTGGGTAGGTCGAACATCCCATGCACAACATTCATGTGAAAAAAAGTTCAAAACATAAATGCATTGCCATATGAACAAATACACAGGGAAAATCTTGGTAAAGCTGCAAGGGAAATGAAAGGATGTTTCATTTTGATTCTTTCTGCTTCTTGCTATATCTCTTTCATACTATATCATATGCCACGGAAAGAAAATATCCAAAAGATCTGCATATATTTGATGAGTCAATTGGCAAAGATACAAATCAATGGATTGACGTTGCAAATTCAGCACTTTGTATTTAGTTTTAAAATTTCATCGTCATTTAGTCTGTTTAAGTTTTTTTTTAAATTAATTATGTTTTAAAATTTAACTACTAATTTTTATATGTTACTTTGATAGAGTTATAGCTTTCAAGGATTAAGACATAAAAGAATATCTTCAGGAGGATGATGGATAATTTTACTGCCGTTCTCCATGCTAAATTTAAATGCATAGGTGGTCACCATCAACCATACTATGCCAAATATAAATGCACAGCAGGTACATTAACAGCCATACTGCCAAGCTCAACACCATATCTGAGTGCATAGGAAATACATTAACAAGGTCACTGCCAACCTCTAACTATGATAATCTTCATACTATGGAGAACTTATGAAGTTTGCCAAAACAATGATGACAGGTAACTGCATTAAAATCAAGCAGTCAATAGAGAGGAATTAAATGCCAAAAGTGATTTCTAAAATCAAGTTGTCATCATTTCCCACTTACAGGTGTTACAAAAAGGGGAACATTTTTCAGAAGCACAATTGTTTTAATGTGTAAAACTAATGAAAAAATTGTTTTTATAGATGTGTTTTTTACCAACGAAACTAACTGCAGGCTCAGTTGGTAACTTACAAAGATGAAACTCAATTTCAGCAGGTGCAATAAGCATGGGGATTATGAATTGATGATGGCTATTCAAAGACAGAGTCAACAAAGCATCAATGTACAAAATACAAGTAGCTTGTATTAATTTTCAGACCATGATAAGCAGATTCTGCACTCAAATCCAAATAGGAGATCTGAGTAGGCTTATCTACACACACACCCAAAACAAACCCAACCCAAACCTGGAACCTGAACCTGAACCTGAACCAGAACAGGCAACTTAGGGACCAATAATAAGCATTAGCATATGCCTGTATCAAATGGATCTAACATGTAATTCAAGTCCTACTTCCAATATTTTTGCACCCAAGGTCATAGCACTGTTTAGGTCTTTGGGCCCCCTGCTTTTGGTATGTTATAATGCAGCACAATCTATTTCTTGCAATTATTTTTTATGTTTTCATCAGATGTTGACATTTGAAACCAACCATCCACCCAGCTTTTATAATAAAGATGTGCATATCGGCACAAATTACACATTTCTTTGCTTGCATCAAATCTATATTCTCAGTTGTTTCACTTTCCTGTAAAGTCTCCTTAGTTCAAAATGATAGCAATCAACAGTGGAATGAAATTAAGCATAGCAGCCACAACAATGGAGTACCATTAAGTACCCACTCTTTGTGGAAACTATTGCATGCAAAGTATTAAAAGAATATGTTATGAATTAGGCTTAAATTTTTTCATTACAATGAAAGAGCACATAGATGATAGGAGTCTCTATAAAAACAGTAAGAGCAAGTCTTTAATTCTATAATCAAAATAACAAATTGGCACAGTTGTTACTAAATTGCGACTCAAAACTCCAATACAGGTTGGAAGGTGTCATGGTTGGTAATCTAACCAATATTAGCAGGAAAAATCGAAACATGAGTTGAATTTATGAATCCAATTACATATATTTACTACAATATAAGATGAAAAATTCTTTATAAGGTCTTTAAGCAATCTCCTGGAATGCCATACCAGAAGTCTGATACATTTATGTTGGGATTGGGATTTATAAAGTCCAAATTGAATGATTGCATCTATTATAAGTTGGACAATCCTCACTTCTTTATTATTGGATTATATGTTGACGATATGTAGTTTTTTAGCAACAAGAAGGGTACGATTTGTGATTTCAGTCTTGACATTAAGCATAGTTTGAGATGAAAGACTTGGAGGTGACCAAGTTCATCCTAGGGATGGAGATTAAGGAGAGGGAGCAAATAGAAAACTTTGGTTAGGCCAAAGTATGTGAAATCAATGTTGGAGAGATTCAACATGTCAACTTGCAAACCTTTCTGTGTTCCTATTCCAGTGGGGAAAACGTTATCAGTTGAGCAGTGACTAACTTATCTTGATGAGATGGAGGATAAGGCTAGAATACCTTATGCTAGTGCTATTGGGAGCTTAATGTATGCCATAATCTACATAAGACATTGCCAAAACAGTGGGAGTCCTTGGTTGTTTCATGGCTAGTCCTAGATGAGTACATTTGGATGCAATGAAGAGGGTCTTTAAATATTTGCAAAGTAACTCTAAGTTCTCTATTTTTCATCATGGTAATCCCACAGGGAACTAACATTTCGTGAGTATTCAGGGATTCAAATAGTGTCGACATGTTGACAATAGAAGATCTACCAGTGAATATGTTTTCACTATGTTTGGTGATGTTATTAGTTGAATGAGCAAGCCATAGGCTATGATGACAGTAGTAGATCTACTAGTGGATTTTTTTCACTGTCCGATGATGCCATTAGTTGAATGAGTAAGCAACAGGATATGGTTGCTTTGTCAACTACAAAAGCATAGTACATGGTAGCTACTCACACTTATAAGAAAGCCATTTGGCTTAAGCAATTGGGTTCAAAATGATGACTGAGCCTAAGGGCTATGGGCTATTAAAATTTTATGTAACACTCAAATATGTCTTGCAAAGAACCTAATCCTTGATCAATTTTTTGGAGGAAACTGTGTATGTGTTTTTTGAATCAACGTTTCAAATCACTCTCTGTGATTCATCATTAGGAAGAAATAAAAAATTGAGAAATGAAGAACAGACTTGTACTTTATAAACCTTTTGTGTGTTGGGATCAATATTAATTCATTAGTAAAAAGAATTAATTATTAATAAAAAGAATTAATTATTTCTTAATAATTAATTCTTTTTATTAATTAATTAATACTGATCCCAGCACACAAAAGGTTTATAAAGTACAAGTTTGTTCTTCATTTCTCAATTTTTACTTCTTACTAATGATGAATCAGGAGAGTTATTCGAAACGTTGATTCAAAAAACACATGCACTGTGTCTTCCAAAAGCTTGATCAAGAATTCATGGGCTGTGAAAGATTAATACCTACTAGAGAACCCAATCTTTCATGCAAGGGCAAAGAATATTGAATATCCAATACCATTATGTTTGTGACACGGTAGAGAATGAAAGAGTGATGCTAGAGAAAGTTGACATTTTGCAGAAGATAAATTGATGAAACCAAGAAGCATAGAAAAGTTTGAATGGTGCTATGAGCCTATGGTCCTTTCAGCCCCACAAGAGGAAGAATGTTAGGAAAGATGTCTAACCTTGCTCCTAATGTTAAGTAAAAATGCACTTTTTGGACAATGAAACAGAAAACTCAAACTTTTGAGTAATAGACTTCATTTTTGGGAAAGGTAAAAATGTCATGCCAAGTTGTTTGGAATCACTTTCAACGATGCCTATTGTGTAGGTATTTTTGAGCTATCCAGTTTTTAGAAAAAAGAGTCCTTGTGGCCTCCCCAATCACAAGTTACAGCCTCTGAAAGATAGGCAACCCACACTAGAAATGTAAAAATATCTAGGACTCGGAGAAAGATTAAGTGTTGTACTATGGAGTTACACTTGCTGACCAACTTATGACATTAGTTATGACAAATCATAAGCATCTTCAAATGAGATAACAAAAACAAGTTACCGCCTCTTGAAGTTGGGCCTTCTACAATAGAAATGTTAAAGTAATTAGGATTTAGAAAAGCATTGTAACAAGGAGTTAGCACTTGTTGACCAACTTATGACATTGGTATTTCACATCATAAAAAAATGGAATGCTTCATTTGGTGAATGGATGATAACACACTTATGACAAATGGAAGGAATATGCTATTTTTAATCTATAAACTCATCTTGGGATCTGGGTATTGTTTTCTAGCTAATTATTTGGGCACCACAATTTTTAGTGGTTCTAGGCTTCTAGCTCATGGTTTTCAAATTTCCATTTCATGATTTTGTGTATTACTTCTCTTCATGGGGTGCTTGAAATGAAGGTATTGATAGTAAGCTTTGAAAGTACTATTATGTCGTCAAAATTTTTCTAGATCTCTAATTGGTGATTCCTATGTAAAGGCTCTCTGCAAGTGATGATAACTGTATTTAGATTACTAAATACTACATTGCATTCCTTTGGAGTGGGGGGTTTGTCTTCCAAATAGGTTTTCTCCTCACACATTTGTGTTTTGGTATGATTTTGTTTACAGCTTATGTGTGTTTCTCCTTCCTATAATTGTAAAAGACCAAATTTTGCACAATGCTCAACTCCAAGATTAGCCTAGAAAGTGTTTCCACATACCTTAATTCCCTTGCTTCCTTTCATATGGGATGGTGTTATGGTTGGCAATCCAAACAATATTAGCAGGACAATTTGAAGCAATAATTAATTAGGAATCATAGTTGCATATATTTAGACTTAAACATATGTCATCTAATTCTCTTGGCATGTTTTTGATTTGACTATGCCAAACAATATTAGCAAAAAAATTTGCAACAAGAATTGAATTTAGGAATCATGATTATATATATTTAAACTTAAATGTATGGCATCTAATTTTCTCAGAGAGCTTAGATTTGACTAAAGCTGTCTCAGCGACAACACAGGTCTAGGAAAGTTCTGAAAAAAGATGGTCAAATTGACATTATTATATATATAAACAGAGTAACTCTTTAACTTTGTAATCCAGAATATAGAACAAGATAGTGTGAGCATGCACGAATGTTACTAAATTGTGACTCAAAACTTCGGTAGAAGGATGTGATGGTTTATTTTTCAAACAACATTATAAAGGAAATTTAGAATGGGCATTCAATTCAAAATCATAATCACATACATTTACTTGCATGTGACTCTCAAATATATGGAGTCAAGTTTTCTTGGAGACTATTAGGGATTCACTCAAGCTAGCTCAGGGACAACACAAGTTAGGACAAGTTTCCAGAAACTTCTTTCAAATAGAAAGTTTCTTTCGAGATAACCAAACATACACATCTGAGAGCATTAAGTTTAGAAGAAACGTTTGGCATAGCTTACCAGGCACATCTGATAGCATCAAATTCAGGAGAAGCTTCCTCCGTATTTCCTGTGCATGATGAACTTCCCTTAGGAATATAGCATGCTCATTAACACCATGTATTCCAAAAGTCAGTGGATCAGCTCCTGCTGCAATAATGAGCTTATCATAAGCAACTTTAAAGTGCCAGTTTGGATGGGGGATTGATTCATTTTTCTCCCCAGAAGCCTCACAATAAATCTGAAAGCAAAAAAAGATAAAGTCATTTTAGCTTGTACAATGAGACCAACTGTTAAGAAATTGCTGTGTCACTGCCTAAAAATACAGCCAGGAAAATGGCTAATTAGTTCAATTGGTTAAAACAGAACATTGCAAAACAAGAGAAAAATAATAGAAAACCTTTTAGAAATATACAAATAATTTCAGAGACAATAAAGAGAATTTTATATTTTGTTCTCATAAAATAGAAAACCTGTTGGAAATAATCCAAAATAATATGCTGAATTGTTACAACATTATGGAGCTGATCTTCAAATATTTAGTCAACCCAAATTTTTAATAACTGACAGACTCAAATAAAGATATACTAGTCATTAGTGAGACAGATACATTGCACATACAAACTAATGTGGTACAAGGAGATACACCTACAAAATAGGTTGAGTGTGATGAAAGCATGGATGTGATTGATATGGTAGCATGTTAGTGTAAATTTGAGATAACATAGAGTATAGGGAAAGAGAATCGACATAAGAAAGAAGCAAGGATAGGACAATAGGATCATAATATTTAGCTTCGGAAGAGTTCATTGGTTTGTGGAATGTAGACCTCATAGATTGTAAAGCATCAAGTCAGAGAAATATTTTTCTCACCAAGTCGGATAGATATAACCTGCAAGGCTATGTCACCCACCAACTCGCCAATCACAAGTTTCGGATAGATATAACCTGCAAGGCTATGTCACCCACCAACTCGCCAATCACAAGTTCCCATGTAGCTTGACAATGCAGGATAAAATCCGCATTCCACGATCCAACAAATTCTCCTTTAACTAAGCTGCCATAAAATGAGTTTACTTTTCACTCAGTGCTGGCCAGAGCTTGCACTCGGCCCAAAAGTTACCGTACCATCCTCATCATCAGAGAACAACCTCATTAGTTATTCTTTCATTTTGATAAGAGTGACCAATCACTATGCAGCTCAAAATCTCAAATATTCTTCAAGAATCACCAAATGATCCTTATTGATCCCTATTAATCTCAAAAAATGAGCTTCTAGGCCATTAATATATAGAGGCAGATTAAGTTTAGTCTCGGCCATCTCCATGTGAGAGGAAGAGCTAACTGAATATATTATTATATATACAAATTACAATCAACCCGTTTGACTAGTTCCCTGCTCCACAATTGGGCAAGTTAGATGAACTATTCCTACATGTTAGCTAAGTTAGCTAAATGATTTCCATGTGAGGCCTTTATAGGTTCTCTCCCAAATTCATTTCATCTTTGCTGCTTATGATGATGTGACTTGTTCCCTGCTCCACAATTGGGCAAGTTAGATGAGCTGCTCCTACATGTTAGCTAAGTGAGCTAAACGATTTCCAAGTGAGGCCTTTATAGGCTCTCTCCCAAATTTATTTCATCTTTGCCGCTTATGGTGATGTGACTTTGGCTACGTTGGGGCATACTGAAAGCAAATTTGTCAAAAATTTAGGAAAAAATGATTTCCAACAGAAAGTCACGAAGAATTGTTGAAAGCAAATTTAATCCCACGTAACTTAGAAACTGTCCCGGATCATTTCAAGTATAATTTTCTGCCCTGTCGTCTTAAGTGTCAAGTGACTTACACTGCATAGCAAACTGTCAAAACTCAAAAGAAAATTGACACAAAGGAGGTATTTTTGCAGTGTTAAATTATGATTTCAGGATTTAACTGAAGAGTTAGTCTTTTTACTCATTAACCCATATTTCATGAGGTTCATGTGAACCCAATGTCTCATGTGAATGAAATAACTTTTGAGTTTAAGCCCCACGGGGAATTCTTAAAGCAAATTTGCAAGTATTTAAAGGATGGGCTTTCCAATCTATGAAAAATGGGGAAATTATTGAAAGCAATTACAGTATATTTTCCCCTGAAATCTTAAATCGGTGATTTTGACCTGGTCATATTTACTCCATTCTTGTCCCCTGTATTAAGTAAATGACTTCCCAAATCAACCCACAATGGGAAATTATTAAAAGTAAATTTCAGAATTAAAAGAAAAAGATTTCAAATTCAGGATTCATAAGAAATATTGTGGGTGCTTTAGAAACGGACAATCCAATGTAGATTCCATGATAAATAATCTAAACTTTAAAACAAATTTCTAAGCATACAAAGAAACAATTTTTAATTTAAACCCCTTAAAACTGCGAGTATTTAGAGACAGAGCTTTCCAGTGAAAAAATAAACGCTAACGCACCTCATGACGGTCTGTGTCCACATTGAGGCACTTGGCAAGCAGAAAGTAGGAGTTTGGGGACTTGGACAGAGCAGGTTGAATTCTGCTAACGGGTTCTGCCACTGATCGAAATTCCAAGGTCCCAACACAGGTAGAAGCTAACAGAGGAGTAAATACCATGTGATTTCTTGGTGAAATGCAAACAACATCATACAGTTTAGTATTCAGTCCTTTCATCAAACGGCAGCCAGCCCAGCCAGTACCGAGCACTACAACACGAGCCTTCTCGCCTGGCTTAGTTGGCCCCAAACCAGGCAAACACTCCACACTGTTAAGCGATTCATTTTCATTGTGCTCCAAAGGAACCTTCTCGGCCATAGGGTGGAGGCTCTGCGATGTTGTAGAAATCGACCTGGTTATGCGATAATTCAGCAGGTTTTCTGTTGTTGAGGAGTACCATAAATTGGCCTTAACAATATCTGCTGTATATACTGACGGTATCAACCATGAGGCTTCATTTGCAGCTCTCTTTGCCAATACACGACTACCGGCCGCCTTAAGTAGTCTTCTGGATAATGGCAGTAATCCCATGGCGTTATATCTGCGGGACCTACTTAAATATCCAACGCCCCTTGATGCAGTATACTTCTGCCTTTGAATGAATTGTCTTCACTTCGCTTCCTATTGAAGCAATTGTTAAATAAAATTCAACCACAAAAAAATAACAGCGATGTTCAAAGAGCAGATCGAAAGGATTCTGATCGAAAAATTTACTGCACTGGCTTTCAACAACTGCACAGAATCCCTGGATAAGACCAGGGAGAATACAGGCGGTGCTCTGCTTGAAATTAATTCCACAAGATCATATCAAACAGCCTAGATCTTAACTTGTAGTGTTCCATTATTATGCTTGTAGCATTCTCTCGTGACTTGAAATGTGAAGCGATCACTCATCCAGCAGAATCGCAAGTCTTCTTTCTGATCAAGAAAAGAAACAGGAAGCAAGTCATAAAAAGACATTATTCATGACGTACTGCGGACAAAAATCTAAAAAGACTAACATTATTAGGTTCAGAATGCGAATTGAGAAACTATTCAATGACGCACTGCGGGCAAAAATCTAAAAAGCCAAACATTATAAGGTTCAGAATGCAAATTGAACTTCAATAAAGAAGATGATCATTCCACTGCTCTATAAAAGTCTGTCAGACAGATTCCTTAACGAATCTACCACGATTCCTCTTAAATAGAAAGGATTCCCTGATAAATTGGGCTTCTCGTAAATTGATAAGATTCATTAAGGTATCTCCTCAGATTTCCTAAATATTTGAAATTTTCCTTAACGATGCTTAAGATTTCTTTAAAATACGACCAGAAACAAAATATTGTCTTTCGGAAACAGAACGAATACTATTTAACAAGTACAGCCAACCGAGCCGAAAATTTTGAAGGCCGAAACAGCATCTCGTTTTAATCCATCTTTTAATGAGTTTAATTCATTAAGATTTACCTCGTTACTTAGAATTATTGTTTTTATTCACAAATCCAAAAGAGAGCAAAAACATAAAAGTGAAAACATACCAATCAAACTATCCCATACTTTAAATAGAAACCAAAGGTAATCATGACCATCTAGCAAGCGACGAATCTCGTACAGTGAAGGCCTGAGTGACAATGGAACCCCTAATCGGGACGGCTCAAACAAGTAAAAATTTTGAAGGCACGGTGAAGGCCTGGATGACTATGGATCCTAGTGGTGGCAGAATCACCGTAGATAACTTTGCTAGGGATGTTGCAATTAGCTTAAGGGCAGGGATGCGTGTATCTTTGAATCCCAATGGTTCAAAAATTTTAAAAATATTATAAACCTGAATTTTTTTTTATGTAACTTCCTCATTGTCGATCGGGAAGACTTCACAGAATAACTCAAGCTTCTCATTCCTGAAACCTGGATCCATCAATAGTTTGCTAGCTCCGAGATCAATATTTTATAGGAAGCCGATGCTTCATTTCTTGTCCGGGCTTTTAATGTGGTAGGAATCTCCAATTTCCACCCAAATTTGCAGTAATTAAAGGTCAGTTAAACGAAAACAAACATTCACATATTTCGAACTGCAAAACCCCTCAAAACAGACTATTTTCCGAACTGCTCTGTTTTTTTTTCATTTTCCCTACGGAAAACATATACGAAGTTACCACTTTGTTTTAAGTAGTTGATTATGCAAAGATTTTCAGACGTGGTCCCTAGGCGCAACCAATCAAATAAGCACTCAAAATTACTCGCAACAATGGCTAAAGAAGATCAATCAAATACAAAAACAGATGTTGATTGTATCTAATAAAAATGGTAAACTTCCGAAACATAAAATTTAAAAACTACATAAACTCGGTGAATCTTTCTTTAGTTTTACCCTTGGAAGTCGGATTAAACCGATACTCCTCAGATATGGGAACCCGGTTTCACTAAAAATTCCTGGTAAAAAACATAAACCCCTCTACTTGCCCTGCATTTAGAGGCTCGGCTCACAAATAAATGTTGAATTCACCAGTTCAAATTCAATGTTTAAGAAAAACTAAAACGTACTCATCCCATTTTCACTAAATTTCATACCCAACTGTTTCTCTAACTCTTGCGCAATATTTGCACCGATTCTTTCTTGGAGGTGTTTATCGGCAGAAAAAACCTAAGGCACAGATGCACGTAACACGTTAGGGAGCAATTATATACATAGGACGGCGACAAGTCAGCAGACAAGTGGACCGCGTTTAACGCTTTACCCGTGTTGCACGAAAACTTGCTTCCCTAACTTTGGGAAATGAAATACGACATGAAAGTGACGTGCCGCTGGTCCAAAGCCGTCTGTGTAATTTTCACGAGAGCGGTGCTTTAATTTTATGTGGGGATTCATGCAGGAGATTGACGGTCTGTGGCATGTTATATTTTAAGTCAAATACCGTATTAGGTAAACTAAATAGTACTACGTTTGTACATGTATATAATACCCTTGCTTGTATACCAAGGTACAATATGTGTTTTCACGGTGCTCTTAAGTTAAATGTCATGTTTCCTTGTTTAAACTTAAAATTTGGTTAAATTTAAATTTTAAAATTATTATGTTTACATCTTTTACTAATTTAAATATAATAATATAATATCTTTCATTTTATTAAATAATAATATGACATTTTATTAAATAGACAAGAGTTAATATTTATTATCTTCTAAAATTTAAAATTAAATATTTTCTTTAAATTTTAATTTTTTTTTAATTTTGGATGAGAATGAAATAATGTTTAAAAGAAGATGCAACTTGATGTAGATATTGAGAGTTAGAGAAGATAGAAAAATATCAAAATATAATAAGTAAGTTATATTATTTATATTTATACATTCTTTTTTATATATGTTTATGGTATTGTCTTATACTCATATTTAACTATCAAAACAACAATATAATTCCCAATTTAAAGTCTACACTATTTATATTATACATTCTTCTTTATATGTTTATTGTATTGTCTTATTGCCTTATACCATGTTCAACTATTACACTGACATTATAATTTTATCTTATTGTCTTATACTCATGTTCAACTATCACACAGATACTATAATTTTATCTTATTGTCTTATACTCATGTTCAATTATCACAACACTACTATAATTTCTAACTTAAAGCTTAACACATTTACATACAAACATAACTACATTAGCAATATTTATTTTTAAAAAAAAATTGTTACATGAAAATCTACTTCAATTAGACTTAAAACTTCCCATGAATGGGCTCACCCAACCCATCACATTCACGAGTACCCTAAAAGCATGTATAAAAATGTTGTATTTTCAATCTTCTATGCACATCTCAATGAACTAATGTAAGGGAGCACGTCCCCTTAAAAACTAAAATAAAAGATAGAAGGTAAACGAAACAAAACATAAATAAGAATTATAAAAATTAGTAGGTAGATCAAAATAAATTAAATATTCTAACCATAATTAATACTAAAGTGTTTGAATTTCAAATGCTAGAATAGATTACATTTATTCCTCTGTCCCACATCTAAAAACCTTCATTTCTTATTTATTTTTCATATTCTAACATTAACCCCCGACTATCATCAATTAATATGAATTAATGTGCTTATGTACATGCTTCTCATTGGATAAGCCTAGGATTAAACCTAGAAAAAATTTTATTATGCTTAACACAAATATAACAGCCAATTTTTAAATAAGCGAAGAGCTTATTACACTTGGACTTGCGCGTGGGATTATGTGATTAGAGAATTCGGTCGTGTTCTCCTCAAGTGGAGAATTCTGGAGCAGTTAGATTACTTGAACGTGCGAAAAAGAAATTTTCGCAGATTTTATTTACCGCAAAATAAAGTTTTCTATAATTCAGTTCAACTTTATTTATTTTAGGATGGCCGGTCGGAACTGCCGTCGACACCAATTGAATATCCCGAAGTCAAAAGAGTACAGGAAAAAGAGGAGAATCTTTGAAGGTATCAGTTTTCCTAAATTGCTCCAAAGTTCACACTTCCCACGTAGTACGAATTTGACGGCCTTCTTGAAACTTCTAACGGACCGACAGAAAATTTTGGGAATCCCAACTGCAAACAATAAGAAAATCTCCGTCTGCTCCGTCTGCTCCGATCAGTTTCTGCTGTACTCATTTGCCATATTTCTTCCTTACAGCCTCAAATTTCATCTATTTTCTCTATGCATAATGAATTTTAGATCTCTCTCGCCATAAAGCAAACAATAGAAAGGCCAAAACCAGGAAATGAAGCATTCAAACTGCCTTCAAACAAATTATTCCAATACTTTTTAAGCATAATATATACTAAAGATTTCAAACTTTTCACTTTTTTAACAATCCAAAAAATTCACTGCGTTAGTCCAAATTAAAATTGTTTTTCTCCAATCCCCAGAAAATTTGTGAATAATCTCCATCTCTCAACCCAAAAATGAGGTTAAAAATCAGAAAGAATGAAATCAATCATTCAGATACTTTAAACAGCAATTTCATTTTTATCAATTAAAACACTAATTTACTCCAATCACATACAGAAAATAGACTCGGGCTATGGCGGCTCAAGATTTATCTACTTTCCCAAAATCTTCAGAATTTTTCCCCTCCGCTTAAATAACCAAAATAATGCTCAAAAAATTCTAATAACAATTTTCAGATTTTTTCCCCTCCGCTTAAATAAACAAAATAATGCTCTAACAATTTTCAGATATTTTCCCCTTCGCTACTTTTCTCGACCTGCTAAAATTTTCAGATTTTTCCTCTATGCTTAAATAAACAAAATAATTCTCAAATAAACGACTCAAGCAGATTTTAAAAAAACACAAATGGTTCCCAGAAATGATGTCTTACAGCCACGCGCTACTTCAAACACCAATGCATTTAAGAATCCCCAAAACTAACTCGTTCTTTTACAGAAAAAAGGCAATCATAACCAAAAAAACGTGTATTTCATCAAATTTCCCAGACAAAAAACCTAAAATTATTCGAACTTACTAGTTTTCAACCAATCGCCAGATGAAATCACTCGTTCTCTTCAAAATGTCTCCGGCATTGGCTCAAAACTGCTCAGCAAAAACTAAAACTCTGCCCTTCTTCCTCCAATCAAAGACAGATATAAAGCTCCATAAATATGCGCAAAGAATCTTTAACGCTTGCAACGGCGTAGCCTCCGAGAAAGCTTTGCTTGAATTCTTACACATTCATGATTGTTTCCAAAGTCTGCACCGATATTTTACTTTCTTTCTTCCCTCAGTTTCTCCGCTCTCCCTTACCTCTCTTTGGTAGCCACGTTTATAACCTAGAGTGCAAGGCGCGTTACACCTCATCAAACACCTGTCCAGAAAGGAGACATGTCAGCAGCCACGTTGACACCGGGAAGAGCTTCCTTGTGCTACAAAGAACCTGCTCCCTTAATTTTCGGAAGCTGTAACTAAATTATATAGTGACGTGCCTTCCCAGGAAAACTGGACTATTTTGGCCGTGCCCGAACAGTCGAGGAAAATAAAAGAAAAGAGACTAATTTCCTGGCGGCTGCAAGGCATATCATGTTTTCCAGGAGGCTATATATTGTTTATTCTGCTCTCTATTTTTTATTATATTTTTATTTTGAACGAACGTGTCGAAGAAACTCGCCAGTTGTTGCTTGGCGTGCTTTCAACTTCAATTTAAAAAATTGCCAGCTATCATTCGATTTGAAATTTGTGGTTTAGTACCTCTTTCTTGACTTAGATTAGAATTAAATAAATACTCATGAGGGGTGCATTAAATTATGGAAGAAATATTTCAGTTGCTTATTCTATTTGAAGTTGTAATTTTAGGTTATTTTAAACTTCATTTGATTATGTGCTATATTTTATAAGAAGTCAGATATTTTAAAGTTAATATATTTTATTATTTATATAAATCTTGAGGAATATATCATTAGAATATTTGTATTTACAAGTATTTAGGATATCTATTGTATTTGAGAGTCACATTTTTATTTGGTATAATGTTAAATTTAGGATTAGGGTTTAATGTTTAGGTTAGGGTATACGGTTTAGGATTAGGATAATAGAAAAAGTAAGGGTTTACATCATGATTAGTATTATGATTAGGGTTAGGGTTCATGATTAGGTTTAAGATTAGGGTTAAGGTTAGAATTATAATTATTGTTAAGATAAAGGGTTTACATTATGGTTTAATAGTTAGTGTTAGGATGTTGATTAGGGCTAATGTTTAGGATTACGATTAGGATTAGGGTTTATGGTTTACGATTAGGATTATTGTTAGGGTTAGGTTTACATAATGATGAGTATTCGGGTTTGAGTTAGGGTTAGATTTTAGGGTTAGGATTAGGATTAGGATTAGAGTTTAGGGTAGGATTACGGTTAGAATTATGGTTTACATCATGGTTAGTATTATCATTAGGGTTAGGGTTTAGGGTTCATATCGAGGTTTAAGATTAGGAGTGTGGTTTGTATTATTGTTAGATTTAGGGTTTATATCATGATTGGAATCATGGATAGGGTTAGGGTTTTGATTAGGGTTAGGATTTAGGGTTCAAGTTAGGATACATATTTAGATTCTAGCATCATAATTATGATTAGGGTTAGGGTTTAGGGTTATAAACAAGATTAGAGTAAGGGTTAGGATTATGATTAGTGGTTAATGTGTTTAAATCGTGACTAGTATTATGGTTGGGGTGAGGGTTTGCATTAGGGTTAGCATTTATGCGTAGGGATAGGATTAAGGTCTATGGTTTAGGATTGTGAATATCATTAGAGCTAGAGTTTACATCATAGTTAGTGTTATGGTTAGAGTTGGGGTTTTTATTAGTGTTGATGTTAAAATTAGGGTTATTAATAAGATTTTAATTAGGGTTAAGATTATATGGTTATTATTAAGGTTTATGGTTTAGAGTTTTAAGAATTTTTCTAAGACAAAGAATAAAATGCCAAGATCTAGAAGCTCAAGAGATAGCACAGGAGAGACAAGATGATATGATCAAATGAATAATTCAATAATGATCAATAATCAAATAGAATAAATAAATACAAAGTAGGAGTGCTTGAATATATAGGCAATATGATAAGACTATGTGATAAGGAGATGATAAGCTATCAACCACACTAGATGGAATCACATGTCCACCAAAGGTGGATCATCCTCCATTGTACATCAAAGTATGTGCAACAATGAGAGGATGATAATGTAAGAAGAGGCGCACTAAAGGTGGATCTCACACACAAAGAGGTGTGGGATGACAACTATCAGGTCATGTAAAGTGGAATTTCTCCTAACCATGTGCTAAAAAGAAATGCAAACTCCTACCCGTGTCTCAATGACAACTAATATGTAAATGCATTATCCTTAAGATTTTGCACCATGACTGAATCGAGAAGGAACTCAACTTTATTTCCACCTCCATAGTTAGTGATTTGGTAAATTGAGAGGAGATTGGTGCTAAGGTTAAGAACATAGAGAACATCCTTGAACTCTCCATTTTCCATCTCGACCAGTCCTTTCTCTTCAACTTCCACTTGTGTATCATTCCCTACAAATATGTGAGGTACCTTAGATGTCTCCAATGAAGAAAATTGCCCCTTTTCAAGGCACCAATATGATGTGTGGCACTCGAGTCAAGAATCCAATCCTCTGAAGAACTTGAACTTGCCATAAATGCTTGCCCTTTTCCCTTTGAAGTGGATGGAGATGAATCCTTGGAAGCATATAGCACATTGATTTTTTTATTTTTGAGTAAGCTTTCCAACCCATTAATTATCTTAGTCTTGCAATGATGCTCATCATGATTTGGTTTCTTGCAATATGCACAAAATAGTTTATCTTTCTTGTTGGAAGAAGAATCTCCTTGTTGTGAGGAGGAAGATTGCTATGTCTCTAATTGTGATTTTGGCACTTCTTCCACTAGTAAATTTTACCCTATTTTTTGACGAGAATTGGTCGAATTTTCTACACCAATTGGTCGAACAGACGACTAAAATTGTGGTCGATGTTTTTGCATTGAATGTTCTACAGGGAAAATAATAGTCAAAATTTTGACCTTACAAGTGGTTGAATTATCAACTATATCAATCCCTTAGAACTGGAAGAATAAGACGTCGAATGCATAGCATTCTTGTCAATTCTACTAGTGTAAAGGTCAAAATTGAGACCATAGGTTAGTCGAAATATCCACGAAAAGTTTGTCGAAGTGTTGTTGAGTGCATAGCATTCTTGTCGAACATAGTAATGTGTAAAGGTCGAAAAAGAGACCAATACTAACTTTTGGTTAAAAAAAAATGTGACCAGAAATGTGACATTTAAAAGATGGCATTGCTAACGATTTGAATTGGTAGGTTTGGGAGAAAGGCCTTGAAGACTAAGAATCCTATGCACATGTTGGGGAAGGATATGATGGGGAAGACTAGGACCTGCGACTGAAGGCACCTCTTACTGCAAACTCATCTAAGGTGTCAAACATTGAAGTTTTAGACATTTCTCTAAAGAAATTTAGCATTATCAAAGGAAAATCCTAAAGGAAATTATAGCAGAGAAAACTTATCAGAATGGAGAACATGGTATTAGAAGAAAAATGAATTTCCATCACACCTAGAGATACAGTCAGCGGACAAAGGCAAAATAGGGAGAGATGGAGACATATAAGTTGTATACAGGCAAGGATGGAAATATAATAAGAACCCAATCCTTTATGGGCTTATTTCCTAAGCTTGGCATGAGCAAAATATATAATATCATTACAGTGAAAAGATATTATTATTCAAATGAAAATATCTTATCTTTCATTGGTAGAAGGATATATTAATTTTTATTAGAGACAAGGACCTGGGGAAAGAAAAATATATTGGCTGAAACTTAGATTCCATGCAGGATTGAGGTTGTTTATTGCAAAGCACCAAAATGATGGCAATTCCATATATCTTCCAGCCTGCAAAAAGGGAAGAATAAAAAAAGAATGGAAAGAATACGCAAGAACAACAGCAATACAGATCAATGAAATTCTAAATCGACATTGGCGGTTATGAATAAGAGGGAGCTGAACAAACTATTACTAAACACATGATTCATGATAAATTGTTGGAAATGGTGAAGCGCTTGAAGTCATGACATAAGCTGCACATTTAAAGAAATCTGGAACCGCATATAGTTAACATGGATATAAGATATTATATCAAAGAATAACAATATATAACTCAAACCTTCTATCAGCGACAATGACATACTTGTGGAACAATATTATATGGATTCCATCATTGTGACATACTGACCAATACTGAGATGAAGTCAGTCTTCATACATCTGTCAGTATTATATAAGATATCTTTACACAGTCAGCGCAGTATTTAGTCGCCCTTTGTGGAACAAGGCCTTACAAAGAAAAACCCTAAACTACTTGAAATTGTACACAAATTTATTATTAAAATTGGACATAAAAGATAAACATTGCCATAAGAAAGATGAAAATAAGTAGACTAAGATAAGCATTTCATGCTTGGAACTTCTACAAAAGAGTGACACAAGCAGAGGCTGCAGTAGATTTTTTTAAAAAGTATTTGAGTTTGATTTGTAAATTACATATGAAAACTGAATCAATGAGTTTGAATCATAAATTATACAGTTGAATCATAATAGAAATATTAAAAATTGATTTTTTATGAAAATTATTTCTTACATGTCAATTAATAAGCTAAAGGGTCTCTATAATAAATCGTTCATAAGACACAACACTAACTGAAAGTTTTGCAAATGGGATAGCAAGTTAAGTGGGCTTAATCTTAGGGAAACTCCATGGTTAAGCACACTTGTTTTAGAGTAGTAGTAGGATGGGTAACCTCTTGGGAAAGCCCAATGTTTCACCTCTAAGAGTATCACCTAGATGACATGAGTGTTAAGTGTACCAATCATTCCCATGAAAAAGATAGGTTCCTGTGAACTACTACTCATGAAATATGAGTGAATGAATTTAATTCAAAAAATACATAATTGATTTCTGATAGTATATCATAAATAACTATGTTCAAACATTAAGAATACAAATTAATTATCATGTTAGCATTATGCATTTCATTATCATTTCAACATTATGCATTTCTTTATCTTTTTCAGCATTATGCATTTCATATGTCGAGAACATTTATAAATTTTGCATGTCGAGAACATTTATAAATTTTGCATTTCATTTCAATATAGGGAATATTTAGTACAGGAAATATTCAGTACATACCCAGTAGCAATTAAAAAACCAAGTGGTATCATCAACTCCCACCCATTGATGCTTAATCAAATTCAAAAATTGGTTTGCCTTCATAGCACTGTCAAGTCAACAGCATGAGCATTATTTTGTGTCTAGAATGTCATCAATGTTTTTAAATGTAGAATGAAATGGTTGTAAGTATGCATTTCTGCCACATGCAAATGATTTTGAAATACAGATCTGTACAATCCAATCTCTCAAGGAATAGACAGCACCACTTATCGCCATCTTTGCCCAAACAAGATTTGTCATAAAGTGATGTTAGAATAGTTACTAAAATGGTCATAAATTATGTTCTTATAGTAAAAGAATACTTTGACATAAGAAAAAATACACAATATTAAAACATGACATTGTGCTTTAAAAACTAAAAAGGTGCCTGTAATGAAGAACTTCATTTTGGCTTGCTAATTGGTTGTCACTATTAACTCTAAGCTTATCTTTAAAGTTTGAGCTTCACTTGGTTTCGAGAATAGTTTAATATTCTCTACTAAACAAGGCCAACCACGTGAAGGTGGAAGCTCATTTGGCCCCTTCCCCCCCCACTCCCCCTAACATCACACTAAATTCCCCATTAACATTTAATAACATTCATTCATTCATTCATTCATCCATTTTTGAAATATAACATTCAATCATTATAATCACATGATAACATTCATTAACACATAAAATTCATTAACACACAACATTCATGAATAATTCATTAACACAAAATTCATTAACACACAACATTCATGAATAATTCATTAACACATAAAATTCATTAATTAACACACAACATTCATGAAGAATTCATTAGCACATCATTCATCAACATTACTAGTACAAAATTACATCCATTAAGACAACGTTCTTTCATTTGAAAAAAATGTTAATTACAATCATTTCTTTTTGGGTTTCTTGCTTTTTTTTGAATCATGTAATTTCTAAGAGGAAGATCAATGTCCTCCTCATTCCCCTCCTCTACTGATTCTTATTCCAACGCATGTCTCCTCCTCATCTGTTCAGGAACACGAGGCCGCTACGCCAAAGAGGGGTCCGTTGCAATAACAACTACTTCATGAGTTAAATTCACACCATTTTATATTAGTGAATTACAAGTATTTATTTAAGTAAAAGAACTATAAATCAAAAAATTAATTTAAAAGAAAAAAACATAGATTTTCTTTACCTGAATGTGCCACATGATCTACATGGTGATCAGTCTGAACATCCTCCGGCACTTGTTCAACATGACATGATTCTATATCCTCTAAAATATACACAAAAAGGTTACACCAAGTTCAATTTAAGATGTTAAATTGTATTAATAATTACATAATTAGTTTTAAATAGCAAATGAGCACCTCCATCGACGGTACGATGCACATCAGGGCCTTCATCATGCAGCATATGATCTGTGTCATGATTAAGAGGCTGCATTGCAATGTCATGCACATTATTATCAAATAGATTGTTGCTCAAGTATTCAATTTCTAATATATTTTTTGGCATATTTACCTATTCACATGATGAAGGAGACTCTCCGGTTGGGCCAGTGGAAGCTTGATGTAGGCGTTCAGCCACAGCTTGATAGCCTTCCTTGAAGGTAATTTTTTTGTGTTCTGTCGTGGCCTCTATATTAAATTCAGAGACCTGCATTTTTTGATTAAACAAAATTATTTTCATTTTATAAATAATTTTTCTCTGCAATTCATTTACTGCTACTTACAATTCGTGCTTTAATTTTGGAATATCCACCAGAGCCAAGTCTGTGCTACTCAATATTTTGCAGCCTGGCCTTTGTTGCCTTTGATGTGTCCTGCAACCTATGCAAAGTTTGAAATATGTTAGATGATATAGATATAAAGATCACTAATTAGTGCATTATTACATTTTACTAGTAGTTAATACTATTGCATACCTTCTCTCATTTTCTAGTGTAATTCCTCTTTGAGCATCCCCTTTCTCCTTTGCATCCAAAATGAACTCATTCCAATCCCTCACTGGAATAAAGGGAGGACGCTCGTACTTTGGGTTTTGGACGAGACTCTTTCTATATGAGTCCCTCACAGTCTTAAGATGTTTGCAAGCTCTTTCTAAAATTTTCTTCTTGTCAAAAATATTATTACCAAACTCATGCTCTAAATCTTTAATGAGCTAATCTTTTAATTTTTTGTCTTGCAAGTTCCACCTTTTAAGAAAAAACACAAAATTGTTAGATATAGTAAAAGAAAAGACCCGAATGAAAGGAAAAATCATGTACCAATTAATGATATGAAAAAAAAATAGTGGGATAAAGTTAGTTCACTTATGATGTTCCACCTTGTACGTATGGTGGGCCCGAATATATGCAGTGCGAGGTCATAAAGCGTCCTATAAAATGAATCGTTTCCTACAAAAAATATCATGGGATAATCAATCCAAAACTTGTTATGAATAGGTAAATGCATATTACAATATAAAAAATAATTATTTAAAGTACCTGGAAGCTTAGGACATTTTAAAGGCATCGATTCATAATCGTCAATCAACAATGACGTCTGCATAACTCCTGTGCTAGAAACACGAGTAGCTCCAGGAAATGATGGTGAATTGTCACCAATACATGTACTCTGATCTATATTTTGCATACCAGATGGTGCCGCCGATGTATCTCCTACTCCAAAAAATTAATCCACTATGTGATGCACCCAAGATTAAAGTACAAATTATCAAATCATAATTAACACAAAACTAAATATAGCAAAACAAGGATTTACTAGCTGACATAGACTGTGAAGGCGTCGATGTTTGCATGCCCCTTGTTGCCGACATTGCACTCAAAAATCTCAGATGGACGTCCATCGACCTCCTAGGAGGAGTCTCCTACACTTGATGACCTGAACAATACATTGTTAGCAAAGACATTCTGAAATAATCAAAGTAAGAGTCAACTTAAGAAGTTTTTGAATGTTCCAAAGAAAAAATTCTTTGTAACTTGTCAACTAAAGGATTATTTTACCTGAGGCAGCCGGACCTCTGCTAGTACTGGCCTCACCACATTATCCTTGACCAGGTTCTAGATCAGTTGCCAAAAATTCCTGTAACAAGAACACATATTACATATTTTACTTCACAACATAAAAGAGTATAAAATATAAACCTTTATTGAACTTTTGTTATAACTAAAGATTCATTACTGCTTACTTCATAATGACATGCTTGCGCTTTCAATTCAAATAGCCTCTTCAGCATCTCCTCGGTTGGAATATTCGCTTCATCCAAAATTCTCATTATTTCTAAATTGATTTTTTTAAATTTTTTCCTCAACATAATTGTTACATTAGGTGTTTCTGCAATATCATCATCAAAAGGGGTAGCTATTGCCTCTGTACTTACTGCAAATGCTTTTCCCCTATCTTGAACATCAAATTGTGATAGGAATATCAGTAAAACTATCATAAAAACTCCAAAATCGTAAATAAAATAACGTAATAATATAACATTTTTCAACTATCTAATTTGTACAATTTCAATAAGGTTTACCCTTGTTGAAGAATGGGTGGGAGGAGCATCCTCGTGGCCTCTATCATGTGTGGGATCCATATCGTCCTGTGACAAAGATTAAATATAAAAACTTCAGCGAACTGAAAGCAATAGACTTAGCAAAAAAAACTTATTAATAAAATGGTATATAGTACTTACCACCCTCATGATAGTAACTTTGTTTGTATCTATGCGATTTAAATGGTAATCTATTAGCAGTTCTTCCCCTGCACTTATTGATTTTATTGCACATACAAAAACTTGATTCCCCTCACGCACCTCAAATATGCAATTGGGTTGCTTATTAGTTGAGGAAGGTCACGTACTATTTATAAAACCTGCAATATTACTTGTTGCTTTTGGTCTCCCATCAATGTACATTGCAAATCTTTTACTTTGATCATTTTCTTTCCATTGTATATAATTAGCTGATAGTGCATACCTACGCATACTTTTTTTATATTGAACAATCTGCATCCAATCATTGTAATTGTAACACAGACTGACATACTTGAACAATTCAACAACTTTTTTGTAACATACTTTTATCCCATCCATGGAAAATAGGCTCAAACCATGTAATGAGGATGGAGCAATGTGATATATCCTCTCATCAACACAAAAAGCAGTGTTAATTAGAGGTAGCTCATTGGGTACCCATTCTTTCTCAATGTGTGTGTACTGAAAGGGCACCTTGATGTCGCCTTTGGTGTCATCATCATAAGAACATGACCCCCATTAACAAGGAAAAATTGCATGTGTTTATCAAATTTTTTTTTAATCTTTTGACCTTTAGTTGATCTCCCTATTTTAGTCCTACTACATGTAGAACTTTCATCTAGCATTTCCTCATTTCCCTCATTTGATGTAGATAGATCTAACAAGTACCTATTTGGTGGGTCCTACAATCCATCAAATGAGATATTGTCACGTCCCTGCTTCAAATAGAATTTTGATAATATTTAAATAATATATATAGAATAATCAAGTCGTGACCCATACGTGCGGTTCTTCTTTGTCTATATGTGGGAGATATAAAATGTACTAAGTTGAAAGTGATTATATAATTATATTTCTATACGGTTCTTCTTTGTCTATATATACATTATATGATTATATAATATGTCTATTTATAACATACGTGCTCAGTGATAAACAAGAAGAATATAAGAAAATTATGTCTATTTATTGACTTATACCTGCTGATCCATGTCACTGTGCACGATCACGCCAAAGGGGTTAAATTTCCTGCATATGTTAATCATTTATCTTAAGTTAGCTAAAAATTACATGATACGTATGCTACAAATAACTTAGAAGACGACATGAACAATATGCAACATCGTAAACATGAACAAATTTACCTTATATATGGAATGCAAGATCGTCAATAGAAGGGATGACGATGTTTGTAGTCAATTGCTTGTTTGCAAAAAGGGTGATAATCAAACACAATATATACATGTATCAGCAACAATTAATTGAGCATCGTAAGAAAAACATTGGTAATTATAAATCACATATGTTGTACTAATCATTAGAATTGAACACAATAAATATGTAATCATTAGAATTGAAATCAATAAATCATGTCAATCATTTCATTGATCATTTCAATCATGTCATTGATCATCATCATCATCATCATCATCATCATCATCATCATCATCACCACCACTATCATCATCGCCATCATCACCATCATCACCATCACCATCATCACCATCATCACCATCACCATTACCATCATCACCACCACCATCATCATCATCATCATCATCACCATCATCTTGATCTTCATCATGTGCTTCTTCATCATCTTCAATATCTTCTTCTTCCATAACATTATACTTTATTGACCTTCCTCTTGGATCATGTCTAACAACAAATGACCAACCCTATTTATGTGGAACCTCTAAGTAAAACACTTGCTCACATTGGCTTGGAAGAACATAGGGCTCATCTTCAACAGGCTCAAACAACCTTGTATTAATCATTGTAAATCTATTATCATGTTGAATAACAGTTCTATCTAGATCATTTTGATTTAGCCGTAGCCTGTACCATTTGATGACGAATAGAACTACTTTGAAGGAGTTAAAGTCGCACTCAATTATATCATCCAAGATGCCATAGTATCGATTTTGAGATTGTTGAGGATGTATGTCATTTCTAGATGATATATTGGTGACCTCGAAAACTGCAGTTATCCCAGAATCACAAGTTTTCTTTGTGTCATCCAACTTTTTTATGCAAAATTTGTGGCCATGAAATTACATAGCTTTGTGGTGCTTGACCTGTAATTTTTCAAGTGTGTGTAAATTATTTGCATCATGAGTTGATACAAAACATACGAGTCATGATCATTAATAAATTTGTATGTACCTCTCTACCTCTTAAACCATATGCTACATCAATTACCATTGGCATAACATTGGAATCTCCATTACCATGAGTTTCTCTAACCAATGAAGCAACACCTTCCCATGTTAATGAGAAAGCATTTTGTTGACATCGTTCAATCCATACCGTCATCCAATCAAGATTGTTCGCAATATACAAATGTATTACATCCCACTCTGGACCAACTGTATAAAAAAAATACACTAATTATAAATAACTTATATTGAAGATTTATAAGAATTAATTAACTACAATAACATCTTAGATTTACCTCTCACTTTCTTCAATCTACTTTTTCCCATCAAATACTCTCCTTCGAATTTGTTAATGGAATTGGGATCCCAAATACGATCTACATGGATCTTTGCTACAAACTTAGGAAGATATTCACTAATGTACACCATGGTCTGGTATACCATAGAACCCTCAAGATGTGCTCTCTGTCGAACCAAGCCTTTCAAAAATTTTAAGTGTCTCTCAACTATCCACATTGACCTAGTTGGTATAGGTCCACGCAATTCAATCTCCTCAACTTGATGTATGAGGTAGTGTTCTTGTGCATTGAAAAAAGTTGAAGGTAGACACTTTTGCATTTCACACATAAGAAGAGGAATTTTTCTCTTCCAATATTTTATATCTTCTTTATTGATTTCTTTAGATGACAACCACCTCATGTATTTTCTAAGATCATATATAACTTATTTGACACTATTGGCGAAGTGGTGTGGGAGAGATAGAGGTAGAACATACTGCAATATTTGTAAAATGATCTTGTCAATATTTTATAAAAGAATGCAATTAAATCTACATGCAGTATACAAATATATAGTGAATACAAAATAACATGAATTACCTTAATAAATGTATGCCAATCATGTGTTTTCATCCCTGGCCCAAATTCACTTTTCTTTGATATGAGATCGTTTATGTTCGTAGCAAATCCTGTGGGAAATCATATTTTTTTTATGACTTCTTTTATAACATTGCTCTGCTACTTCGACAATAACCAGCTAAGGGCACTTGTATCAATATGGTCTCCATTGTTATTTGATCGAATGACATTTTTCATTGCATGGTTGGATTCTTCAACGTCACTACAGATTTTGACAATTTGGTCTTTATCATGCCTTCCATCCAAGATTTTTCATAATGTCTCTGTTACATTCTTTTCAATATGCATAGGATCAAACAAATGCACGATTGGGAGTTGATCGTAGTACAACAACCTACTAAATTGCGTAGGATAACTTTTTAGTCCTTTTGGAAGTTGGTCATTAATGCCTTAACGACCTTCACAAGCATCAATTACATCATCAGTAAACAAAACACAATATCAAAATATAAATTTGAACAAAAACCATCAGATGGAATGACATTACCTCGACGATTTATTTTATTGTATGCCGACTTTCATAGGCGAGGTGTCATTCTCTATGACTTTGATGTAGTCTCTTTTTTCCCATTGAAAAAATGTTTTTCGGTAATTCGGTACTTATGATTTCTGTGGAGAAAGTGTCTATTCTCATCGAACACCTGCTTTCTTAAACTTTTTGAATGACAATATTTCATCTTTGGAACACAAACTAGACATGCAAATTTTCCCTTTGTTTGAAGACCTACAAGATCGTGTATAATTAGATTAAATATATTAACTTTGTGTTAGCACTATAACATACTAAAAAAGAGGTGTTAAGAAGAGAACATACCGCAAAAATGTGTTAGCCCAGGGACATCATGTATTGTCCATACAAGCATTGCATGGAATTGAAATTGTCTTTGTCTTATTGGTCTAGAGATGTCATACATAGTGACCCCATTCCATAACACCATCAACTCGTCGATAAGGGGCTCAATATATACATTGATATCTTTAACTTGGTACTTACCTAGTTGAATGAACAAAAACATTACATAATTATTATGACCATTTTGATGGATTATTTATAATAAATTAATTTAGATGACTATTAAATCAAAAAATACTTGGAACAATCAGTGCCAACATTATGTGCTCCCTCTTATGGACAACCAAGGAGGAATGTTATTGTTGATAACAAAAACAGGCCACACTGAGTAAGTAGATCTCATCTCTCTAAACAGATTGACACCGTCCACTACCAATGAAAGCTTGAGATTACGAGGTTCTTCTTTAAAGTGTGACCATTTTTCCTCTATTTTTTTAAATTCCGAACCATCCGTAGGCATTTGCATAATGTCATCTTGACTTCTATTGCATGCATGGTAATCCATAAATTGTGCCAAGCTATTGCACTTGAATAATCGTTGTAGACGCGAAATAATGGGAATAAACCGAAGAACCTTGCGAGGCACCTTTTTTGTTATTCGATCTGATTGATATCTACTAATATGACAAATATGGCATTCTATTGTAAAGTCATGTTGTTTATGATATATAATATGATCATTCAGACATGCATGTATTATTTGATACTCCATTCCAATATCTTTCATAATGGCAGATAATTCTCGATATGAGCAAGGTAGAATGTTTGATGGTGGTAACAAACACTCACCTATCAACCTACGACCAAAAATATAATTTTGTTAATTTAAAGAATATTAATTGCTACACGATTCAACCAATGTTAATTGTAAGGGAATTATGTCTAAAATAATGAAAAAATATGACATACCTTAACATACGTGTCATTGCTACATTGGATAAACCATTCATAACCTTCAAGTTCACCAACAACAATACAATGGCAAGAAGAGTTGGTTGGGAGCCTTCATATAGGGGCTCATGTGCCTTCTCAAGTATAGATACATCAAGCTCTGCGTCAACATCATGATCATCATGATCATCATCATCATCATCTTGATCATCATGATCTTCTTCATCATTATGACCTTCTTCCATGGGATCATTACCTTCTACTTCTATATTCACACCTCCATGTTCCCTCATTTGGAAATCCACATTCTTCGGATTGTCATGGTCCATAACATGAAACCTAGGGTGGTTGACCTATATGAAAATGATGACCTTACATTAACCATGACCATGATGTCATCATCAAATCATGTCTTATGTATTTTATAAATTATTAAAATACATACCAATGGACGAGATTCATTTCCCCCTTCAATGTGACCATGTTGCCTACAATGTTCCTCAATTGTTTTGATTAGATATCTTTGAGTCTTTAAGCCCTTACAAATTTTGCAAGGACAATAACATTTTCCATCACCTTTTCTTTTTAAGTTAGACCATCTAGCAATTGTCTCCCTATTTTTTTGTGCGTTGATATCGTCAGACATGGTCTTTCTTGAATGGAATGACTCGTTGGTGGAAGAAGGATGATTTGTTTGCAACCTATAGATACAAATCATTACTGAACAACCATTTTCTCAACTATAATTTTCACAACACAAATGGACATTTATCATACCAAATCAATCACAAAACCCTCAAAACTATAATCAAAAGGGATGGCCTCATACTGGTAAAATGTATGGCCAACATGAGCATTTCCAATGTCATCTAAAACAACATCATCAAAACCTTTAAGTAAAATCTTAGACTCTAATCTGAAGCACAACTATGGATTCTAAATTTGTATGTTTACCTTCCAAATTTGTATGTTTTCTAGTAAATAGAAATAAGACTGAAATTCATGACATACCTGAAATTTGTATATATAATTTCCAAAAGGTTAACACCTACATAAATCTTGATATCATCACAATATAACATTATGTCCAACATAATTTCTAATATAACAAGAGTTGAAAACCGAACATGCCTTACAAGATAGGTTTTTCCTTGCCTTAGCCATAATTCGTACACAACATACAATCATCCAACCCTACCATGGTACCCCTTCTTTCTTCTCATATTATTTTCTTAACAAGTTTATGGTACTCAAGAAGTTAATAAATATCATGAAACCATAATATAAAAATGATGCAAAAATAAAACTTGGGTCTCAATATGGAAACTAGTTGGGTTCCACTTCAATATGGTTCAATAATATTGTGTATTCCCACTCTTATATAACTTAGTCACGGTCTTAATTCTATAAGGATATATACTTACTCTTTTATGACTTACCAAACCCTTAAGTGCACTTAGAGACTTGTCTCACCAAACTTATTCCAAGACTCCTAAGTGGTTTTTTTGATCTGATAGGCTTCTATTAACTTAGATTCAAAGGTTTTTAAGATTCTCAGTCAAACCCATGTTCCCAATTTTCCAAATCTTCTTAATCAGTCCTAGAGACCTAATTGCAATTCTAGTAGCCCTGCAACAAGATACAAACCCAAATAACTTCACCTTTTCCCAAAGCACTTGACAAAGAAAAAGAATTTATGGATACCCTTTTCCAAGTACTAAAACATATCAGAAACTTACTATGGGCTTCTTTGGACCAGGTCTGACTGTTCCCACACAATGACCCTTAAATAACATGAAAAACTACCAATTTACAAAGCAACATCACTCTCCCTTTATCCTTATCACTCCAAACTCTCAACAGTGTTATATAATGGTTAAAAATGAACAAATTCCAAAGGGATAAGACTTAGTCCACCGAGAACCCCCAAAACCCCAATTTGGTACTTCTAAACCCTCAATGTAAGGGTTTCTCAAATCTCCTATCTCCAATCTGTTCTAGGTTCAATAAGTGATTGGTTTACCATAAAATGATCATTATATGATGATCCAAATCATAATATATGCTCCTCCTTCAAACCGATCTGCTACTGCTGCACTGTACCTACAAACTTCATCAAAGAAACCCTCACTATTTCATTACAGTCAATGATGATTAGCACTGTTCCTGTATAAAAGATGTTAGAATATCATAATACATGTTAGATGAATGCTTCCCATGAAATATCAGCCCTTGGAACTCATGGGAAGGCCATATCTTGGTGAGAACCTAGACTGTTGCAAAAGAAACTCAAACTTATAGCCTGTCAAGTAACCCCAGGCGTCTAAACAGTTAACACAGAATATACGAAATATATTCAAGCCAATAATTGATGACAATGAACTTCTAATTCATCACAATGAATGGAAATAGGATTCTAGTATATCTCTACACTTCCCACAATGAAAACTAGTTCAAATTTGCAGAGAATCAAAACATTTTATGTTATATTGTGAATGTAAACTTGTTCAAATTTGCAGAGAATCAAAATATGTTATATTGTGATGATATCAAGATTTATGTAGGTGTTGTCTTATTTCCATATTATATGACCTCAAAATACATCAATCAATGTTTACAAACTTGTATTAATCACAATGAATATTTGAGCCCTACAATCTTAGGATAATTCTCAAAGATATGCTCATTATTTTATAATATCCCAGTCCCCTCATATTTCTATTTTAAAATTATCTATTTTTTATTCAAGTATATACTAAGATTAAGTATATATCCTTATATAATTAAGACCGTGACTAAGTAAAGTTACATAGCATATCCCCACTCTTATATAAACACTTAGCATATATAGAGACAATGAAATATCAGCATACATATTGAAAGTAATGTAATGAATAATAGGACTCTCTTCAAATATCTATAAGGAACTTTCCATGACTTTTTGATTGACCATGATAATTTCTCCATTATGAGGGAACTTCAAACATTCATGGATAGTAGAAGGTATAACTCTCATTAAAGTAAGCCAAGGATGACCTAGTCTTACTTGGAATTGATTGGATTTAGGAATAGTGACAAAGGTGACAATCTAAGCACTTCTTACCAACTTCAATAGGAAGGGTCATAAAACTTATGGTAGAACAAGTAAAACAATCATGCACCTTAACCATGACATCGGATTTTTCATAAGTTTCTTGATGAAATTGTTAGGTAAAGAGATGTTATTTGGTAATAATATTCACCATACATAGGATCAATAAGCACTCCTCAAGAGAGCTCTCGATTAATCTTCATAGTAATGTATAGGGGTCCATCAACAACCTTAATAGTTTCCTTAATATCAAAGGTTATGCAAGGTTCAAGCCTAGGTTTTGGAATAGGTTTAGGTTTCTCAATAAGGTTGACTACATTGTTTTTTGTGTTATATGTAATGTCAACATTCACTGATTAGCAGATATTTAAAGTCTCCATGTGTGGAGTTCACTATCCCTGGCAGTTCTCTATTGGTTTACAATAATGCTTCTTCCCATAATCAAACAATGGATTTTATTCCAACCTAAGATTACATAAAACCCCTCATAAAATTTCAAAACAATAAGAATACAGTCTTCATTCATAGTCACAGTCACTATTCCTCAAATTAGTGATTAGAACAGGCAATTAAAACGTCCCTCAAATCATTAATCAATTGATTATTATATAAGCTCCCCAAGCATGAGTTGGAGAGCACTACATCGAAACCAAAAACATTAATCAATTGATTATTATATAAGCTCCTCAAGCATGAGTTGGATGATGTGGATTATGTAGATATAAGAACTAATGTATCCACATCATCCAACTCATGCTTGAGGAGCTTATATTATTTATTGTCTCATAATAGTAAGATTGGTACCTATCCTAGTAAGTCATTATGAGATAGTAAATACGATCTACATCCAATCTTGGTCCACAAGCATGAGTTGGATGATGTGGATTATGTAGATATAAGAACTAATGTATCCACATCATCCAACTCATGCTTGAGGAGCTTATATTATTTACTATCTCATAACAGTAAGATTGGTACCTATCCTAGTAATTCATTATGAGACAGTAAATACGATCTACATCCAATCTTGGTCCATGTTATATCTCCAAATAATCCACATCATGATATTACAATAAATAGCTAGCCTTACAATGCTAGCCATCTCCTTTATATAATCCTTCTCCTAGAAACATAATGGATGTGTAATCCCTATAAAGGCCTAATTATCATCTAATATAACTGATTTCAATAGTTTTCCACATGACCCAACATGTCTTCTCATGGAATTTGATCATCACAACTTACATAAGACATGGTTTTTCCATCACGTTGACACAAATTCTCCCATTATGTGACCAATTACATCACACTATTAAACTTATCCAATAAGATCAGATTCATTGATCACCCAAATAACTACAATCTCAGTCTACAAACTGATCCATTCACAACTAGAAGCAATAGTTGGACAACCCTTCTATCCAAAGAGTAACGATTCTCACTTACTCTAATGTTCTTCAAGAAATATTCAATTCTATCAATATAATTCAAGTCTTTGAATGTATCCAATATTTTCAGTCAAAGAGGGTTCCCTTAATTGCAGATTCCTTCAATTGAGTTTATGTGACTTCCTAGAGTTACTATTCCCTCCATGAATACTAATTGTTGCTGCTGTCCTACTCCAATTCTGATTTTTGTTTGGTTTTATATAAAACAATTTTACTCACTTAACATTCACTAATTAGCAGGTATTTCAAGTCTCCAAGTGTAAAGTTCACTATCCCTGGTAGTTCTCTATTGGTTTACAACAGTGCTTCTTCCCATAATCAAACAATGGACTAGGATCTAGTGGAATGTTTTGGTTAGAATACACTATCTGCAATGTTTCATGTAAATTCCTCTACACAGTTCAACCACCTGCTCCAGCATTGTCGACTAACACAGAATCACACTAGACTAATTTATCAGGTTAGCTAGGGTCAACTGGTTTTGGTCTTACAGTGGGTACCTAGGATGGAGGCAACCATTTGGAGGGTTTTTGATGATTCCTAAGTCCTCGAGCCCAATTTATTCTTAGGGCCAACTATAGGGTTTCTGATTCGAGCCGTCAAGGAATTTAGAGTCTTGTGGGCACAGTACCAAAACTACAATAAAGTATTTACAGAATTAGCACACAAACTTCAACATCATGGATTCAAAATAGAATGTTCTCCCCACAAAGACAATAAAATAGAATAGTTCCATTTTGAACTTGAAAAATATTACATTTTTATTAGTTTTTCAAATTCAAACCTCAGTGCCGAATCTGCAGTGCCAAATGAGCTTCCAATACACAATGCCAATGCGCTTCCAATACACAGTGCCGATGAGCTTCCAATTCGCAGTTCCAATACACAGTGATGATGAGCTTCCAATACACAGTGCCAATGAGGTTCCAATACACAGTGCCAATGAGCTTCCAATACACAGTGTCGATGAGCTTCCAATACACAGTGTCAATGAGCTTCCAATCTGCAGTTCCAATACACAGTGCCGATGAGATTCCAATACACAGTGCCAATGAGGTTTCATGCTCGCGCTACAATGAAAAAATTCGCTAATGATAATAATGAAATGAAATCTTCTTTTTTTTAAGTTATGCCCTTGTGTTCGTCAAAAGTTTGACTTACGTAGTATTGGTCAAACTTTCAACTAACACGGGCATGGATTAAAAAAATAATGAAAGTTTTCCTTCTATAATCAACCAACCAAAAAAAAATTATACCATGGTCGAAATTTTTGGTAGAAAAACTAGGTCAAATGTACTAGTGTTCATGTTGTTGTTGAAACATTTTCCACCTTGATTTCTTTGGTTCTCATTATTAGCCACCAATGCCATAGACTTTGAGAATTCCCATATCCATCAATTTTGACTATTCCAACATCAACATTTCTACAAATGCATCAAATGAAGGCTTAGTGAAGGCACTTCCCATAGTCAACTTGTGAGTATTGTAACTTGATACAAAAGATGCATATTCTGAAGGTAGCCTTTTCAAGATGTGATGAATCAACCTTTCATCCTTCATGGGATTACCACAATCCTTAAGTAGTGTTCTCAACTCATTGGTTTTGTTTACATAGTCTTGAATTGTGTCAAACTTCCTAGGATCCAAGACAAGTAGATCATCCTCAATTGTGAATCTCTTTTCCTCATCCACCTTACCATACAAGTCTTAAAGTTTTTCCCAAGCACCCTTGGAGTCCTTAAAGCTAGAAATGTGGAAGAAGACATCTTCATGAGCACAACACCTTATAATTACTAAATCCATATTGTCCTTGATTTCCCAATCATGTTGTGCATTAGCATCCACATTAGTGGCAGTAAGCTCTTTAATTTTACCATTTACATAAGGATTTAAACCCTTTTCCATTAGTTTACTCCATACTTTATCTTTTCATGTAGCATAGTTGTGTGTAGTTAACAATGGACATCTAGGTGAACCCATGATGCACAACTGAAAGATGAGAGAGAGAGAGAGAGCACAAGACACCCCCCAAATTCACTCAATCAAATAAATCCCCCCTCCCCCTCGAAAAAATGATGCTTTTGGCACTTAATATGTAGTGCGTGTACAATTTCCACTTGCCAAAATGGGCCAAAGTGGACTTCTAATTTTGCTATTTACAACCACCTCAATGAGGCCAAAGCATAATTAATCAATATTGCTCAGAATTAAATCAAAATCCAAGCATTACAATGATCATACAAGGACAAAAAGGACCTAGATCTGAAAGTGATATTTTTACCCAAATAAGGTTATAATCTAATAGAAAATCTAGAAAGTACTCAAAAAATTATACACTTTAAAAAAAAATGACACCTGTAAATGGGTTTGTATGAGCCTAAATGGAGCCTCTGAAGTTGCAAAAATAGGGATCATAAATGTACAGTCACTAAAATCTGCAATTTCTGTCAAATTCATGTACCAAATCCAGAAAATAACACCACCACTAAAAATTTTAGAAAATTCAAGCCAAAAGAAAAATGCACCCAATTTGGAGCCTGAATGACCAAGTTATAACCTCCCAAAGTTGGACTGTAAAACAGAAAAATGCAAATGGTGAGGGCTACAAATTTTTCAAACTTGTTGACACCAGCAAACCACTATCTTAGATTTGATGATCAAATAGTCATCGTTGTAGTTCAAAAATGCCCAGGAATGACAGTAAAATAAACATCAATTTTAATGCAATGAAATGATGACGTAGGCACGATGTTAAATTTGACGGTTATACAATCATCAAAGCAAAACAAAATATATCCTTCGTGACAGATGGACGACTGTCAAATTTACTATAGGTAAAATTGCATAAAATGTAACTTTTTAAAAAAATTCTCATTTGATAGTGTTGCCACGTGTCATAATTGGATTGGGTGGTTTCCTGGATTAGGCAGTTGGTGGAGAGCCAGGGGGCTTAGCTGCGGGTTGCCGTGTGGAGCTATGGAGGAGGTCGGCATTGTGGCCGAGCTAAGGTTGTCAGCTTTAGAGCAGAGGAGGCGGGCTAGTGGTCCGAATGTGGGATATTAATCCCACATTCACGCAGTTAGAGGATCTCAAACTGTTGAAAAACCCCAGCGTCTGATCATTAAACAAGTGAGCCCAACTCGGGAGCTTTGAGCTCGACTCGGGTCGCTTTTCTTGGTTTAGCATCCTACTCAGCTTGGCAACTTGAGTTTCACTAGTCAAGTCATTTCCTCCATGTCAAGTTGGTGATCTGATGCGGTCTAGGTCGTGTCCCGCTCGGCTCAGGTCTGGGTCGTGTCCCGGTGAGCTGATTTTTTGAAAATAATCCACAAATTAATCCCACATGCATGCAGTGGGGGAAACTTATGTTGCTTAAAATAAAATCTATGCGGGATGAAAAGTAAAGAAGTTGCTAGAGATGTTGTCTTTAGCAGCTTGGGTTGTGTGTTGAGCGCTCTGGTCTGACTTTGTACGGTCACATCAGGGTTTGACTGCTTGGTCGCTGATGAGTATTCCCAGAATATTCTCCGTTGCCTACAAATTATCTGACAAATACCAGGGGTGGAGACTTGAAAATAATTACAAAAATTTTTCCCGAAATAATGCAATTAAACCCATATTAAAAAAATTTTAAAAAAAATCCAAAAATTTGTATCGTACTACCCAAGTCCAATTTGTAAATATATTTTTCCTTAGATTTGACTTTTGCCCAAGGTAGGAAAGTTTAGTTAAAATTTATGGAAATAGCCACCCAGACGCAATGGCAAGGTCAGATCTTTCTCTAGACACTCCCACAAGCTTTTTCTCCTCTGGATTTGAATCGTGGCCCTCCAAAAGTTGAAGCAAAGAGCTCTCCAATGACTATGCAATGAGATCTTCTATGGCTCTGATACCATGTAAGAATTTTCATAAGGCAGGGAATAAAATGTCAAGATCTAGAAGCTCAAGAGATAGCACAAGAAAGACAAGATGATATGATCAAATGAATAATTTAATAATGATCAATAATATAATAGAATGGATAAATACAAAGTAGGAGTGTCTTAATATATAAGCAATATGATAAGACTAAATGATAAGGAGATGATAAGCTATCAACCACACTATGTGGAATCACATGTCCACCAAAGGTGGATCATCCTCCATTGTACATCAAAGTATATGCAACAATGAGAGGATGATAATGTGATAAGAGCACTAAAGGTGGATCTCACACACAAAGAGGTATGAGATGACAACTATAACCACATAAAGTGGAATTTGTCCTCACCATGTGCTAAAACGAAATGCAAACTCTTAGGTTTCTCAATTACAACTAATATGCAAATGCATTATCCTAGGTAAACTTAAGTAAAGTGTAATTAGTAATTGTAGGATTTGAGCAATACAAATCCACAAAACCCGAAGATCATCTACATAAAAAAACCTGTTACAAGGAGGTAGAGACAAGAAGAGGGCAAGGGTTTGACTCAAAAATATGAAGAAGAAAATATCCTCAATTAATGAATGAATAAAATATACAATGGATCATCCATATAAAGGAGATCGAAAGCTTTGAAAGGCAAACCTAAAAAGTAGAAGTTCATGTAATAATTAGTTAAATTATTACAAGACTAATGCATGCAAGTTTATATAAAAAACAACAAGTGCATAAGTTTAAATCAACTAGTGCATGCGTGTTTAAATATAAACAACTAAAAATAAAAGTGTTGACATCTTAAGAAAGGAGTAAAGTTATTTAATATAATTAATACTTTACTCTAACACCCCCCTTAAGATGAGCAACAATGCAACTACAAACAATGCAAGAAGAAATCAAAGCAAACTACAATGGTGAAAGCATAAAAATGAGTCCTAGCAACATGGCCTGATGAGGTACCTAGCACAACCAAATCTTTGTAAAACGGAGAAATAGAGAAAACCTAGTGGGAAAAAACCCTACTCCAAAAAGAGATAGAAAAATGAAAAAAAAAAAGAAATGGCTCAAGAGACTCTCTCAAAATCATAAGTACAAGCAGTCCCCCCATGAGAGAGGGATGAGACACCAAAGCCCCCCCAGAATAATGGAACCCCTGTGGAAATGATCGAACCAATGGAACTCCAATGCGGAAGAAACAAAGGCACGAAACAAGGAAACCCCTGAATGAGAGGTGAAACTGGAAGGCCTAACTGATGCTCAAATGAGAAAACATGAGGATCTTGAAAGGGAATCCCCAATGTAGGTGGTGTGATAGGTGTGCTGACACTGTCATGAAAGAGGAGATGAACATCCTCTATAGAATCCTCAACAAGTGCACCTGGAGGCTCGATGAATAGAGCTGGAGGATTAGGTAGTACTGAAGAAGAATCCCATTGAAGAGAAAAGACCTCAAAAGGATGTGGTGTGGCAGTCATAGCAGTGATCTCAGGAACAATACAAAAGTTCAAGTGACTTGACTGCACCACATGAGGCTCTCGCGAAAGAGGAGAGTTGTACTCCAACAATGGAGATGGTGGACCAAAGTGTGAGAAGTTGTAGAGATGGGTGGAATGATCAACTATCCCTTTAGCAACAATGCCTCTTGTCGCACTATCCCGAATGAAGATTGAATCTCTAGTGAACTCAACTGTCTTCCCTGCTCCACTGTGTGTAATCTGATAAATCGAGAGAAGGTTTATAGACAAAGATGGAACATACAATACATCATTGAATATTCCATCCTAAATGCCTACTGAACCTTTCCCACAGACTGTCAGGACAGTGTTATTCCCCATGAGAATATGAGGAATGGGAGAAGCCTCAACAGTAGAGAAGACCTCTTAAGAAGATGCCATATGGTGAGAAGCACCTGAATCAAGTATCCAAGGGACCTGTGAAGGGGATGCAATGGATTCCCGTAATGCATGACCCTATCCAAAATCCTATCTAGATGTCAAAGATGTGGAAGAAGACTGAAAAGAAGACCCCTGTGAGATAGAAGAGGATGGAGAGGAAATAATGTTCTTTTGAAGAAGAGCTTGCAAATCTACAATCTATTTCTCATAGCCATCAAATCTCTTCTAAAAACAATGTGACTCATCATGAGGTCCCTTCTAACAATAGGAACATGTAGGTCTCTCAGTCTTCTGTTTCTCCTTCTTAGAAGAAGATGGTGGGCTAGTAGAGTGCTGAGAAGATGAATCTGATATCTGCTTTGGCTTCTACTTCTACTTTTCTTTGGATGGTTGGGAAACCAATGCTTGGTTCTTTGATCCTGTTAGAGAGTCCAATTGAGTAAGCTTGGCCTACTCCCTACTCAAACGATCACAGAACACCCCAAAAGTGGGCATGGTGAATGTAGGTCCCAAAGCGTCCATGGTAGAATGAAAGGTAGAAGAGAAGATCTGAAAGTTTCCCCAAAACTTAGACAAAATCAGATAAATGCACTCTTTATTAGTCTTTCACTTTCCACATCCATGTAACAAAGATCTCTATTTTTTGAACTTCATTAGAAAGTTCTCAATAGAGGGAAAAGAATCAGGTACAAGAGAGGTAAGCTCTGCCTCAATCTGAAGTGCTCTGAACTCATTGATGGTACCGAATAATGTCTCAAATTTAGCCCACATCTATAGAGGGGTAGTGCACCCATCAAGATGAAACTTCAAGCTGTCTGATACCTATAAAGAAATCAACCCCATAGCCTCATCCATCTTGTTTCGATGTTGCATGATCTCAAAGGGCCTCTGTAATACTGGCTACACTGCATCTAGACAAGACCAGAGCCCTTTTGAATGGAGAAGCTATGTCATCAGGGTTTTCCATGTGTGATAATTATGTGGGGTCAAAACTTCTAGACAAGAAGAGGTCTCGGCCAAATTTTTTTAGAAGGGGTTTTGTGTTGATAAATATCTGGTTTAACTGATAGAAACAAGAAAATAACATCCCCCACAAGCCAAATATCGAACCCCTAAGCCTAGAATGATATGCTTTATCAAGAGAAGAGAAAAAAAGTTTCAGATTTGAATCTTGTGTACCTTGAAAAAATTCTAATGAAAAAAGGAAAAAATCTGGATGGTGCTTGAGAGGAGCTTTCCGATGCTTCTTCCAGATCAAAAAATGGAGCTAATTTGAGCAAATTAGCCCCCCAGAATGCAAAAAGGATAATCTGGCATCGACAAAAAAATAGCAAGCTAGATGACACAAAATATCAAATTAACATACATGAGAGCGTCGGGCTCTAAACCATCTTTTCGGTGATATCTCATTTGCCCGATTTTGATATCGTATGCTCAAGATATGAGCAAAATACCAACTATTGCACGAGAGGGCTAAAAAATGATGCAAATGTTGATGATGATGATGCATGCTGACATCATCAAATGATAAGCTTAAATTTGATGGCCAAATGGTCGTCGCCGCCCAAAATGGGAAATTTGTTTTTCAAAACCGCATGCGCGCTTAGGGATCTGTGCCAGACATTTTTTAGATTTTGCCTCGATTTACATGCCAATTTTTTTGATCTTAATTTGTGTGCTAGACAAAAAAAAAATTTACCTTGATTTGCATGCCAAAACTAGATAATTTTACCTTAGGAAGCGTGCCAGTTCATACAAATTCTACCTTGAGAAGCATGCTAAGCTGTTTGGTACCAAAAAATGCCTCAAAATCCAAAGTTCTCCAAATTTGACGGGTTTTATATCGAAATAGGGGTTTTTGGGTGCTACGAGCTCAATGGTAAGATCTGTTTGAGCTCAAAGTGCACCAAAATTTAGGGACCCCCTAATTTCAATAAAAAACCAAAAAGAAGCCCTAATCTAAAACATATGAATTTCTAATCTCGGAATCCTTCAAACATGAACAAGTTGTAGCAGATAAGGCTCTGATACCATGTAGGATTTGAGTAATACAAATCCACAAAACTTGAAGATCATCTGCATACAAAAACCTGTTACAAGGAAGTAGAGACAAGAAGAGGGCAAGGGTTTGACTCAAAAATATGAAGAAGAAAATATCCTCAATTAATTGAATTAAATGTACAATGGATCATCCATATAAAGGAGACCGAAAGCCTTGAAAGGAAAACCCTAAAAGCAGAAGTGCATGTAGTAATTAGTTAAATTATTACAAGACTAATGCATACAAGTTTATATTTAAAACAACAAGTGCATAAGTTTAAATCAACTAGTGCATGTGTGTTTAAATATAAACAACTAAAAGTAAAAGTGTTGACATCCTAAGAAAGGAGTAAAGTTATTTAATATAATTAATACTTTACTCTAACAGTAATATTTAATTACACCAATGGATCAGGGTTATTATTTATGGTTTACGGTTAGGGTTTAAGAATTTTATTAGTGTTTAGGGTTTTAATTTATGATTAGGTTCATGATTAGGGTTATAGGTTTACAGTTTAGGGTTTTTTATTAGGGTCCAAAGTTTTGATTAGTGTTATTGTTAAGATTTTGATTAGGGTTATTGCAAGGTTTGATTAGGGCAAGGGCTTACATCATGGTTAGTATTATTGTTATTGTGATAATTTTGATTTCAGTAAGGATTTAGGGTTGTAGTTAGGATTAAGGTTTAAGATTTAGGATTAGGATTATTATTCAGGTTACGTTTTAGGTTTAGTGTTTAAATCATGTATGGGATTATGATTAGGGTTAGGGTTTCTATTAAGGTTAAGGAAAGGATAAGGTTTAGGTTTAGGTTTTTGTTATATTAGGGTTAGGTTTGGGTTTAGGATTTGGATTATGATCTTGTTTAGAATTAGAATTATGTTTAGTATTAGGGTTTAGGGTTAGGATTATGATTAGGATTTAGGATTAGGATTATGGTTGGAGTAAGTGTTACTCCTAAGAGCATTAAGAGTTGTCATTAGTATCATTCAATAATATAGTTGGTAAACAAGACAATATAGGTCAGTCGATCAACACATAGAGCCTAGACCCCGAGCAGGATACAAGGTAAAATATTATACTAACCGAATATAATTTTGACCAAGTACTCATATCAAGCCAGATGATTACTGAGTACCAAGAATAGTAGTCACTGACTATTCATATCTATCAAGCATCAGTTAAATACCGAGTGATGAATGTAGTTTACACCAAGTGAAACAGGAAACAACATAGTAGTTTGTAATGACACAAACTACAAGGCAAATGGTTTACACCAATCAGAAAATGGTTTACCAAGATCGAGATGAAATTAAATATGAATGTAATCATTTAATAACTGATGATTCCTTTGTAAAGATGATCAAGTTAATCATTTGAACCATTGATCTTAGGTTTTCTAAGATAGTATCAAAACCCTAATTAGGTCAAATCATTTTGATATAAATATTATATAGATCTCATTTTGACAAGTATCACACATAAAGTAGCTACTATTGGGAGACATCTAAAGATCTGACAGGGTTAAGTTTGAAGCATTGAAAAAATATATAGTTTATCATAAATAGAAGGCTACCGAGCAGTATTCAGATAAGAGATCAATCAAATTGAGGTGATAACAGATAAGTACACATATCTGAAATCAAGCAAGATTAGTTGCTATCTATAGATCAATTTTACTATTTGTTTTTAACCATTATAGCAAATCTTAAATATCTTAACAAAGTAGACTTCAAAGTCTTTTGTAAAATCTCTTGACCAAGTGCACACTTAATTGTATTGCTAAAATCCTCTAACCAAGTAGATCTAGTTGATCTTATTGTTACTCCTAATAGGGTAAGATCACCAGAAGTGATCAAATCTTTGTAGCCTTAACCGAAAACTTTATTTACTGTAGTAGTGAAACTTTTTGAGTTCCATCACCACTGTAGTTTTTACCTTCTAACAAGGGTTTCTACGATACCCAAATACATTTTTTATGTGTATGAAGTTTCATGTTTGCATATTTGATTAGATTACATGCATTTACATTTTAGTTATGTTATTGGATGTATGGTGAATGAAAATGATATAGTCAATTAATGATTTACATGTTTACAAGGATTCAATTGAAATTTTTTAAGGGTATTGATTCACCCCTCCCCTCTCATTACACACCTTTCCATAATTCCAACAATTGGTATCAGAGCTAGTTCTCTTATTGAGGAAGTTTAATCACTGAAGAGAAAAGATTTTAAGGATGGAGAGGTATAAGCTTGATAAGACTATTAAAAATCAGAAATTGGGGATGTAGATTCCCATAGAATAATTTAAATAGAACAATTTAAGGAAGCCAAAGAAAAACTAAGAGATTTACTGATCAAAAGGAAAAAAATGTCATTTCGGCACAATGAGATTGATTATCAGAAAGAAGAGATAGAGGATCCATTTGAAGGATTTGGATATGGAAGTATATCTGATACATTTGAAGGAACCATATCAGATCTATCCAAAAAGAATCAACACCTTACTGATCAATTGAAAGCACTGCAAATCGGTCAAGAAACTCAAATGGTAAGAATGATTGATGTCATGAACAATGCAAGATAGGATGAACAAGAAAGGAATTTGGATATTGAAGATAGAAGAGAAATGACTAAAAATCTGGATGAAAAGGAATCTGAGATACTAAGACTTACCGAGCTTCATTTTGAAATTTCCAATCAGATGGTTGTCATGAGTAAGGAAGTCAACCGAGTGAACAACAAGCTTAGCAGAAAATTGGAAGACATTGGTGAATTGAGAGAAGAGAATGAAAGAATGAAGAATAAAGTGAAGATTCAACAATAGCATAACGAGATGATAAATAAAGTTGAAGAAAGTGTACTAAAAGGATGGATGAATTTCTAAGCAGTCAAAGAAGACTTGACAACACTACTATATTAGGTTATACCAAGCAGGGAGAGTCATCAAGACAAGCTGAAAAAAAGAATGCCTATGCACATCCAAGGCCAAAGAAGCTCTCATGCTATCATTGTGGAAAACTAGGTCATACATCAAACGTTTGCAGAAGAAAAGAAAAAGGTATTCCTAAATCCACTCCTAAATTTGATGGTTGTTGTTATACTTGCAACAAGTATGGACATCAAGCACATGAGTGTAGATCAAAGCTAAATAATTCACCTAAGAAACACTATATGAAAATGCACTATCGTAATTGCAACATGCATGGACATATATCACAGGAATGTAGGACAAAAATTAAACAAGTCTAGAAACTGAAAGGATAAACACGACATATCAACTCAGAATACAAGGTAATGCATATACTTAGGATTACAAAACTTGGACTAAATGTACAACGTGTGGTAGATATGGACATATAGAAGCAAACTGCATGAGAATACACTAGAGATGAAGATCTCAAAATTGGACAAATTCTGGAATGGCATGTCTACACTATCATAAGGTTCATTATTTAAGCAAAGACTACAGAGATTGAGTATCGGAGGTGAATGCTAATACACATGAGAACACCACTTAAGAAATGATAATGTTGGGATAAGCACAACAGTCAGTGACACCTCATCCATTGGATTAGGTGATCTCACCACCTCCACTTAAGCAATTCAAGTAAGTATGGAACTCAATTTCAATTGGTTATATCTTACAATAGTTCCTTATATCTAATGCATGAATACAAAATCAACATGAAATAAGATGCACTAGGGTATTATATGTTTTGAGCATGAAATATGTATAGTCGGTAAAAGCATGAACGATTGAAAGGTTGTTAGTCGATGAAAGTATCAAGGTTAACTGAGTAGAAGAATCAATCAAGCAATGTTTAGTGTTAACTGAGCTAAAGTTTCAAAGAGATAGCTGAAAATGTTTGTATTAACTGAACAAGCCTGTCTATTCCTTTGAGATAATGTGTGGAAGAAACTTCTCTATTATTCTTTCCATGATTTTTCTCATAACCTTATATATTATATTGCATAGAGAAATTAGTCTAATGTCCCCAAATTTTGTCACATTCTCCTTTCCTGGAATGAGGGAAATTAAAGTGTTCTTTATTTCCCTCAAAAATCTCCTTGAGTAGCTGGCCACCTCCAAGGCTTTAGCTAATCCTTATCTAATTATGTTACAACATTTGTGAAACAAGCATGCTAAAAATTATCGTAGCTAGGGGCGTTGTCCAAATGAAATTGTTTGACTACCATTTCATTAACCAAAATAGGGATTAATATCAAGAAAATGCTCTACTACATGTGATGAGATCCTTCAAAGTGATGTAGTAAATGGTAAACAAAATTAACCATTATCATGACAATCTCCTTGCAATCTTTAGTGAAGGATTCATCAGCCTTTTTTATTTTTGAATTTCTATCGAGATCCCTTCTTTGTTTAGTCACATTATGAAAATATTTAGTATTTTAGTCCCCTTTTTTCCATCCATAATTCTCTTCACTTTTGTTTCCAAAATGTTTCTTCTTTTTCCATGATATCTTCATATTCCTTTATAATTTCCTTCTCCTAGAGAATACTTTCCTGATTCATTGGATTGGTTAGCACAATTTGATTCATTTTTTCTAGGTTCTCCTCTAAATCTATTTTTTTGTTGAAAAAATATCTTTTAATTACTCCTATTTCATATAATAAATCTTTGTTTCACATCTTTCAACCTTGAAACAAAGTAGAACAACTTAGATCCTTTAATTTCTTATTTTGACCATTTCTCTATTACGTCCATTTTTTTTCTTCATCCACATAATTTTGAACTTAAAAAGAGAACTAAATAAATTTTCATCCTCTTTGACTAATAACTGAAAGGGGAAGTGGTCTAATCTTGAGAAAGGAAGCATGAAGCCCTTTGAAATATATAGGAAAAAAGGGTTAAATCTGTTAGGAATAACAGTCCACCAATACAACTGAGAAGGGGGGTGAATCAATTGTATGAGAGATTATTAAACTTTAAACTTTGAATAGCAACAATACCAAATCAAATGAACATAATAAATGCCAACAAAATAACACAATATTTGTTGTCAAGGAAACCCTGTTAAAGGTAAAGCCTTGGTGGGAATTAACACCCACTAATGATGTACTGAGAGTATAGTATCCTTGTTAAAAGATTAGCCATGTTAGGAGCTTATTGAAATATTACAGTACACAATCCTTGTTAGAGGACAAACCCTGTTAGGAGTCAAAGAAAAAGAGTAGGCTCACTACCCATGCTCACTACCCAAAGAAGGTTATGTCCACCTCCAGAACTCACAGTTCGCAACACAAGTGTATATAAGGAAAATACACAATCTTTGTGAGTTGTTTGATAGCAACTATCTTTTCTTGATCAATTTCGATGAAGTACATATAATATCCCTTGCTCTACATACAACAGATACAAGCTCCCAGCTTCCACATTCCTTCCTTACACCAATATCATTCGCACCATACATTTTCAAAAGAAAAATCTTACATATATACCCTATTATAAATAAATAATTAGGTTGGCCAATTAGGCTTTCCTAATATACAAATGACTACATAACTCCTTACTAAGATACACATAGTATCTAAAAAAAGTATACATCAATTAAAATTCAATAATTAAGATCCAACATCCATAATCAATGCTTGCAATCCATGATACATGCTACAATTATGAAGTCAACCCCAAGCATGTCTCCTCCAGAATACACGCTACAACTAATGTCATCATGCATCCCATGACTTTCTAAGATCAACGAACATTTCTCAGTATGTCATTTGAAATTCCTTAAGCTCACATACACTGGATCCATATCGCTTGTAAGATATACTCAAAACACAGAGACTTACTCTGTCAACTTCCACTGTCACATTCCAATAACCAGTCTTCACCAAATCTTATGTAACTCAACCAATATACAATATTACATCATGTTATCTTAGATATAAGATCAAAACAACTTCATGTACACACAACTCTATTCGCACCTTCTGAATCATCCGTACGGTGTCCATACACTATAATAACTAGCATGTTCTCTCCATAGAAACATATATTGACATTAGTGACAAAACATGAATGGCAACAACAATAATTCCAACATCACTCAACATGATAATGTAGTGATTAAACATATTAAATGCATCCAACAATATCCCCAATGCATTAGCGATATCCTACAATCTCCCCCTTTGGCATTGATGGCAACATATGGGAAAATCCATCAACCCAAAAGTATTTTCTCAGTATATTCATCACATAGTCTCTTTCCCATAGGATTTTCACATAGTCTCTTTCCCCCTTTGACAACAATGGCAAAGGGTTACATAAGTCATCCACTATCTTCAACAATTATCTTCATCAACTATCTTCAACGATCACTCCCCTAGAGGAGTAGATCCATACATCAAGTCTGGAACATGATAAGGCTCTGAAAACCTTTGGACTAATGCATCACTGCATCATTTGATTCTCACTAGGAGGGGCTTGCACCCCAAGCATACCTTTGAGATACTCAAAGGCATCTTTTGGCAATGGCTTTGTAAAGATGTCTACTATATGTTCTTTTGCGCTAATGTATTCCAACCTTATTTCTTTCTCTACAATCTTGTCTCTCAAGAAGTGATACTTAATGGAAATATGCTTAGTTTTAGAATGCATCACAAGATTCTTTGACATATTTACTATACTGGTGTTATCATAATGGATAACCATTGGTTCAACAAAGGTTATTCCAATATCTTTTAGCATTTTTTTCATCCAAACAATTTGAGTGTAGTTAATAGCAGCAACAACATACTCAGATTCGGTAGTAGATTGAGCTAAACAATCTTCCTTTTTACTTAACCAAGAAACCAACTTTTTCCCAAGGAAAAATGCACCTCCAATAGTACTCTTCATGTCATCAATATTCCCTACCCAATCAACATCAGTATAAGCATGAAGTTCAAAGTCATCATTTTTACCATACCATAAGCCATATTCCATTATTCCTTTCAGATATCTAAATATCCTTTTCACAACAACCATGTGAGTCTCTTTAGGCTCTACCTGATATCTAGCCACAATTTCAACAACATTAGCAATATCTGGTTTGGAGTGAGTCAGATATTGTTATCCTCCAATCATTGATCTATACTTGGTCTGAAAAAAACTCTTTGTCTCATCTATATTTGTCAGTTTATGACCAGTTTCCATGGGTGTACCAACCCGTTTACAGTCTTCCATTCCAAACTTTTTTAACATTTCTTTAAGATACTTAGTCCGAGAAATAAAAATCCCATTCTTGCTTTGATTTATTTATAGTCTAAGAAAGAATTTTATTTCGCCTATCATGGACATCTCAAATTCATTCTCCATTTCTTTTGAAATTTTCTTACACATCTCATCATTGCCTCCAAAGATAATATCATCAACAAAAACTTCTATTATCAAAATTCCATTTTCACTAGTTCTTAAATGCAAGTTACTATCAACATTCCCTTTTATGAATCCAAGGAGAAGTAAGTACTTGTCCAACCTTGCATACCAAGCTCTTAGTGCTTGCTCCAGTCTATAAAGTACCTTCTTCAATTTGAAAACCATATCTTCCTCTTCAGTCAGAGGAAATCCATCAAGTTGTTCTATGTATACCTCCTCTTCGAGATCCCCGTTCAGAAATGTCAATTTTACATCCATCTAATATACCTTGAAGTCTTTATGTGTAGCATAAGCTAGAAATAGTCTCACAACTTCTATCCTAGCAATAAGATAAAATGTTTCTTCACAGTCTATGCCTTGTTGTTGTGAGTAACCTTTGCATACCAATCTTGCTTTGTTTCCTTCTTCATTCATTTTGTTTCTGAAAACCCACTTAGTTCCTATTACATTTTTGTCTTTAGGTCTAGGAACCAATTCCCAAGTGTTATTTTTCTTTATCTGATCTAACTCTTCCTGCATAGCTTTTATCCAAGATTCATCAGTATTCTTTGGCTCAACTTGAGAAATCAAATAAATTTCTTTCCTTATCTTTGATCTAGTCATTATTCCTTGATTTGTATTACCAATAATTAGATTTTCAGGATGGTCTTTCTTAACATACCTTGGAGTCGTAGGAGTCTTAGAAAATTCATTTGTATCTGCATCACAGATCTTATTCTCATAGTCAATCTCAACATGTTCTTCTTCTTCTGTAATGGCATCATCCTTAATTTTTGTATTCTAATAACAATCATATATTCTCTCTTGTATCTGAAACTTTTCTTCTATTGTCACATTGTTACTTTTAATCATCTTTCTTAATCTCAAATTAAAGCATTTGTAAGCCTTTCTTTTAGTAGAATAATCAAGAAAAATTCCTTCATCACTTCTAGCATCAAATTTCCCTATCTCATCATCTCTTTTGATATAGCATTTACTACCAAATATTCTTAAATATTTTACAATGGGAGTATGATTAAACCATAATTCATAAAGAGTCTTACTCGTTCCTTCTCTAATTTGAATTATGTTCAATGTGTATACTGTTGTCCCAATAAATTCTCTCCAATGTACATGAGATACATTTCCTTCTAGCAACATTGTCTTAGTAGCATACAATATTATTTTTCTCATTCGTTCTGCTATCCCATTTTGTTCTGGAGTCCTAGGAGCAAATGTATGTCTTTTTATTCCATGTTCTTTGCAATATGAATTGAATAGATCTGAAGTAAATTCTCCACCTTTATCTGATCTCAAACATTTTATCTTTAAGAAAATATCTTCTTTTCTTCATCAGTAGCTTTGTCTAATTCATTCGCAATCTTCATGGTTACTTCATTCTTTGTAATCATCTAGTAGTCGATGCCCAAGCATAGCAAATGAGTTCACATATTTTTCTTCCCAACTATCAAAGTTTTCAGGATCAAATTTTGGACTATCCTTCCTATAGAATGCCATCTCCAAGATTACCTTGAGAAGTTAAGATTTCTCTCTAAGGACTAGTAGCTTTGATACCAATTGTTAGGAATTTAACAATTAACCAATACAACTGAGAGGGGGGGTGAATCAATTGTATGAGAGATTATTAAACTTTAAAATTTGAATAGAAGCAATACCAAATCAAATGAACACAGTGAATGCCAACACAATAACACAATATTTGTTGTTGAGGAAACCCTGTTAAAGGTAAAACCCCGGTGGGAATTAACACCCACTAATGATGTATTGAGAGTATATTATCTCTTGTATCATCTTAAAATGGAAGCACTTCCATGTTAAGAGTATTTAACCCTCTGAGTAAGTGGTTTGGGTCATGTCAAGCACCTTGAATCAGCTCTTTTCTCAGATCATACTTGTTCTTCTTTTATCTGTCCCTGATTTTCACTTCAACCTGCATTTCCTAGGATTCTGGGTTAGGATTCTAAGGTTTTTGACCATAAGGTCAAAGTCAACCTTACAGGGTCAAAGTTGACCTTGACCTTAACCTGGTTAGGATCGACCTCGACCCTGACCTGGTCAGTCCCAAGCTCATCCTTGACCCCCTGTCCAGATTTCAAATTTCCTTGATTTTCAGGTGTCAGGTTTTCAGGGATATTTGTTTTCCCGCCTCTGGGTCAGCCATTTTGGGTTTCAAAATGGTAAATCCTCAAATTACATTTAATCTAGGTATATTTTCTAAAGGTTAGGACCTAATTGGGATTTAATTCTCTAAGGTGGCCCCTCCAAAGAATTGTGCCCTAGTTCACTATAAAAGGAGGCCTTCCTCTCTCATTTTCACATCTCATCATCAAGTTTTGGCAATCTCCTCTCTCAAGCTCTCAAGGTGATCAAGAAAGCATTTCATCAAGCATTTTCAAGGATGCATTCAAGTCCTCTTCTCCATCCAAGTTCTCCATTGAAGATCAATGATTCAAGCATTCAAGCCTTTGAAGGGATTTGGTTCAAGCATTCAAGATTCATCACTCAAAACCTAGATCTAGCCATCATGGTGGTATGATCTTCCTTCAAGATCCTTTGTTCATCTTCAAGATCCATTTCATTCTTCCCTCAAGGTGGATTCCAAGTATTCAACCATGAAGGTTTGATTTACATGTTCAAGATCTCATATCAACATACTTGATTACATTTCAAATACAATTGCATATCTATTGAATGTCATAGCTTCATTGTTAGATCTACTTCTACTACTTGCTAGCATTCTCCATTTCAATTTCAATATTAAGGTTGATTCCAAACCGGGGTTTGACCAAGTCAAATCCCCCATACAAACAAAACCCCTATTTTCTTGTAGGTATAGGTGCAAAATTTCAAATCTAAGAGTAGATTTGGATACCCTTTTTGGAAAACTTCTAAGATCTGCGAACAAAGTCAGAATCGACCTTCAAATAAAGAATCTAGCCTTTGACCTTTTATGAGGGTCAAAGACTACCTACTATTGGAAAGATAAAAGATTTTTGGGTTTTCTTCATCTCGATATTTCCAATCTGAAATAGATTGTAGAATTTCCTGAAAGTACACACAGACATCAGAAATTGGCATTTTCCAAATTTTCCCTAATTTGAGGTTAGTATTTGTATTTCAATTATTTCAGATTTCAAGCACATCTTCCTTTATAGGGAAATATAGGGTTTTTCTCTCTCCTTCATATTCTCCGTTGATTGATTTGATTGTGCATTAACCTTTTGGTTGATCAAATTGGATCTCTCCTTTGGGAATTTGGATTTGGGAGTGGATCTCATATTTCCCCCATACATTTCTACCCACATTTACATTTGAATAGAGGTGATTCCATTCCAACTCTATTCATTTTGGTGAACCTGACTAGCTTACTCTCTTTCTTTTTGGTGTTAGATTTCCCTTTGCATTATCTTGTGTGTTCACCTTCACTATTCATTTTGGTGAGCCCGACTAGCTTACTCTCTTTCTTTTTGGTGTTAGATTTCCCTTTGTCTTACCTTGTGTTTGATCCCCTATTGTGTTAGTTTATAGATCCTTTCTTGCATTTAGATTAGATTTCTTTTATGCTCTTGCATTTTAAATTCAAAAATCCAAAAATAAATCTACATATTCACTAAAATACAAAAATATTTCACTTTTTATGGCAATTGTTAAGATGCTTTGGTGTGTGGTCATGTTCTTTATTACCCTTCTTTTAGCATCTCTTTATCATACCTATGATGTTTATGAAAGTTTCATTCACTTCATTATGTTGATGAACCTTCACTTTGCTCTTGCCTATGCTTTTGTGAAGTTGACCGACACTAGTCTGCCTACATTTAAAACTTTTCTTAGGGATTTATGTGGTAGCCTTATTCATCTTTTGGATTATGTCAAGAATTTGGTAGATGATACCCCATCTCCTAATCTTCCTAATCCTATCAATCCTAATCCTAATCCTACTCTTCCTAATCCTAATCCGATACCTAATTCTCCATCTGTTCATCCTCGCTCTTACCGTACTTATGATGGGGTTCAAGCTATAGCTCAGGATGTAGATATGCAAGATTTATTTGATTTACCTTCTCCTTTGATTCATGATGATATTAAAGGAAAAGGTAAAGAAACTTCTTCAAAACCTATTGTTCCACTTTATGCAACCTGTACTCATGAACATTATAAAAAATCACCTCCTGTAGAAGCTTTACATAATATGTATACTATCAGATATAATATGGTGACTAAACAAGGTTATAAAGGTTTAGGGCTTGGAGTTAATGAGCATGGTATTAGGTTTCCAGTTCATATACACCCTAAACCGGATATGTATGGTGTTGGTTGTTCAAAATATCAAGTCAAGATAGGTGGTGTTGATCATCGTCCTCCTCTTCACATTCTTCTCCCTACACCTATATTAGATAACCCTAATACTTGTCAAGAAGTCGCAAAGAAGGTGTATGTTAGCCAATGAATTCCAAGAAAGAAATTTTTAGACCTATGCTGATAGATGCTTTATACAAATACAAATGTCCTTTTCATTATAGTAACAAACATTTACTTGCTGATTGTAAACATTTCAAGTTATATGTTAGAGAAAGAGCTGCTTTAGGAATTATATCTCATTCTCGTGCAGTTTTATAATTCCTTCATAATTTTGATATAGGGGATTCCCATCCTTTAGATATAAGGTATATGTTCTTCCCCTCTTGTCTCATGATTGGGGGGCAAGAGGTGTATCTTCATCCAGTCTCCTAGAATCCATTAGGTCTTTTATTTGGGCTTAATTGGTATTCTTTCTCTCCTATTTTTCTATGGCTTTGCATTATGTTTTTAATCATCCATAGAATCTACATTTTCTTTTCAAGATATCTTTTCTAAGACATTTGTTTTGTGAAGGTATCCCTTGTCTCTATCTCTGGAGGGCAAGGTACCTCTTTCTTTCTCTTTGTTTAGGGAACTACTTTCCTTAGCTTAGTGGTATTTTTTTATATTGCAATATTATTTCAACATATTGATAGATGTTCTAACTATGGATAACCTTCTTATATGAGAAGTTGTTGTCCTAAGTCATCACATCTTCTCTATGTTGCAAATTATGTTCTTTATAAACTTTCACCCTCACTTAGGTGTTAGAGTTGTTTTCCTCATTCCAAAGATTCATCTTCCTCTTCTTTGGAGGGGACTTGATGATTGAATCTTTGTTCCCACCTTTGAAAGATGATATTTTATTTAAAGTACTCTTTGGTGGGGGTCTTGTTGATAAGATCTCTTTCTTTGAGGATCCTTTTCCATGAGTGGCATATCATTTTTACGATTATCTATACTCTTGGATGTAGGGGTCAATATCCCTCACTAGGAATATGGTATACATTTTTTTAAACAAGATATCTCCTTGCATTGTGAAGTAGGTATCCTTTTCCATATTTGTTCCTACACTTGGGGGGAAAGGATGCCATCTCCTTCTTTTCTGTCTTTCTGGGATTCACCTCTTTCCTTGAGTAAGCAGTATCTATCTATGTGATATCCAATCTTACATGAAAAATTTTGGTTTGCATTGAGGATCTATGTCCTTGATAATAACCTCTTTTGTTGTTTGACATTGGGTTTCCATGGTTGATATATCTCTCACCTTGGAAACTGAATAGTGTGCTATCCCTTATAAAGGTTACTTTCTTTTCACTTCTTGCATGATATCTCTTTACATTCATCCCTTCCATGGCCTCATAGGAGCTATGACCTTCTTGGCTTGGACTGGGTGTTGTCTATGGATATTGTCTTGATGCTGAAGAAGGCTTTATCCTTGTTCTTTTCTTTCCTTAACATGAAAAAATAGTATGTTTTTGCCATATTAAGGAGGGGGCATATATAGGGTCTCCCTTGTACTATAGTTTTTTAATTTTTATATGCTAAATCTTTTGAAGGTAACGCACACAAGTTGCTAAATCCTAAGGAGACACACATTTTTCAAAACTTTTCCATATGCTAAATCTTGGAAGGTAATGCACATAAGTTGCTAAATCCTGAAGAGACACGCATTTCAAATTTCAAATATGCTAAATCCTCTAAAGGTAACGCACATAAGTTGCTAAATCTTGAAGAGACACGCATTTATATGCTAAATCTTTTGAAGGTAATGCACATAAGTTGCTAAATCTTGAGGAGACACACATTTTTCAAAACTTTTCCATATGCTAAATCTTGGAAGGTAACACACATAAGTTGCTAAATCCTAAAGAGACATGCATTTCCAATTTCAAATATGCTAAATCCTCTAAAGGTAATGCACATAAGTTTCTAAATCCTGAAGGGACACACATTTATATCCTAAATCTTCCGAAGGTAACACACATAAGTTGCTAAATCCTGAGGAGACACGCATTTCATATTCATAGTGATACAAGAAGGTGGATCTATGGGTATTCTAGAAGCCATCAAAAGACACATTACAATTGCAAGCACAGTTTATGGGTGAACCTGTTGGGCTCTCCCTCCAGGGTGATTCATGGTAAGGTGGGCATCTTACTAGGCGAGGTAATCACTCTTTTCCTTTTCTCTCTTTTCACTTTCATGTTAGTAGGACATGATCATGAAGCTATGTTATTGTAGACTATGATTTTGAACCTGTTACCTGTCTTGAAAGGCTGAAACATTCAAACATTAGACTAATCTAACATATTCATGAACTAAAAATAGCATAAGACATGAAAACAAAACCAAAGCCACCTCAAGATTGTTGCTAAAAAAACAAGTGCTATAGAGCAAATGTTTGATTTGCTTCAATTAGAGGGATGTGGGTGTGCTCTCTAAGCACTTGGAGCATATTCTAATGCATACTAAGATTGATTTTAGACCAAATATAGGTGTGATATGATGCTATATGCTATGCAAAATAATAAGAGAAACTATGTTAATCCATTATTGCTAAGCTATGATGTTCTTTAAGAAAGCTTGAAGATGATAAAAAGAAACTAACAATTAGTATTGCTTATGCTAAGTCTAGAGCTAAATGGACATGATAACAATGCATAAAATGAAAGGTGAATGGATCTTTTGCTCTTGGAAATGAGGACTATTTATAGACTTTTGGGAGGATGAATGAGTGGCTAGGATCAAAATCCTTAAGAGAGGCCAAGATTCATTCAAAGGGGAGCACATGGATTGTGCTAGTTCAAGGCCACCTCCTTGTGACAAGTGTCACAAGGGCATTGGGTTGAAAGATGGGAGGAATGTGCACAATTTGGGAAATGTGCCTAAGGTCAAAGGGTGTAAGAAAGGGGTGAGGGGCTTCTTAAATGCATCATAAATGCATGTAAGAGGGATAAGGAGGCTTTAAATGCACTTAATGCATGTAAGAGAAGCCTCTAGAAGTTTGTTGACTTTGGGTCAAGCTTAGGAGTTGGCTAACCTTGTTTAGGGAATGTGACAAGGTTAGGGGGAGAATTAGGATTAGGATTAGGGGATTTTAGGATTAGGATGGGTGAAGAGGTTGGGTTGAGAAGTTTCTAGAAGAGTCTAGAGTTCTCCTTGGTTTTATGGAATAAAAGTTTATTCATTCCAAAAGCTTAAGTTTTGGGAATATTTATTGAAATATTTTCAATAAATATGAAAATTAAATATTTAATCTTAATTAAATATTTTGAGTTGAGATTAGGGTTAGAAAAGGTGGGATTAGCCTTTTAATCGAAATTAAGAAGGGATTAGAAGATTTTGGAAGAGGTTAGTGGTCTTAGGAAAAAAGGCTAACTTTTGGTCAAAAAATAAATTAATTATTTTTTGGGGGATTTTTGGTCAATTTATTAATTAAAATAATTAATAAATAGGGGATTAATGTTTAAATAAGATTTAAACATTTTTGGGAGGGATTTCTTAATTAAATATTTTTAATTAAGATAAAGGGATTTAATGACATAAAAATAAATTAATTAATTAAATAATTAATTAATTAATAAATGATGATGTCATCAGGGATTTTTCAGAAAATAAAAATAATTTATTTTCTAAAGGATTTTTAGGTGTCTACAGTTATTTATATTGTTTCTCTTCTCTTTCTTATGTAATCATTTATGCTTTTATGATAGCTTTCCAAATATGATATTAGTATGAGAAGTGCGGTAGGCCCAAAGGGCGGGATTGATTTGGAGGTGCCAGTCACGACCAGAATCATTGACAACCTTCTTGAGGATTTTCAAGATAGTTTTGTTAGTTGCCTCAGCTTGGCCATTTCCTTGAGGGAAATATGGACTGGAGAAACGGTGATGGATGTGGAGTCTGGCACATAGATCATCCACATGTTGGTTTTCAAAAGGTGTGCCATGGTCTGTGAAGATGGTAGATGGTATGCCGAAGCGACAAATGATATGATAGAGGATGAACTTGGATATTTGGATGCCAGTAGTAAGGGTGAGTGGAATCGCTTCAACCCATTTGGTAAAGTACTCTGTGGCTGTTATGATATACTTGTGTCCATCCGAAGAGAGGGGGGTGATCAAGCCAACGAGGTCGAGGCCCCAACATGAAAAAGGCCATGGTGGTGCAATAGGCTGTAGATCTTGTGCTGGTGCATGTATCAAATTGGCATGCTGTTGACATGGGAGACATTTCTTGACAAAATCACATGCATCATGTTCCATTGTTGGCCAATAATATCCAACTCTAAGCAGCTGCTTTTCTAGAACCATGCCACTCGTGTGGGCACCGCAAATTCCAGCGTGAACTTCTTGTAAGGCCAGGACGGCCTCGTTTGAATCTAAACATCTAGATAGGACATTGTGATACCCACGACGATATAGGGTGTTGGCTACAAGAGTGTAGCGGGAAGCTCTGCGAATAAAGTTTTGGCGTTGGTTATTGGTGAGATGGGGAGATATGATACCATTTTTTAGATATGCATGGATGTCGTGGTACCATGGGGATTGGGGACCAACCAAGACACATACCATTTCTGCATCAGCGTTCTCATAAGCTGGCGTATGTAGCTGCTCGACTAGGAATTCATATTGTGATGCGTCGCGTGGGATTTCTAACAAGGATCCAATGGTTGCCATTGCGTCCGCTGCTTTGTTCTGAAGTCTTGGGATCTGTGTGAACTGTAGATGTAGGAAATGCTCTTTCAGTTTGTCCACCAGCTCTTTGTAAGGTAGCAACTTGTCATCCTTTGTTTGATATTCATCTAGGACTTGTTTGATAATCAGCTGTGAATCTCCAAATACTTGTAATTCTATGATATTCCACTGAATGGCTGTTCTGAGACCTAAGATGAGTGCCTCATATTCTGCAATGTTGTTGGTACATGGGAATCCCAATTTGAATGATTTTGGGATGTAGTCACCTTGAGGTGTGACGAATAGGATTCCTGCCCCTGATCCATGTGATGTGTAGGAGCCATCAAAGTATAGTTTCCACATGGGCTGCTCTTCAATCATGCATAAGTGTTCATCAGGGAATTCCATGATTAGTGGATAGGCATCCACCAGTGGTGCTTCTGCTAGTTGATCGGCAATGACTTGCCCTTTGATTGCTTTGCGATCAATATACTGGATGTCAAACTCACTGAGTATCATGACCCATTTTGCCATACGGCCTGTGAGAGTTGTCTTTGATAGTAGATATTTGAGGGGGTCCACCTTTGAAATGAGCTTGATTGTGTGACTAAGCATGTAATGTCTAAGCTTTTGAGTGGTAAAGACCACTGCAAGGCATGCTTTTTCCATAGGTGAATAATTAAGCGCATATCCGACAAGAGTGTGACTGATGTAATAGATGGCTCTCTCCTTGTTGTCATCATCATGCTGAGCTAAGAGTGCCCCCAGTGCTGTAGTGGTTGCCGAGATGTAGAGTATGAGAGGGCATCCTGAAATTGGTGGTACTAGGATTGGAGAATTGGCAAGATACTCCTTGATCTTATCAAAGCTTCTTTGACATATGGGATCCCATTTGAAGCTTGTGTCTTTGCATAGGAGATGCGTAAAAGGTTGGCACTTGTCTGCTAACTGAGAAATGAACCGACGCACTGATTGAAGCTTTCTTTGTAGGCTTCTGAGCTGTTTGAGTGTTCTTGGTGGAGGCATCTCTGTTATTGCTTTGACCTTCTTGGGGTCTATCTCTATGCCTCATCGCGATACTATGAAACCTAGGAGCTTTCCAGATGTAACACCAAAGACACATTTCTTTGGATTAAGCTTTAAGCCATAATGATTCAGACGATCAAACACACGCTCTAAGATGTTGAGGTGTTCATCCCTTGTTTTGGATTTTGCAAGGATATCATCCACATAGTCTTCAAGGATCTTGTGGATCATGTCATGGAAGATCGCTGTCATTGCTCGCTGATATGTTGCTCCTGCATTCTTTAGCCCAAAGGGCATCATATTGTAGCAGAAGGTACCCCATGGGGTTGTGAATGCTGTTTTATGTTGATCTGCTTCTGCTATATGAATCTGGTTGTAACCGGAAAAGCCATCCATGAGTGATAACATCTCATGACCCGCTGTGAGGTCTACAAGCATGTCTATGTTTGGCAATGGGAAGTCATCCTCAGGACATGCCTTGTTCAAGTCCCTGAAATCAGTACAGATTCTGATGTCGCCAGAAGGCTTTGTGACTGGCACCATGTTAGAGATCCATTCTGAGTAGTCAATTGCTCTGATGATTTTTGCTTGAAGGAGCTTCTCAAGCTCTACTTTGACGAGCAATGCTACCTTTGGATGCATTTTCCTTAGCTTCTGCTTCACTGGCTTGACGTTTGGATCTACTGATAGGTGATGAACAACAAGGTTTGGATCAAGCCCAGGCATGTGGGCGTATGACCATGCAAAGTTGATAATGGATTCCTTGAGCAAGGCACTGAGAGCGATTTCTTCTCCTTCTGTTAGGTTGACTGCAATGTAGGTGATCCTTGGACATTTTTCTGTTCCCAAGTTGATTGGCTTGGTTTCCTCTATGATGATCGGCGACTGCTCTGGTCTATAATCTTGGATAGGGGGAAGAGGCAAGGCTTCATCTTCTAGCACCTGAATTGCCAGGTTTTCACTAGAAGATACGCCCTTTATTTTTACTATTTTAGAATCAGAATGTGCCCCAAGGGGGTTTTCACATAAAGACTCATGATGTTCTCTTGCTATTTCATTTTTGTGACTAAAGCTTGCCTCTTCCCCAAAATATCCTTCTGGGTGAAGCTGATAGACAGAGGTTGATGTTGGATCCTGGTTGACTGCTGGACCTGATGCCCCCATGAATTCTAGGAGTGCTTGTGCGCTTTGGAACTCGTCGATGTGTGCGATGCTTGGTTGGTCCCAATCTATGAGGTCAGGGTTTGTGAGGGGAAGATCTATGAGGTTAATGGAGAGTTGTTGGAGAATAGAAGTCCCCAGGAGGGTGTCGTCGGCAAAGATATCATCATAGGATCGGATGTCTTTCTCTTCGGGGATGTCTTCGATTTTCACAAGGTCATCCCGGCTATTCGAAAAGTTCACGTTGGTCATGTTAGTGCCCGCAGTTGTGGTATTGGGCTCTTGTTCAAGCAGGCGAGGGGTATTAAAGCCAAGTCCTTGTTGTTCTGGGTTCTGGGATGGTATGATAGGAAACAAATTTCCATCCTCTTGTGGTCCTAGACCACCACCTTGATAGTTATAGTGTTCTGTGACATTTTTGTAGGGGATTGGATATTTCTCTTTGAAGTACTCAAGAAGTTGTGTGTCACGTGATGGGGGATCTTTGTATAACCATTTGTTAATATCTGGATCCATTTCTTTGCTGTTGATGGTACCATGAGACTCAAAAGTCATATTTCCTATCTGCTTGAGCTTATGATGTTCCTTAACATGCTTGTTTTGACAACTTGGGCGCCCTTGAGTATGTGGATCATGTGGAAGAGTTCCTACAGCAAATGCATCACTGAGGCTGTATTCGCCACAACCCTGGTTGTTGATCTTGATGGATGATAAGGTGGAAGAAAGGATGGTCTCTGGATCGCGATGGGATCGGGATGAGCTAGCAATAGAAGTACCAATATCGGTTCCAGGACAATGAGTAGAATGAGGGAAAGATGCTTCCATCGCAAGGCAGTATGCGAAGGGGTTAGGGTCAGCGTGGATGGTAACCTCAGTGCCTTGATGTGGAAACTTAATGCACTGATGGTAAGTAGATGGTACGGCCTTAATGGAATGGATCCATGGACGACCAAGGAGGATATTGAACGGTAGGTCAAGATCAACAACGTGGCAGAGAGTATCTTGCGTTGCTGGGCCTAGCTGGATAGGCAAAGTTATAGTACCTTCAGAGGTACGCTCCAAGTTATCATATGCTTTGATAGTGATTTGCTCATGCTGTATGTTGGCCTCCGTGAACCCGATCTTCTTGATGAATTTTAATGTGCACAAGTTGAGGGCTGAGCCATTATCCACTAGAACTCGTTTGATGGCAAAATCTCTGACCATGACAGCAATGCGGAGAGGGAGAGTATGGTCAGGAGTGACATCTGGTATATCAGATTCTTTGAAGGATAAGGCACATGCTGCAGATAGGTGTCCCACAAGAGTTTCAAACTGAGTTGTGTTAATGTCCGTGGGGACATGACCTTCTTTTAGAGCTTTGTCCAGGATCTCCTGATGGATGGGTGATGTGCGGAGCAAATCCAAGATAGATATTTGGGCTGGCATGTTCCCAAGATGCTCTATGATATTGTATTGTGCTCTTGGTGCATTATGTTGTGTTGCGCGTGCATTTGATGCTGGCCTGGTGTTAGACTGTGCTGTGGATGCAGTAGATGTTGGCCTTGGAGGAGCAGCTGATCTCGGAGGAGCACCGACAACAGTTATCCTCCCACTGCGGGTAGTTGCAGCACATTGTCGATCCGGCCCTCTGACGTGGATGGTATTGATGGTGGGCTCATCTTGGATGGGCTCAACTTGAGTTATGCATCCGACATACTTGTCATAGTTGATGTAGGCCGCTGTGTGATCTTCTTGCTTGCCTTTGCCATGATTTTGGGGCTGATTGGCGCTGGCTTGATTCTTCCCGGCATCGTGTTGAGGGAACACATTTTGATATATTTGCAAACCGGCATTGGGTGAAGCTTGAGTTGGTGCATCGACCTGGATTTCCTTGCGATCGATGAGATCCTGGATGTAGTGCTTAAGCCGCATGCACTTCAATGTTGTGTGCCCCTTCACACGATGGTAATCACAGTATTCATGTTCTTTATACCAATCAGACTTTGGTGCGTTGTCATCCTTCTGTGGGATGGGCGGATATGTGATCATATTTGCCTTGGCTAGCCGATAAAAGATCTGATCCAGAGGCTCACCCAAAGGTGTGAAAGTCCTCTTTAGATTGTTCTGATTGTTGGGTTTGTTCTGCCTTGGGGCAACGTTAACTGCGTTAACAGGATTGCCCTGACGTGCTGGCTGTTGCTGTTGGTATTGCTGCTGATACTGTTGCACGGGTGGTTGATGAGCTTGAGGAGGCTGCTGATAAATAGGTGCTTGATATGCGGGAGCTGGTGGTTGCTGATAGATGGGTGCTTGTGGCGGTTGGTATGTTTGAGCTGGTGTAGGACTAGCCACAACGAATTGTACATTTTTAGTGTCAGTGGCTCCATCTGTAACAACATTCTTGTTACGATTCCAGTAACGGGATTTATCATTGTTGGGTTTGTTTTTGGAATCATCCTTGAAGTGACGAATAGTGCCTTCGTCTAGGAGAGCTTTCTCGATGCCTATGCCTTTTCTCTTGATGTCTTGGTATGTCTGGAGACAGTTCATTCGCATGTGATGGGATAGCTTTGGATGTAGGTTATCAATGAAGATCTTTGTTAGATGCTTCTTTGGCGGCTGATATGATAACCTGGTTGTAAGATTCTGCCATCTTTGCAAGTATTCTGCAAGGCTTTCTCTGTCTTTCTGCTTTGAGTTGCATAGGTCTAGCAAGGACAACTCATTCTCCACATTATGGGCATAGTGTGTGATGAACTTCTCAGAGAGTTCAGCAAAGGTGTTTATTGTCCCATGTGGTATTTTGTAAAACCACTCAACAGCAGTTCCTCCCAAGCTCTTGGGAAACAAGCGCAGGAGATAGTTATCACTATAAGCCACTTCTTGGCACGCCATGTAAAACTCTTTGATATGGTTTACTGGATCTCCTTTCCCTCGATACTTGTCGAACTTGGGCATCTCAAAATGCTTGGGGAAAGGGATAGTTGCTATGGACCGATCGAAGGGATATGAGCACACCTCTTCGAACTTGTATGTTTTATTCTCTGTTCCACTTTGTAGCTCCTTTAGAGCATTTTTATTGCTTCCCACTCAGCATTGAGTGGCGAGGGAACTGGGACTTCTGCTTGTGATGGAAGCTGTGGAACTGGATATAGCGCTTGCTGTGGATAAATGGGTTGGAACTGATTCTGGGGCAATGGTTGCTGGGGATATTGCTGGTGTGGCATAGGGGGATATTGTGGTAAATGATATGGAACCGCTTGATGTTGTTGGGCTACTTGCTGTTGTTGAACTGGCGGTTGTTGTGGGACTACTTGCTGATATTGGACATTTGGAACTTCCTGTTGTAACTGATGGGTGGGAACTTGTTGTTGCTGGGGGATGATAGGGATTTGTTGCTGAGGTTGATAGCAAGAGACTTGCTGTTGTTGAGGAATGATGGGTGTTTTCTGAAAGGGGATATGTGGTTGCTGTGGGGGAGGCTGTTGGAATGATGTTGCTTGTGGGTATGATGGTGGTAGTTGCTGAGGTTGGCTTTGGGTTTGGCTGATATAAGCTGGGTGCATGCCTGCGTTACTTAGAGGTGGAACAGATGTGGGAAGCTAGAAGCAAAGGGTGATGGGGTAAGATAGCTGGGGAAAGTTGGCTGTTGAGGTGGTGGAACTTGTTGGAAGGTATTTAGGGTTTGGGATGAATAGCTTGAAGCTGGCGGTGTTTGGGGTAGTTGCTGCTGTGCTGCTTGGGCGAAGGCGGTTTGTTGACTTGCAACCATAGATGTAGGGGATTGAGATGGGATCCCCCATGCCTTCATTTCTTCTTGCGTAAGGCCCCATTGAGAGCTTGTGTTAGGGTGCACTGCAGTGGATGATGGAATGGTAGGAGCAACGGGAGCTTGGGACACGAATGATGTTTGAGAGAAAGGAGCTTGTTGAGGTTGTGGTTGAATGGATGCTTGTGAGGAAGAAAATGAAGGAAACACCCAAGAGAAAGATGAGGTTGGAATGGGGAGCGATTGCGCTAACCCCAAGGAAGAAGGTATGGGTGCTTGGGGGGTGAAGGGTGACGGTGCTCCTTTGATGGTGAAAGGCGTTGCTTGACTTGCGGATGGTGGCGAAGCTTTTGGTGTAAAAGCTTGCGTGAGAGGTGGAAGCTGACTTTGGGTTAAGTGTTGGATTTGGGCTTGGGCAGCCATAGCAGATGATGAAGCAAAAGGGGTATGAGATGGAGTGGATGGTGCTGCAGCTTGTGTTGCGGGACTAGTGAGGCTCCCTTGCAAGAAAATGGGAATGGTGGAAAGCTCTTGGGGTGTTTGCATGGTAGGATCGGGGAATGATTGGACAAACGGAGAATATGCTTGTGCTGGAACTTGGATTGTTTTGATGGGGATGCGTGGATAGAGAGATGGTGGGATGGAGGTACTTTCTGGCAGGTAGTGAACAAACGTGCTTTGCTGATGTTGTGCTACAAGGGCATTGGTTGCTGATGGGCTTTCTGGAGGATTTACAAATGCTTGGTTTGCCAAGGGGGATGAAGGGATGTTTGGATCTTCACATGGGTTACTGGCTTGGATGTGGGGATTATAGGTCATCATGGCGTTGGTGAAAAGTTTGGGATCGGATGAGGTTGTTGGTGGATAAGGATTCATGCTTCTTCTTTTCTGAGATCTGGTCTCAACAGGCATGGAGATGCAAGTGCTAAATGTATGCAAGATGTTTGGCTAAAAGATGTTGATGGATGCAAAGTTGATGAACTTCTAAAGATGATGACTTCTAAGATGCAAATGCAAAGATAGGGATCAAGATGGCGATGATGGAAGCTGGATGGAACTAATATGGATCAAGATGGTGGAGGAAAGATAGGTTGCTGATGGAAAGCTGGTGAAAGATTACTGAGTGGTCAACAAATGAGCTGCTATTTTTCCCAAATGGAGGATCAGAGATATGATGGGGTCAACCTAAGATAGACTGATGATCTTTGGTCAACAAGTTTCTTATCAATACACTCCAATCTCTTGCTCGAGATGATGGCTATGCAAGGACAAGGTTTGATTTCTTTATGACAACACGTTGTGCCAAAAAAGAGGATGATGGTCTCTGATCTTGGATATAGGATAGGAACAACTCAAAAGGTAGAACACTAAGTGTTGGTGGATCTCTGGATTTGGAACAAAGGATGGTGGATCTGCTGCAAAGATATGGAAAGCTGATGGGGGGATGCTGGTGGAAAAGGTATCGAAGGTTGAAGGGACAATGCTATATGCGAATGACAAGGATTGATTCTAGAATGCTGGTAGGAAGATGAATGCATATGCAACTTTATGATGTTCTGAAATGCAACTAAGGTTTTAATGCTGATGCAAAGGGTGAAACTAGGATGAAACTAAGATGCAAGGCATGTTGGAGACAAGATTTCAAGATCTGAAGATGGAACAAGACATGAACAAGGATTGGCTAATCTTCTGGCTCAAGGTTGACAAAGTGATGGTTAACTCGGAAACGGAAGGCGAACTATTTGATGCGGGCGTTATGGGCAATGTTCTCAAGTTTGGCTTGAGACTTTTCTTCTGCTTGGGTTGCTTGAATAATGGATTGATAGGTCTTGGCATTCTTCTTGGCAACTTTTTGCTCTTGATAGGCTTGGGATTTGGGCAACTTTGCTTTAGGATGTTTGTTCTTGCTGGGCATCACTTGGAAAAAGGGCTTCTGATTTTGAGGCAAAGGTTTCCAATGGCAAAAGTTAAAGTCAAAGTAATCTCCGCAAGGGACAAAGCAACCCTGCGAGATACAAACAAAGGCAACTTACTCTGACAAAGCTTTGAAAGTGTATGTTTCAACAAGTGTTTTCACGGAGTCTTTGACTGTCAAGCACTTCAAACAGATCTACCTAAGGAAGGTGAGTATCAAAATCGCTTGCCCACAGCTTGGTATCCCCTAGAAGGGAATACAAATGGTGAGTAATCTTGAGGCGACCCGGTAAACCCCTTGGAATCGGTCCTTGCACAAGGATTTTGATACTTTCGGATGTAGATAGGGTAGCCTCTATTTTATCAGGTTGCTAATGATTCCGTGGTGTCTCCATACCCGGTTATGCTGATCATCCGTGACTCACTTAAGAGCCTTGCCAATTATGCTGGGGGAGAGGAATGTTTACCATCCCCAGTCACGTGTTTGGCACGAACACCCGGCGATTAGGAGATGTAAGTGATTCTTTTGGTATTCACTTATTTGTATACCGGCCGGGGGGGATACCGGTTTGAGGTCGTTCTCCGAGGAGGAAGCGCTTCTCCTTGGACAGGCCTCGCTAAAAGTAGAACAAGTGAACTTGTCCAAGTTCAAATGTTCCACGTTGCTTACTCTAACAAGGATTATGCAAGAATTGAAAAACTCCTACATGCACATCAAGCAGATTTTGTTCATTTTCCCAAATTTGATTAAGTGATGTTTGAACTTTGAAATGAAGACACTCGTGATTAGATTTTGATTTGTTCCTTTCCTCAAAATGTAAATGAATTGAACGTTTGCAAGTTATTTCCTTTTGTGCATTCAAGATTTGATTAGCGAGTTGATTTAAGAACTTTGAAAAAGCTTTGTTTTGTCCCTTAGATCACTCAAGATTGAATTTGGCTTGCTTGCTTTGAAAACTGAAACAGATGAGGGAATAGAGTTGTTTGTTCCTTTTAGTGCATTCAAGATTGAGTTTGATTTTCAAATTGACAATGACATTTAGGACCTAAGTTCTTCCTTTTAGCTTCATTCAAGATTTTGTTTTGACTCGTTTGAATGCAGATTTGATGTTCTTTTTATGCCCAAAAAGATATGATCATTCCTACTTTGCATGAATGCATTGTTAAAAATCCTTGATGTTGCAAGGATGTAAATGCCTTGATTAATTTTTTTGTTTTGTTTGTTAGAACAAATTTTGCAAATTTTAGTCCTTAATGCATTCAAGAATGATTTGGGGGTTCATTTTAAGCACTAAAATAAGGTGTGTATGATTTTGCTTCCTTATGGATATTATTATTATTTTTGAAAAAAAATGGTCATGACCTCCTTGCTAGAAGAAGAAGAAGAAGGAGATGGAATAGAAGAAGAATATAGACAAGAAGAGGAAGAAGAATATAGACAAGAAGAAGAAGAAGGGATCGAAGTGCTCCGTCCACCTATAAGCTTGAAAAATCTGAAAATGGTCTAAAACCCATCAGAATGTTTGCAAAGAACCCGTGAAGTGGGTCCCACCGGGCGTGCCAGAATGTAGACTATGATTTTGAACCTGTTACCTGTCTTGAAAGGCTGAAACATTCAAACATTAGACTAATCTAACATATTCATGAACTAAAAATAGCATAAGACATGAAAACAAAACCAAAGCCACCTCAAGATTGTTGCTAAAAAAACAAGTGCTATAGAGAAAATGTTTGATTTGCTTCAATTAGAGGGATGTGGGTGTGCTCTCTAAGCACTTGGAGCATATTCTAATGCATACTAAGATTGATTTTAGACCAAATATAGGTGTGATATGATGCTATATGCTATGCAAAACAATAAGAGAAACTATGTTAATCCATTATTGCTAAGCTATGATGTTCTTTAAGAAAGCTTGAAGATGATAAAAAGAAACTAACAATTAGTATTGCTTATGCTAAGTCTAGAGCTAAATGGACATGATAACAATGCATAAAATGAAAGGTGAATGGATCTTTTGCTCTTGGAAATGAGGACTATTTATAGACTTTTGGGAGGATGAATGAGTGGCTAGGATCAAAATCCTTAAGAGAGGCCAAGATTCATTCAAAGGGGAGCACATGGATTGTGCTAGTTCAAGGCCACCTCCTTGTGACAAGTGTCACAAGGGCATTGGGTTGAAAGATGGGAGGAATGTGCACAATTTGGGAAATGTGCCTAAGGTCAAAGGGTGTAAGAAAGGGGTGAGGGGCTTCTTAAATGCATCATAAATGCATGTAAGAGGGATAAGGAGGCTTTAAATGCACTTAATGCATGTAAGAGAAGCCTCTAGAAGTTTGTTGACTTTGGGTCAAGCTTAGGAGTTGGCTAACCTTGTTTAGGGAATGTGACAAGGTTAGGGGGAGAATTAGGATTAGGATTAGGGGATTTTAGGATTAGGATGGGTGAAGAGGTTGGGTTGAGAAGTTTCTAGAAGAGTCTAGAGTTCTCCTTGGTTTTATGGAATAAAAGTTTATTCATTCCAAAAGCTTAAGTTTTGGGAATATTTATTGAAATATTTTCAATAAATATGAAAATTAAATATTTAATCTTAATTAAATATTTTGAGTTGAGATTAGGGTTAGAAAAGGTGGGATTAGCCTTTTAATCGAAATTAAGAAGGGATTAGAAGATTTTGGAAGAGGTTAGTGGTCTTAGGAAAAAAGGCTAACTTTTGGTCAAAAAATAAATTAATTATTTTTTGGGGGATTTTTGGTCAATTTATTAATTAAAATAATTAATAAATAGGGGATTAATGTTTAAATAAGATTTAAACATTTTTGGGAGGGATTTCTTAATTAAATATTTTTAATTAAGATAAAGGGATTTAATGACATAAAAATAAATTAATTAATTAAATAATTAATTAATTAATAAATGATGATGTCATCAGGGATTTTTCAGAAAATAAAAATAATTTATTTTCTAAAGGATTTTTAGGTGTCTACAGTTATTTATATTGTTTCTCTTCTCTTTCTTATGTAATCATTTATGCTTTTATGATAGCTTTCCAAATATGATATTAGTATGAGAAATATTTCTTAGCAAGGTTTCTTATGCTAATTGATTTGGGTTGTTTAGTACTAACCCTTATTTTGTTGACACTCTCATGCATGTATGTTGAGTTAGAATCCTTAGCTTGGGGGCTTGTATCCCTAACTAAGTGTCATTTTATCTCATTTTGAATCTATTCGGATCTCTGCTTCCTTCTCCTTGACCAAGAGTTTGCATCGAGTCCATACTCATGCTAAAGTGGGGGCTTACTGTATCATCTTAAAATGGAAGCACTTTCATGTTAAGAGCATTTAGCCCTCCGAGTAAGTGGTCTGGGTCATGTCAAGAACCTTGAATTGGCTCTTTGCTTGGATCATACTTTTTATGCTTCTATCTGTCCCAAATTTTCACTTCAACCTGCATTTCCTAGCATTCTGGGTCAAGATTATTAGGTTTTTGACCATAAGGTCAAAGTCGACCTTATGGGGTCAAAGTCAACCTCAACCCTAACCTGGTTAGGATCAACCTCAACCCTGACTTGGTCAGTTCCAAGCTCATCCTTGACCCCCTGTCCAAATTTCAAATCTCCTTGATTTTCGGGTGTCGGGTTTTCAAGGATATTTATTTTCCTACCTTCGGGTCGGCCATTTCGGGTTTCAAAATGGTAAATCCTCAAATTGTATTTAATCTAGGTATATTTTCTAAAGGTTAGGACCTAATTGGGATTTAATTCTCTAAGGTGGCCCCTCTAGAGGATTGTGCCCTAGTTCACTATAAAAGGAGGCCTTCCTCTCTCATTTTCACATCTCATCATCAAGTTTTGGCAATCTCCTCTCTCAAGCTCTCAAGGTGATTAAGAAAGCATTTCATCAAGAATTTTCAAGAAAGCATTCAAGTCCTCTTCTCCATCCAAGTTCTCCATTGGAGATCAAGGATTCAAGCATTCAAGCCTTTGAAGGGATTTGGTTCAAGCATTCAAGATTCATCATTCAAACCCTAGATCTAGCCATCATGGTGGTATGATTTTCCTTCAAGATCCTTTGTTCATCTTCAAGATCCATTTCATTCTTCCCTCAAGATGGATTCCAAGCATACAATCATGAAGGTTTGATTTACATGTTCAAGCTTTCATATCAACATACTTGATTATATTTCAAATACAATTGCATATCTATTGAATGTCATAGCTTCATTGTTAGATCTACTTCTACTACTTGCTAGCATTCTCCATTTCAATTTCAATATTAAGGTTGATTCCAAATTGGGGTTTAACCAAGGCAAACCTCCCATACAAACAAAACCCCCATTTTCTTGTAGGTACAGGTGCAGAATTTTGGATCTAAGAGTAGATTTGGATACCCTTTTCAGAAAACTTCTGAGATCTGCGAACAAAGTCATAATGGACCTTCAAATAAAGAATCTAGCCTTTGACCTTTTATGAGGGTCAAAAACTACCTGCCGTCGGAAAGATAAAAGATTTTTAGGTTTTCTTCATCTCGATATTTCTAGTTCGAAACAAGTTGCAGAATTGCCTGAAAGTACACACAGACATTAGAAATTGGCATTTTCTAGATTTTCCCTAATTTGAGGTTAGTACTTGTATTTCAATTATTTCATATTTCAAGCACTTCTTCCTTTATAGGGAAATATAGGGTATTTCTCTCTCCTTCATATTCTCCGTAGATTGATTCGATTGTGCATTAACCTTTTGGTTGATCAAACTGGATCTCTCCTTTTGGAATTTGGATTTGGGAGTGGATCTCAAATTTCCCCCATACATTTCTACCCACATTTACATTTGAATAGAGGTGATTCCATTCCAACTCTATTCATCTCTATTAAAAGATTAGCCCTGTTAGGAGCTTATTTAAACATTACAGTACACAATCCTTGTTAGAGGAAAAACTCTATTAGGATTCAAAGAAAAAGAGTAGGCTCACTACCCAAGCTCACTACCTAAAGAAGGTTATGTCCACCTCCAGAACTCACTGTTTGCAACACAAGTGTATATAAGGAAAATACACAATCCTTGTGAACTGTTTGATAGCAACTATCTTTGCTTGATCAGTTCTGATGAATTAAATATAGTATCCCTTTCTCTACATATAGGATATACAATCTCACAACTTTGACATTCCTTCCTTACACCAATATCATTCGCATCATGCCTTTTCAAAAGAAAAGATCTTACATATATACCCTATTACAAATAAATGATCAAGTTGGCCAATTAGGCTTTCCTAATATACAAATAATTACATAACTCCTTGCTAAGATACACATGGTATCTTATTCAAGTATACATCAATTACAATTCAATAATTAAGATCCACCATATGTAATGCATGCTTGCAATCCATGATACATGCTACAATTCTGAAGTAGGCCCCAAGAAGGTCTCCTCTAGAATACATGCCACAACTGACATCATCATGCATCCCATGACTTTCTAATATCAACAAACATTCTTCAGTATGTCATCTGACATTCCTTAAGCTTGCATACACTAGATCCACATCGCCTATAAGATATACTCAAAACATAGAGACTTACTCTGTCAACTTCCACTGTCACAGTTGAGTAACCAGTCTTCACCAAATCTTTTGTAACTCAACCAATATGAAATATTACATCATGTGATCTTATATATAAGATAAAAATAACTTCTTGTACACACAACTGTGTTCACATGTTCTGAATCATCCATACGGTGTCTATACACTTTAATAACCAGCCTGCTCTCTCCATAGAAACATATGTTGACATCAGTGACAAACTCAAAATGATAATGTAGTGATTAAACATATTAAATGCATCCAAAAATCTCCCCAATGCATTAGCAATATCCAACAAAATCTCCTTTAAAAAGGAACTTATCTGCTTTCTTTGTTATATTTCTAAAGTGTAGCCTTATATTATTCCAAGTATATGAGCCACATTCTAGTTTTATGTCCATTAGCTCATTTGTTGTCACTCAATCATTGAAATTGATTTATGATTGATTGGGCCTTGTGACTCCTCTTTTGTCCTCCCTTATTAATATGGCATTAAAGTTCCTACCTATGATGTTGTGTGGCATTGGACAGTTTTCAAGGAATAAATTTGATTTCCCTCATAATTATTTCTTCTTTCACCAATTGTTCGACCCATACAAATTGATGAGATAAAATTTCAATTGTGACTTCAACCCTTGAAATTTCAACCAATCCAATTTCTTCCTACTTCTATTTTTTTCAAAATTTACTTCTAAGGAATCCTAGAGTACAACTATACACCCATAGAATCCTTCCGCTTGTATTTCCACTACTTTTTTATTTATGAATTGCCTAGTGAAGGTCTTGATTTCTTTTGTCTCTAATCTAGTTTGTTGCAACATGATCACCTATGCCTTGGTCAAATCAATCTTGTGCTTGAACAAGAGCTTCTTGTTAGGGGTATTTAAGCTCCTAACATTCCATGATAGGAGCACCATGGTGATTTGGGAAGGAAATTAGCCTTCCCTAAACCCATTAGTTTAGTAATTTTCTTTTTATCCTCTACTTTGCTTGCATTAGCTATAAGATCTTGTAGATTTTTTTCTTGCTACTTTCTTATTTGAGTTTTTTTCATAGTCTGGCTTGGATATTTATTGTTGATGGTATCTACATGATTCCTAATTTTGTGAGTCCTTCCTAATGGTTTCCCTCTATTTTATTTTTCTCATCTATCTTGTAGAGAGCATCTTTCTCAATGTCTTCCTCTTGACCCTCTTCCACTACGCTTTGCAATAATCTTTGTTTCTCCGCATTGTTTTCCCCATTAAGAGTTTTTTTTTGGTTTATTGCTCATCTTTCTCTTCAATGATCCCCATAAATTCACATATATCCTCTACCTCTATAATATCCTTCTCTTTATTTTTTTTATCATCTCCTTTATGCTTACTCCATCATTTGATTGTGCTTCCATGTCCTCTAATATTATTCATCTTCTATTATTTACCCTTCCTCTAATTGAGGGGGATCTTTTCTCTTGTCTCCTTCTCCTACCATAGTTTCTTCAAATCTCTATAAACCTTGGATAGCTAGTAGTTTTCCATTAAAGAGTAGTTCTCTTAATTTTTTGGTTTATATATGTTTGTAGATATAATGTATCTCCTAGTAGAATGAGCATCTCATAATAATGATGAGTCATACTCTTTTCATTAGGTATTTTTTGCAATAACTCATTTTTCATTCTAAAGTAGCATACCACCCTTTAGTTATTTTATTTCTAGTTGTGATTCTCTTTAATTTTTTAAACCCCTCATTCATGATTTCACCTTCCTATTGGGCTTTGTTTATTTCTATCATCTCTTCTTCCTAACTTATTTGGATTTTGTGTTCATAATCTTTATTGATTTCTTCTATTAATGGGTTAAATTTCTCTTTAACCCTTTCCTCTTCTATTTTTGAACAAATTGCAACAAACTCTTATCCCATAATACATTTTCTGCCATAGCCTCTTATATCAATCTCAATTTTATGAAACCACTTCCCTTCAAGTTAAGATTTATAGATTGTCTATAAACCTTAGGTCCATGTCTATATCAACTAGGGGGTAACTGTACCAAGATGGTGGACAATTTAGTGGCCACATTAGAGAAAAACAAAAAATTTCATAACCTGTGTGGGTTATACAAAATTCAAAATCGTGCTAGGCTTGGTTTTACCAAGCCTAGCCAAAATTATTAAAAATACCAATAGAACCTCAAAATGTGCATGCATTTTGAGGAACATTATATTCCTCAAAAGCCATGGCTTTGGACCATTTCCAATGCCATAAATGAAGGAACAATCACTTGAGGAAGCCATTTTTTCTGCAAACTGTGAGTGGGTTTGCATTCTATTTATATTTTTCATCAATTGGCAACAATGGCACCTCGTCGAAAAGGTAAGATTTTAGTGTTTTAAATGTTTTTGTTTGTATTTTATTTGAAGTAGGGTTTTAATTGATTTATGTTTTGTTTTTAAATTTTGATGTTAGAATCTACAAAGACTTCCCAAAATGAAAAAGAAAACAAAAATGTCATGCACAAGCAACATAAGAAAATATTGAACACGAGCAACAACCACAACTACAAAATCCTTCTCCACAACCAAAAAATCCTCCACCACAACCACAAAATCCTCCTCCACAACCACCACCACTCTTAAACCCTCCACCTCATCCATTAGATTGTGTAGATACCACACAAGATGATCTCATAAAATGCCTTACACAAAATAGTGCCCAAATTTCTATATTGGTCAATAGGTTGAGGTCCTCTAGTCTTGACCACCACTCAACTCTTGCCTCGATGCTAGAAAGAATAAATAATAGTGCAAATGAGATTTCTAGAGAGGTTACCAAATGGGGTTCATGGAGGGATAGGTGTCGAGCATTTTATGCGGATGGCTTGTCATATGATGAAGTGAAAAAGAAGGTCATTCTTAAAAGTGATATATGTGCTCTTTTTACTAATCCTAGTACTAGTAACACCCTAGAACTAAATACGAGTTGGTTTCGTATACATCGGCATGTTCACAATAGGATGAAAGCATCTTTTTGGGATAGGTGGTATATGGTCTTTGACCAAGCACCTTGTAATAATTGGGAGGTGCCTCTATATTTCTTGAGAAATCTATATTGTGAGTTTATCCTTGGTGAGAAGTCGAATTAATTTGACATCTAGTAGTTCCAGGGTAGAGGGAGAGGCTCTACGCAAGATAGACCTAGGGCTCGAAAAAGGAAATAGATAACAACTGGTACTTGAACCAATCAATCAGGGGTATTAAATGATTCAACAAGGATGTAGGGGCCCTGACTTTGATTAGTTTTTGAACTCTAATTCCCCCCTACTTAGATAATATTGTGATTAACCCTTCCTTCATAGTAGGGGTGAAGATTCTATATGTAACATGCCCACCCCGCTCTTCGGCCCCCCTACTATTTCCCCTTTTTGAGATAATTTCTAGGCCTAGCTTCAAAGGTTATCTCATAATCTATTCGAATGCAGCTTACATTATCCCAACCTTTGAAGCTGGGGTGAACACAGGTTACGCCCGTAATCTTTTCAGGGATAATGTAATCAAAGAATGTAGCTTACGTGCCGACCCCCCCTCGGATTCAATTGTGGGACTATAGTTCCTGAAGATATAGTTGGTGGATGGCCCTACTATTCTATGGTCAATGCAGTGGTGGGGGGTGGGTGTCTTTACCACTCCAGTCATTCACTTCCCCATAGTTTGGATAGGGCCCCCATGGTTCATGTTGCAGCCCTAATAGTTTTGAAGGAGTCCATAGATTTACAGACCCTTCATGCAACCACATCATTGACTGATGTCATCATTGAGCATGACACACATTTTATTAGAGTATAGGGTGGATCGATACCTATGCCACCTTCATCATCATCAGATGCACCATTTGCATCAACACCTATTCCACCTTCATCATCATCAGAGGGACCATTTGGATCAGCCCAACCCATTGAGCATATGTACCCCAATTGGCAGGGTATATGTGTTGGGGTAGATACTGATGCGAATGAGGATGGTTTAACATCTCATTCATGTACACATTGCAGGGGTAGATGCCATGCATTCAGTGTTGAGGATGCAACCCTCACAGACAACTTGATGACGATGGTATTTTCTAGAGAGCAGATACAAGTTTTTTTTATTTGTGTTTTGACATGTTATTAATTAATCACCTACATATTATAAAAGTAAATAATTTTTTATTTAGAGAATAATTTAAATTAATACATGAATAATATGCATTCTGTGGTGCAGCAGGTGATACGAGCACACCATGAAGTGTTCCTTTGAGTAGATGTACACATACACGTGTAGCTTTGACACTTGAGGTAATTCTTTTAAAATATTCTTTAAAATAGAATAATATGAATGTTTCAAAATATATTTTATTAATATATGCACATTTATTTGGTGTTTTATAGGGCTTGTTGGCTGCTTAGATTTTTGAACTTGATGATATCACCCTTTTTGCTACTGACTTTGGTTTTGAAAGCTTTGCAGTATAATATTTTGCACATCTCTTGTTTACAATTTTAATTGAACTCAATGGTATCATATTCATTTAACTTATGTTAATTTTTTTTGCTAGGGTATCTCACCCGACTTGAGGACACCAGGAAAGAGAAAGAAATCATCAAGGACACCCAAACGACAAAAGATAATTTAATAGAGTATAAGTTTATTTGTTGAAATGTATTATTCATGATTACATATGTACTTGTAGTCTATATTGATGAAAGTTCCCGACTTATTTGTTCTATGTATAGAAACAGTTGTGTTTTAGAGAATTAATGAATGCACTTGATGTCATTGATGGTCAGGAGAGAGAAGAGGCAATATTTTTATATTTACTTTCAATTGCATTCTTGATCATTCTAAATCTCTTAGAAATCCTTCCTCTATGAATATGACATATATGTTATGATTGTTCATACATGAATCGGTTGCAGTTGCCTCATTAGTGGCGATGCCTCCTGAGAGTACAAGAGAACCATCTGAGGTTTTGGTATGCATTTTTTCTATATACATGTTAAACATATGCATTTAGATATGAGTAGATGCAACTTTATAATTTTTTTAGTGTTTCATGACATATATGATATTAACTTTATTTTATTTTATTTTACCTGTTACAGCCGTCTTCACAACCTCCCATGGATCCTCTGCCTTTACATTTTGTTAGGAGTCTAGCTAGTGCAAGATGGGGACCATCAGCTTTAGGGAATGACCCAATTATAGAAGAAAGAGATGAGGTAACCAACAATTCAACTACCAACATATTACAATCATGTATCTAGTTATTTTGATGTCATTTTGAGATAAGATATCTAATTTAGAATTTGAATTGTTCTTGTGTAGACACCTAATGAGCCACCTACTTCTTTGAAGAGACTCAGTTTTGATGATCCAACAAAGTCGTAGATATTGATAGACATATAAAGATCTAGTTGTGGTTATTGAATGACCAAATATTGTATATATTCAACATTTTTATTGTACATATTGACCTTGACATAGTCGATGCCACATTTTTGTAACTCTAATACTGATTTTGCATGTATGCCATATTTTGATATGTACAAAATTATTGTTCATTTTGATATATATGAAACTTAACATTAAATCCAATTTGTTAATTATGTGTTCATTTGTTCATTGTTAGTATGTAAATATGCTTGTGTATATGTACTCATGTGTAGGATTTATGCCTTAAGTATATTCATGTGTATTCAAGTACATTCTTCATAACCTAGATTCATGTGTATGGGCTACGTGCATGACTAACATGAATTCACGTGTATGCTTTTTATTCTATGTGCTACATGTATGCTTCATGACTTTAGAAAATATGTGGTCTCTCTAGCACCATATCCTGTATATCCCTACAACCAAACACTATTGCACAAGACACTAGTTTACTCCTTGCCTTCAAATATCAATGAAATTATGCAATATGAACATGGAAGTGATAACAAGATAATAAACAATCAATTTACTCCATTTACAATCACATACAGAGTCCACAATGCATTCAAATGCCTTGGTTTAATGACTGTACCCACGGGCCAGTAATCCAGTTTGCAAGAATATAAATTTGTTTATTGATTTGAAACCATTTACATTGGTTATCTATCACACCACTTTACATACTAAACCAAATTGATGTAGATATCCTCTAATAGATCCCCTAATACTCTAAAATTGATAAATAACTCTAAAATTGTCTACAACAATCACAAATTGACTGTTAATAATTATAAGTTTTTTTAAGAAGTTGTCAAGTTGGCAACTACCTTTGTCAACTTGACCCTCACAAGACATATCTTCGCTTAGATCCTTGTCTAAGGCTTAAAAACTCTATCTCAAACCAAATATTTCCCCTAAGGTCCCACTTTGCCTCCTAACACACCACAACACTCACTGACATACCCAATGGTGATTAGTGCACCTTTGCGACATTGGTTTGGCATGGTCATGAACATTCTAGTGACTTCATGTTTGAAACAAGGATGTCTGAAATAGACCATTCGATGTCAAGATGAACAGTTTCGAAGAAACCCAGTGGTGCAACTTTTAACTGACCCTCATTGCAAGTTTTGGCATGACAAATTTAAATAAATTTGAGTCTCCCATAATAGAGAGGGGTTATTTTAGGCCTCATAAACATCCTGTAGCATCTCATAGTTCACCGATACCTCTCACGGGGTCTGCCCAATCATGCTTAGTGCACCTTCAGGACACTTTGGTCCGACATGGTCTTGAATGTTCTAATGACTTTGTGTTCAAAATAAGGATGTCACTAGAGTTTACCTGCCCAACCAAAGCTAATGGCATAGACCATTCGGTGCTAGGATGAATGGTTTGGAAAAAACCTAGTGGTGCAACTTTTAACTGACCCTCAGTACAAGTTTTGGCGTCAAGCGAGATTGGCATGCAAAATTCAAACAAATTTGAATCTCCTAGAATAAAGAGAGGTTATTGTAGGCCTCATAAACACAATCCTATAGTATCTCATGGTTCATTGGTACCTCTCATGGGGTCTGAGATATGAGCCTCGAAAGATCATTGTCCAATCGTGCTTAGTGTACCTTGGGGACACTTTGGTCTAGCATGGTCATGAATGTTCTAGTGATTCTATGGGGAAAATGGGGTTGTCACTAGCGTTTAACCACCCAAAAAGAGATAATGGCACATACCATTTGGTGCTAGGATGAACGGTTTGGAAGAAACCTAGTGGTGCAACTTTAAATTGACCCTCATTGCAAGTTTTGGCATCAAGCGAGATTGGCATGCCAAATTTAAAAAAAAATTGATTATTCTAGAATAGAGAAAGGTTATTTTAGGCCTCATAAACATGGTCCTATATAATCTTATGGTTTATTGATACCTCTCATGGGGTCCGAGATACGAGCCTCAAAAGATCATTGCCCAATCGTGCTTAGTACACCTTGGGGACACTTTGGTCTGGCATGGTCACGAACATTCTAGTGAGTCCATGGGTGAAAAAGGGTTTGTCACTAGAGTTTACCCACAAAAATAGAGCTAATGGTACATACCATTCGGTGCCAGGATGAATGGTTTGGAAGAAACCCAGTGGTGCAACTTTCAACTGACCCTCACTGCAAGTTTTGACGTCAAACGAGATTGGCGTGCCAAATTCAAAAAAATTTGAATCTCCTACAATAAAGAGAGGTTATTTTAGGCATCATAAGTATGATCCTACATAGAATCTCTCAATTTCCTTATACCTCTCACAGGGTCCAAGATACGAGTCTCGAAAGATATCTTCCTAATTGTACTTAGTGCAACTTGAGGACACTTTGGTCCAGCATGGTCGCGAACATTCTAGTGACTCCATGGGAAAAATGGTGTTGTCATCAGTGTTTACCTACCTAATCATAGCTAATGGCATATACCATTCAGTGCTAGAATGAATGTTTTGGAAGAAACCCAGTGGTGCAACTTTTATCTGACCCTCACTACAAGTTTTGGCGTCAAGAGAGATTGTCATGCCAAATTCAAAAAAAAATGAATCTCCTAGATTGGAGAGAGGTTATTATAGGCATCATAAACATGGTCCTGTAGTATCTCATGGTTCACCAATACCTCTCATGGGGTTTGAGATACAAGCCTCGAAAGATTGCTACCCAATCGTGCTTGGTTCATCTTGGGGACACTTTGGTCTGGCATGGTCGTGATCATTCTAGTGACTTCATGGGTGCAATGGGGTTGTCACTAGTGTTTACCCACCCAAATGGAGATAATGGCACATACCATTCGGTGCTAGGATGAACAGTTTGGAAGAAACCCAGTGGTGCAACTTTCAACTGACCCTCACTACAAGTTTTGGCGTCAAGCGAGATTGGCATGCCAAATTCTAGAAAATTTGAATCTCCCAAAATAGAGAGAGGTTATTGTAGGCCTCATAAACACAGTCCTGTAACATCTCATATTTTTCTACTACCTCTCACGGGGTCCAAGATATGAGCCTCGAAAGATTTTTTCTCAATCGTGCTTAGTGCACCTTGGGGACACTTTGGTCTGGCATAGTCACGAACGTTCTAGTAACTCCGTGGGAAAAATGGGTTTGTCACTAGCGTTTACCCACCCAACTGGAGCTAATGGAACAAACTATTTGGTGCCATGATGCAATCCTTCAACACTATCCCTTCACCCTAGGGAATCATCATTTTACTTTGGACACATTTGACCAATTTTGACTTAATGACTCCAACTATTACATCATTTGACGATACAAATGTACATGGAATTAAGACAATACAAATCTATACAAAATTAAGATGATACAAATATAAGGATACAAAATTCATAGTAAGGAATCACAATTTTTGTACTTTACATGGCATTAAGATGATACAAATGTAAGGATACAAAATTAAATATGTATTTATAAGATCAAATGGTACAAATTAGGATATACAAAATGTGGGCTCTTAATATTTGCAAATCAACGCCATGGGCACTTTAATATTTCAAATTTTGCATCTAATATGCATGTTGAAGCTCATTATTGTTTATATATACAAAATTTAGCATCTAAACATGCATATTATAGTCGATTGTTGTTTTTTTATATAAAATTTGGCATCTGAATATGCACATTACCGTTAATTATTGTTTTTATATACAAAATTTGGCATCTAAATATGCACATTATAGCTCATATGCACATAATCATATACACATTGTCAAAATCATTCTACCATATTGTAGAATCATTCATCTTTATGGCCCAAAATCAATCAAGTGAACCTTCTAGATCAACTCTAACCCTTATTGTGTCAAGTATTGCCTCATGGTCAGATTCACGAACTTTCCACAAATTCTTCTTAAGAGGTCTACCATGATATTTAATCAAATGAATATTTGTTGCAACAACAAGGTTAGAGTAATGAAGAATATGTCTATGTGTCTCAAAGTCCTTAAACAACCAGGTGTTAGAATTCTTGATAGGGTACCTACATTTTATTATAAAAATAAGTTAATGCCAATATCAATACAAAGTGTAATAAATTGAGTTTAAGATGTCTCAATACAACTCGACACAACAATGGTACCTTCTAAGCCATGTACCTGTCACAACAACGAAACCTATTAGGTACTCAATACTCTCTCCATCAATGACTGTAGTTGTCAATTTATTTTTGGCCTCAATACAACGACAAAAAAAGTAATTTGTTTCTTCTTCATTGTTCTCATCTGCAATGACTACATATACATGACCTGTATTTAGTAGAAGGCTATAATTTAATACCAAAATCAACATAAAGAACTAATAAATTAACCTTAAAATGCATACAAGATGAGAAAAAGAATTCACTAAGTAATAAATTGATAAATTAATTGGTTCAACTAGGTTAGATACATGGTAAAAATCCACTGATGCTTCCATCTGGTTCAGTTGTAGTGCTCGAGGAAGTTGATATGTATCTAGGGTTTGCAAAGGTCTACAAGACCATTGGTCGACCCACTCTTTTGACTCACATTCATCCCATAAAAAATGCATACACGAAGAGAAAAAGCATGCAATCTATCTAGTATAAATAGCTAATGATGTCGCATTTGAACTTCTAAATGAATGCATGTCACTTGATCCTATAAGTGTACAACAATCTAAATAGTTTTCAATGTTAGATTCATGTATTAACCAAAAAAATCTATCCAAACCATAGACTTACTTGCATTACCTAGTCCCATCGTAGAATTACACCATTGAACAATTGTTTCTCCATCTATTAACACTGCACCACCTTCATACTTCAATTCCTCTTTGGTAAGAGCTCTTTTCACACATGCTCTTGCACTATCATGCTCTCCCTTTCCATGACCTACCTCAGTGAAATTCCAAAAATGTTGCACACCACTTGTCACATGCATCCTAGTCAACCAGTAGAACATCCTTGCATTCTTGAATAGTGAGGTGCAATTGTTTGACCATATTAAGTGTTGGTTGTATATTATACCTATTTCCATTAAATTTTCATAGAAAACTTTGAAGCATCCTTGCACAAACTCTCAGGAATGTGTATGATCATCGCTGATATAGAAGTGATACTCTCTTATAACCTTTCTGTCCTCCTTTGTGCTATCATGTGCATGCATAAATACCATGTACAAAAATTGTAACTTGTGTAGAGTGATAATACATAGGTTGTACTTCATTTTGAGGTTTTAGTGTATAATTCTTTGCAAAATCAATGATAAAGACAATAGTACCAAGTGGGAAAGTGTCCTTACACAACTTGAATTGTTCATCTAACCACCTAGCTCTATGTGTGTGACCTATGTACTCATAAACTAGTTTATCTTGAAACATCTTCATAAAATCAACTATGCATATATCCCTTTTCACTAACTCATGCACCTCTTTAATTATTTTCCATCTTTAACACCATATGTGAATGACTTGTATTTTCCAAAAGAAACTAGTTCTTGCTCAATTTCATGTGTGTTATTGAGATGTAAGAATCTATGCAAATTTTGTAAACCACCACATGTAGGACAAAATCCTTTCGAACACATCATCTTATAAAAAATGCACCCATCATCTCGTTTACAAAGTACACTTGAAATGAAGACTCTCAGTGACTTGGGAGGTGCTTGTAGACCACATTTTTGTAAAACATTGTTAGCATGCAAAGTACCACGTCATATATAGTGATAAATCTCATAATGCATGGAAAACTCAACATGAACCCTACAACAACATTTAGTACATGCATGATTAATCTTAACATAAAATGGTTTTGTCATCTTAAAAAATCTTTGACTAATTTTAATCTAAGGAAAGCTTTGAAGAAACCTTTCATAAAATTGTGTTTGTGTCATATCTAAGTAGTGTTTTGGATGTGGCTCATGATTTATAATTCCAATTCATCTTTTAACAACATCTCTTTGGTTGTGTGAAACCCTTGTTTTTTCATGCCAATATTTCTCAATTAATGTTCTTAGTGCATCAACAACAACCTTGTCCTTGCGTGAGAGTCTACTCGAGAATGCCCAAAGAGAATTATTGTTAGGATCCTCAATTTTATCTCTCCTATCTAAAGAATGGTGTAATGTGGTTCTACTTATCCTTGATTACTTGCTTTTTTTTCTTATTAAACAAGATTTTTCATTTTCATTCCTATTATGGTGGATGTGAGGACACGGGGTAAATGCACAAAGATGGGGGACCAAAAAGGGTATATAAGATGCCACTTTTTTTCTTTTTTTTTTCTGAAATCAAAATACTCTGAACTTCAACAAGAAATTGAAGATAGTTAAACTCAAAATCTTAAGATGTGACAACAACAAGAGTTGTAATACTCTGAATCTAGTTTCTAAACTACTAATTTATTTTTAAAATGGTGTAGATTAAGGCCCTAAAAAAGGGGGAGCACAAAAAGTGGCCCTATTTTTTGTGAAAAAACATAACATAGAGTCTGGTGTGCTACCCCTAAAATGTTAGCTTTTTTATAAAAAAAATTTAATTGCTCCAGTGAGAAGCTAGCTAACACTACATAGTTTATTCTGGATTTTTCTACTAATTTTTTGATCAATATATAATTTTTTATGAATTTTTGAAGTGCACACATCTTGAAAATATGAAATTTCTGTGTGCTCCCCTAGAAATCATTGAAAACTAATTGAAAATTTAATTAATTTTTTTTTTTAAGTGTGTATAATGGAGTCTAGTTTCTAAAAAAGTAACTTGTTACAAAATTCGGTCAACGAGCCAAAATCTATGCCCAAAATACTACATGTTGGTTTTTGACAAAAATTGGACATACATACAAAAGAAATTAGAGAAGAAAACCTTAACATAATCAGAATTCAAAATAAATTATATGGTTAGATAGCTAACAAAGAGATCTACAATATCACGTCGTCTGATTTTAATGTTATTGAACCACAAGTAAACCTGACAAGGAGCACACAAAAAATATGTGAATTTTTTGTATGTCTACTAGAAAACATGTCTCAAGCTTATTTGAATCCTCCAAGCCTTTGGGTTGGATCTCCAAAGAAAATCCAAGCCTTAGGCTTGGTGGATCCCAATCCATTACAAAGCGCACTAGCGCTATTCAAATTTATGATTTCAATAGCGTGCACGCGCTATAGTGCACACACACTATGTCACTTCCAAAAAAGGCTTGAGTGAGCAAGAGAGAGAGTGAGAAGGTGGTGGGGGTTGAGAGAGGAAGAGAGAGGGTTAGGTGAGTGAGAGAGAGAGAGAGACCTTTTCACCTCTCTCTCTCTCTCTCTCTCTCTCTCTCTCTCTCTCTCTCTCTCACACACACACACACACACACACGCTCTATCCCACCTTCCTACCCTCTATATTTCCCCTTCTTACCCTCTCTCTCTCTCTCATCACTCCCTCTCTCTCTCTCATCACCCCCCTCTCTCTGTCTCTCATCACTCTCTCTCCCACTTATCTCCTCTCTGTCTCTCTCTCTCTCTCTTATCACCCTCTCTCTCTCTCATCACCCTCTCTCTCTCCCCCTTATCTTCTCCCTCTCTCTCTCTCTCTATGCACTTTTTTGTTTCTTGCAAAGGGCGCACATGCTATAGCATGCTAGCATTATGCAAGACTTTGCATGTTATGCTTTTCTAATTTTTTCACCAATTTTTTGTTTCTTGCAAAGGGCGCATGGACTATAGCGTGCTAGCGCTATGCAAGACTTTGCATGTTACACTTTTCTAATTTTTTCACCACTTTTTTGTTTCTTGCAAAGGGTGCACGTGCTAGTGCTATGCAAGACTTTGCATGTTACACTTTTCTAATTTTTTCATTCGGTGCATGCATGTTAGATTTTTGCATAGCGCACATGCTATGTTTTGAATTGCCCAAGCCATAGCGCGTGTGCCCTATATGATGCACACACTTTAGTGCATATGCACTATGGACATTTGGGGGCCAAAAATGAAAGTGGCACCTTTATGGTCCCCCATCTTTGTGCATATACCCCACGATGAGTAACATTAGCATCTTTAGAGCATGATTTTGAACCAATGGATAGGTATGCATCAAAAATATTTCTCATAATGGTTCTTTCACTATTATTTTCAGATGTTCAAGTAACCCCAAAATTTTCATTGTCTCTCTAAATTTCAGATTTTTAATCATTTCAACAACTAATTGACATCTTCCACTTTGATTTAAGTTTTCAAAATAGTTATTCCAAATTCTTATAACCATTCTTCTACAAGTTCTCTTAGAAATCACCACAAAAAGAGAGAGAGGAAATAAGAAGAGTCATGCATGTATACAGATATATATACATATATCTTTATAAATATATATGTTTATATTGTTGGAAATATTCAAGACTAACCGAGTTACTGAGAGGGGAGGGGTGAATCAGTAACTACAAATTTTCTTATCAATTTCAGATTAAGATGACGTATACTTTATTGATCTAATTACATGCATGAGAAACTGAAATCATAAAAGCATTCATATCAATTTGACACACAGATTTGGTAACCCAGAAACCTTCCAAATAGGAAGTAAAACTAGGGTGGGGATGATACCCACAAGACTTTAATGCTGTAGTATAAAGTTGGCCGGTTAAGGCTTACAATGATCACTTCGGATGATCTGCCCTATTAGGAGCAATAAGGACTGCTAAGTCCACCTTGTTAGAAGATTTACAAACATACAATGAAGTATGCACTTGGTTAAGAGATTTTACAAAAGACTGTTAAGTCTACCCTGTTAGAGGATTTAGTATTGATTCACTTGTTAGAATGAAATAGTAGATCTCTTACTTGCAACTGTATTTACTGAATGAGATTCGCTGATGTACTGATCACCTTCTGTGATGGATTTGTCTCTGCTGCTCCTTAAACTGTTGTAGCCCTTTGTAATTCACTTACTTCTGTATCTTCGCATACATATACATATTTTCTTTTTTTTCTGCTTCATTGGATATAATATAAACATTGCTTATATATCAATCCAAATTGATTACAAAACAATTACAAAGTCAGCTCTTAAACAAATAAACACAAGTATTACTGAGTCGGCCCAAATATTGTTACTCGGTTACTGCAAACTAACTCGGTGACTTTCTGATACTCGGCGTCCACTGCGTTACTTGGCATCATCATGCACTCGGTAGAAGTGGAGGCTCCGTCCATACTAACCACTCGGTTGTAGTTTTGAACTTGGTAAATACGGGAGACTCGGTAGATATAGTGTTACTCGGTAGAAATTGAATTTCCTATTTAACTGTGCAGCACTCGGTAGATGTTGTTCAACTCGGTAAGCTCTGTTCTGCTTGGTAAGCTATGTTCTGCTCGGTAAGCTCTCAGAATCTGAATAAGTGTTGTCACTAATGACAATCATGCTTAATGCCAACAATCTCCCCCTTTGGCATTAGTGACAAAAACACTTATTGCCAAAACTTATATACACGAATCATGCTAAATCTGATTTTGATTTTTCAAAATTTATCTTTGTCAAACTGATGTATATACATTTTATTACTTTCTCCCCTTTTCATATTACTCATCTTAATCTTATACTTTCTCCTATACATTCCTTCTCCTATACATTTTCTCCCCCTTTTTGACAATAATGCCAAAGGTATATATACAAGTATTTTACAGGGAAAATCCAAAATGTGAAAGAAAATCTGAATTTACCTTCTTGATTAGTGCCAGAGTATTGTCCCAATTCTCTTGCAGAATCTTGCATGTATGGAGTGCAATTTGGACTTCTGCAGAGAGTTCAATCATGTGATCTGCAATGGAAAACTGATTGTCATGGAGTAATGTTTTTGAGTGAGCAACGTGTTTTTGCATTGTATCCATGATGGGAAGGATCATGTTCTGAATGTCTAGTAGTGTTGACCGGATCCTTGTGTCTTCTTTCAATAATTCTGACTGCTTATTTGATAGGAATGTGATTTTCATATGATGTGCAGAGCTTGAACTAGGTTCAAGTTGCAACTTCTGTACACTGTCCTTCAGATCCTCATCAATCTTATTTATTTTATCCTTGACTTCCTTAGTGAACTCGGCAACATTACATAGCTTAGCAAAAAGTGAGACAATATTGGAGTAGGAGGACTCAATCTCTATCAAAACTAAAGATAATTTTGCCTGATTAATTGCTATATGCTGAGCAATATGCTCAAGCACTTTATTGTCAAACTTCTTCTCGGCTTTCTCAAGCAATTTTTCTGACCTAGAGGAATCCTCATTGAACTTGTTCACTGCCTCTGCTAATTGTAGTAAAATATGTTGTGAGGAATCAACTTTAATACCTATTGCTTCTGACAAAATATTCTTTGCATCCTCAATGATTTTATATTCCTTATCCCTTTCTTCTTTTAGTTTCTTTTGCTTTGCTTTCTTCTGGAGGAGTTCACCAATGCTTAGCATTTGGTCTGCTGACAAATTTGCAAAATCTAATGTTGGGATCTCTATTTCCTCATCTAAGTCTATATCCTCTTCTACATTCTTGCTCAAAAATCTTGTGCTCGGTTGAGCCTTAGGAACAACTATTATTGTGCTTAATGCCTTTGTAGAAGTTATTGTAGACATTGTAGGACTAGCTGTGAAAAATGATAAACTTCTGACTGGAATAGTTGTTGAACTCAAAGCTATAGTATTTACAATTTTAGAATCAAGAACTGAAATACTTACTGAAGTGTCAAAAAATGAAGTACTTGCTGCTGGAAAACTTGATAGAGAAGTAGGTATTGAAGTGGATACAGGAGACTGCAACTCGGTAAAAGATGTGGTAGCCACTTCTGTTGATGATACATTGAGTTGTGCTGGTGATGATTGGACATTTGATGTATCTGTGGAAGTTGTCACAATCATACTTGAAGTTATCTCCGGGCTAGATGTAGAAACTTTTACCGGTGAGTGAGGAAGTGAGGCAATGACTTCTGCAGCTATCTGAACAATATCATCTTCCTCATCATTCTGCCTACCTACCTTAGTAGCTTCTTCCTGTTCATCACTGTCATCTTCTATATCCTTGATTATCACAGTTTCAGTACTCGGTATGTGAAGATTGTAGATGTTTTTCCATGTGGCAGTGGCACTCTTCACAATCGACTCAATATTGTTGACCAACATCAAACAAGTGTTAAATTTGAGTGTCATCTTATTTTCATTATCTTTCAATGTCTTTTTAATTTCAACATTGTTCATACTAGGCATCAATTGTCTTAAGTTTTGATAAAAAATGTCCTTGACAGTTTGCCTTGCATTGCTCCATCTCATTCTAATTTTATCCAATAGCATACCTGGAATTTGTGGGGCTATTTCATCAAGTGAGTACTTCCACTATCCCATTTTCTGAATAACTGCATCTTCAATTTCCTTTTTCTCTGTCTCTGATCTGATCTCATACTTGAAGGATTTGATGTTAGCTATTCCAGATCCTTCTCTTAAATCTTTAATTCTTTCTTCAAAGGTGGGAGGAGGCCTTTTAAATACAATATCATCATCCTTTTTACCTGTCTTGCTTCTTGTACTCCTTGAAAATACTGTAGAGGATTGCTTGGGTGCCTTGGTGATAACCACTTTTCCTTTCTTCTTTACTGGAGCTTGTTCTTCTTCCTTATCATCCTTTTTCTCTTCTTCTTCAATATCCTTTCCTTTGTCCTCGGTTAACATTAGAGGTGTGTCAGCTTGCATTTGGGCCATCCTCTTTCTTCCTTTGTTAACTGCCTGAGGAAGCTTTATGAAAAGCTCAATTTTCTCCTTAGCTTCTTCATATGTCCCAAAATATGGTACCTTGGCATCAACAGGTTGATTAATTAGGGCTTCAATAATGTTCTTGGTTTCATCAATATTTACCTCATAGGGAAGAGGTTTCACATGTACAATCCTTGGTTTCACTGCCTGTATATACACATTATCACAGTCTACCATAAAACAAACATCATCTTTATAATCTTCCACCAATTTTTGTGGAATCCAGAATCTGTTGTTCATCTTTTCTTTAAATGATTCAAAGTAGTTATCCATTATGCTTTCAAAATTTTCACCCATTTCTGTAATGTATTCATTTATCTGATAAAGAACCTGTACATCTCTTCTCCATACCACCATGCCTTTAGAAGGGAAAAACTTCTGAACATAGAAAAATAAACAAACCAACAGCGATCCAAACTTACATGGATTGTTCTTAGAAGTCTGAATGCTTTCCATATTCTTGTTGAACTACTTCAATAAAAAATCTGCTAGGTCAAATGACATATTGTTCTTCACAATCTTGTATGCTAGGTCAATTGCTTCACACGGAACACTGTTCTGCCGACTTGAATTATATATCTTGTGAGCTATGATATGTATACCAAAATTCAATTCTGCATCAGCAATGTTGCTAATTTTCATACCTCTACTATCCCACTCGGCTAGGGTTTTCTCTTCTAGTTCCGACCGACTTAGGGTTTTTGTGGATTTAGCCTTGTTGAGCATGGGAAAACCAGTGATTCAGTGAATCATCTTCTTTGTAATCTCTACTGGTTTCTCGAGCCATATTTTACCTTCATGAACTCGGCTAAGAATATATCTAACCCATTTAACCTGAAAGTTCTGGGGCAAGTGTGTAATGTGAACTAAACCCTTATCTTCCAAATGTTTATGCTCGGGTTTAAGAACACCATCGACACATAGTTCCTCACGGATAGTATCTATCTCTAGGGTTCCAAGTTCTTGAATTGTACACTTGAAATGACTGCAAATATCATTAATGAGAAGTACCTTAGGAGGGATCTGAGATTGAGCTCCACTCGGGTCTAGGGTTTCGGCAACTGCGGGCATGAGTTTGAAATCTGGTGCTTTCCATTCTCCATGAGCTAGCATTTTCGAACCTTTCTTCACTTTAGCGCTGGATGATGCCATGGTAGCTTGGTGAACATGGTAAATCTTTGCTACAAAATGCTTCAAAATGCTTGATTGCACTAGGAAACTTTTCTGCTCTCAATATGCTAAAGTTTGCAGTGAATAATGAACTTGATTTTGGTCCTTTTTGTTAAAACTTTGTCATTAATGCTCTGTAAGAATTAGGGTAAGAACTTGACAGACTGTCATCCACTATGAATTAATTTCTCGGTGAAGACTCCGCAACTCGGCGATCATGGGAATTAATACCGCTCTGACCTTACTCGGTAACCGTATAAAGTTGGGTTACTCCCAACTTTGCTCGGTGAAAACTGATACCGACCTTCCTGTGATCCTGTTGTATCTTGTATATTGATTTGGATTTTTCTTTTGATTTAGTTCTGGAACTGTGTAGAATTTTTCTATGAAGATACAGTTCCAGTGCTTTGTTCAAGACTTAGTTAGGGCTGATAGAGCCACCCACTCCATTACTTGGACTGGTTTGCTCAGTAGATTTAGGAATCCATTGTTGTCTCATTTGCTTCTTGATGTTATCTGCTTTTTCTTTCTTTCCATCTTCAACTTCCCCAACATTCATGCAATTCTTAGCTATATGACCAAGTTTAGTGCATTTAAAACATCTTACAGTGGTGTCCCTTTTTCTTAAGTGATGTTTTACACAGTTCATGCCAATGTGTCCATATTATCCACAATAATGACATCTACACCAAGTGTTGTAGTCCCATCCAAACATTGCTTTCATAATTTGTTCTGTTGGATTGAATGTTTTAGATCTGCATTCGGATGCCTTGTGGCCTTGTTTGTTACATTTGTGACAATTTCCTTTAAATCTTGGTTTCTCCTTGCATTCATTTGCTTTATGACCTTGCTGATTGCAGTTGTAGCATTTTCCATTGAATTTTTCTTTTCCATTACTCCAACATCTATTTGAAGTATGACCTATTTTTCCACAGTGATTACAAATGGGTTTCTGATTCCTTTGAGTACCTTGCTTGGAAGATTCACCTTCTTCTTTGTATCCAAGTCCTGCTTTTCCTTTTTGCATATGAAGATTTTGTTCATGCAGCTAATTTAGGTCTTCTTGAGTTTTCAGCATTCTCTCATTGATTTGTCTTTCAGTGTTTAGATCATCCACCAATCTTAAATTGATTTTGCTTTACAGAACTCAGCTCATCTCTTATATTTTCATTTTCTGATCTTAGAGTCAAGATTTCTTCATTTGTATTGGAGATCTGATCAATAAGGCTTTCTAGCTGAAGAGATTGATTTTGGATTTCATTGTTCTTTCCATCTATCTCATCTTTCATCTTGTTTCTTTGTTCCAAGATTTCACAAAATCTGGTTGAGTGTATTTCCTGTTCCCTTTTTAATTTTCTTACTTCTTCCTGTAGAGATCCATTCTTTTCTAGGAGTTCTTTGATAGCATTGTTTGCTTCATCTGAGCTGCTTGAAGGGAAAAGGTCTTCAATGTTTTCTTCAACATATAGATGGTCATTCATTTGATTTGCAAGTTCCTTCCTTCTTCTTAGAGATTGGAAGAGATGTTCTTTTGCTTCTCTGTATTTAGCTATGGCCATTTCCAGATCTAGCTTTTCATTCTGAATTACTTTGTTAAGTCTGAATACCTCCATTATCCTAGATCTTTACTCAAGCTGTCAAACTTTATCCTGAGAACCACAAAACTCTGATACCAATTGTTGGAAATATTCAAGACTAACTGAGTTACTGAGAGGGGAGGGGTGAATCAGTAACTACAAATTTTCTTATCAATTTCAGATTAAGATGACATATACTTTATTGATCTAATTACATGCATGAGAAACTAAAATCATAAAAGCATTCATATCAATTTGACACACAGATTTGGTAACCCAGAAACCTTCCAAATAGAAAGTAAAACTGGGGTGGGGATGATACCCACAAGACTTTAATGCTACAGTATAAAGTTGGCCGGTTAAGGCTTACAATGATCACTTCTGATGATCTGCCCTATTAGGAGCAATAAGGACTGCTAAGTCCACCTTGTTAGAGGATTTAAAAACATACAATGAAGTATGCACTCGGTTAAGAGATTTTACAAAAGACTGTTAAGTCTACCCTGTTAGAGGATTTAGTACTGATTCACTTGTTAGAATGAAATAGTAGATCTCTTACTTGCAACTGTATTTGCTGAATGAGATTCACTGATGTACTGATCACCTTCTGCGATGGATTTGTCTCTGCTACTCCTTAAACTGTTGTAGCCCTTTGTAATTCACTTACTTCTATATCTTCGCATACATATACATATTTTCTTTTTTTTCTGCTTCATTGGATATAATATAAACATTGCTTATATATCAATCCAAATTGATTACAAAACAATTACAAAGTCGGCTCTTAAACAAATAAACACAAGTATTACTGAGTCGGCCCAAATATTGTTACTCGGTTACTGCAAACTAACTCGGTGACTTTCTGATACTTGGCGTCCACTGCGTTACTCGGCATCATCATGCACTCGGTAGAAGTGGAGGCTCGGTCCATACTAACCACTCGGTCGTAGTTTTGAACTCGGTAAATACGGGAGACTCGGTAGATATAGTGTTACTTGGTAGAAACTGAATTTCCTATTTAACCATGCAACACTCGGTAGATGTTGTTCAACTCGGTAAGCTCTGTTTTGCTCGGTAAGCTCTATTTTGCTCGGTAAGCTCTCAGAATCTGAATAAGTGTTGTCACTAATGACAATCATGCTTAATGCCAACATATATAAGTATAGATATGCATATATACCTACATAGAAATATATCATATATGTAAATCTATACAAATATGTATTGTATTACATATTTACAAGAAAATTTTTTAATGTCTTCATAACCTGTACGAGTTTTTAAAGACATTATGTGAAATTGAAAATTGTTGTTTTATGTCTTTATAACCCATACGGGTTTTGTAGAACTCAAAATTGTGACTTTGCTTATCAAAACCCAAGCAGGTTATTTTCTACACCATAACCTGTATGGGTTATGGCTTGGTAAAAGGTTTGGAATACGACCCTAAGGCTTGCAAGCCCATTTTCCCTCCAATTTTGTCCATTTACACATTTTTTCTTCTTTTAACATAATTTCTCAACTTCGTCATCATCAACTTTACAAATGATCAAGTGGGTATCTCTAAAATTAATACCATCATCTCACACATCTTGTAAGCTTTTTGACCATATAAAATTTTCTATTTTTGGACAACATTAGCATAGTAAACTTTAATTTTCTTTACTAGTGTCTTCACAGTAATCACAGACATATGTCTACCATTTTTTTAATAACTTTTGATCTACTTGACCAAATTCAAAATAAATTACATATTTATATTGTTCTACACTAGATTCTATACACTTTAAAAAAAAAGTTTACAATTTGGATTATTTTGATGCAAGTTATGCCCAACGCACAAACATGTACTAGATTTTTAAGATGCAGTCACTTCAAAAAATTATAAAAAATAAAATACTCAATAGAAAATTACAAAAAAATACACAACTTCTAGATCTCACTCTTACCTATCATCCTACCAAAGGGTTTTGCAAAATTCTAAATCTAACTGTAAATTTTGTGAAGCGCACAAAAACAACTATGTTATATTTTTTTGAAAAAATCAGGAACAATTTTTTTGTGCAGGAGAGGTTTGACCCTCTTAATCTGATCCATGTTTTAAAAACTTTTATAGTTTAGAAACTAGATTCAAAGTACTACAATTCTTATTATTTACACAACTCCTAGCTGTGAGTGCATGACTCTCAAATATCTCTGTGAAGTTCAAGTTTTCCTGATTTTAGAAAAAAAAAAGTGGCCACTTATACCCCCTTTTTGTTCACCATCTTGCTACACTTACCCTAGGGATTTTTTTATTTTCCCTTTTCTTTCGAAAAAAAAAATTCTTCCTCCCCAATAAAGATGCCTAGTGATTCACCTATTTTCTCTAGTGCTTCTAAGTTTTAGTACTTTATTAGAAGATTTTCTAATCAAAACTATTTGGGATGTTTCTTGAGTGTGTGTTTGTAGGGATCAAATTTGAACTCTTAGTCGATGCAATAAAAATAAAAAACATCAAGAAATAAGGGTTTCCCAAAAAAAATCTATTTCTTAAGTGATGTATTAACACCATATATAAGTGTAGACACCAAAAAATCCATTAGAAAATAAAAGTATTTTTTATTTTATGAAAATCCCTAATGACATCATCAGTTATTAATTAATTAATTTATTTATTTTTATGTCATTAAATCCCTTTATTTTAATTAAAAATATTTAATTAAGAAATCCCTTCCAGAAATGTTTAAATCTAATGTAAACATCATTCCCTCCAAAATTTATTAATTATTTAATAAATTGGCTAAAAATCCTTTAAATAAATAAAATATTTATTTAAATCCTAAAACCTTGAAAATTTTCTAGAAATCCCTAACCTTTTCTAGAATTTTCTAATCTCACTCTAATCATGATTAAAAGGTGATTCCTACCTTTTTTAGTCTAAACCCCTGATGACATCATCGTTAATTAATTTATTTTTATGTCATTAAATCCTCCTATTTTAATTAAACATCTTTAATTAAAAAATCTCTTCCAAAAATGTTTAAATCCCATTTAAATATTATTCGCTTATTTATTAATTATTAATTAATAAATTGATCAAAAAACTTTTCAATAAATAAAATATTTATTTAAATCTTAAAACCTTGGAAATATCCTAGAAACCCAAACCTCTTCTAGAATTTTGTAATCTCACTTTAATCTTAATTAAAAAGTGTTTCATACATTTCTTAAGCCTAAACCCTCAACCTTTGACTTTGGATCAAAACCCCTCATAAATGCTTCTTACATCCCCATTAATGACTCTTACAAGCCATTAATGAAGCCCATATCTCCTCTTTCCCTTTGGTCTCTCTTGCACACTTCCCTAGTGTTGCTCACACATGTGTGAGCAACTTTGACCATGAAAATCCCTCATATTTATTAAATTCATTTGATAAATAAAGTCCTCAACCAATCCCTTTAAATAAATTTAACATTTATTTAAATCCTAAAATCTTAGATATTCTTTAGAAAACTTTAGAACCTCTAGACTCTTCTAGAAAATCTTAAATTTGACCTTTGAGCCTTCAACCCATGAAAGTCAATCCCTATCCTTTTGACTCAACCCCTAACCAAACCCCAAACTCTACACCAAACCTTAACCCAAGCCCTTCCTCAAATCCTATAAATACCCTCCTCTTCCAAGAGCAATTCACCAATTCACATAATCATACTAAGTAGAGTTATAATGTTAGATTCTTGTTAGATCATAAGCTTTTTAGTATATTTGTTAAATTTCATGTTTTTTTTCTAAATCATCATAGAATATCCTAATAGGATGAATTTTAGTTTCATTTATACTTTTCTAATCATTTATGCATCATACCAAATCATCCTTAGAATGCATTAGAAACAAGCTCCAAGTGCTTAGAGAGCACACCCACATCCCTCATAATTAGAGCAAATCAAACAATGCTTGAAGCATTCGTTTTGGCTCAATCTGAGGTGGCTTGATTTTTTGTGTTTATGCTTTGAATTGATATAATGTTTAGATTAGTCTAATGTTTGCTTGTTTACACCTTTCAAGACATATACAAATTAAAATGCTATCCACAATAAGAATATAGCCTTCAAATAAAGATGTAGCACTTACCCAACTTTGGAAATTCTCATACCACCATTTGATGATTTTCTTTGTCTAATTTCTTGGTCCACTCCATTTGGCGAAAAACTAAGTCCTTTAAATGCTCCCAAATCAAGTTAAGGATATTTTTGGGTATGACAAAGGCTTTACTTCTATTATCATCAGTGCCTTGCATTGTTCCTTATCTCCTTTACCTTAAATTTGTGATTCCTGATTATGTCTCTCCCTCATCTTGGTGTCCCCCTAATCTTTGTAACTAGGGTTTTTCATTCTACTTGTTTCTCCCTCCTTTGTTTTGCACTCTGTCTATCACTGACAAGCGAATCATTATGTTGGCACCTTCAAATTTGAAGTGTATATGATGATAAAAAAATATTTAGGCATATAAAAGCCACCCTAAAAATTTGTCTGAAGGGCCTAGTTTGAAAGTGAATAGTTTGAATCTCGGTTATTATAATGAGAGATAGATTTGTGAATGTGTCCACCTCCTATCAATAAAAATGTTTGTTAGTTTTTAGCCCCCCATAATCAGATTTGACATATTTTTGAAGAACTTGGTTTGAGGGGTTAGCAAAGTTTCATAGTTTGCACATTTCCATAATAATCCAAGTAGCCTACTTTAGAGGTCTGCATTTTTTATCCAGTTGATTTTCATGACAAACCAACCATTTCCTTATAATTTCATCATATCAGTGTACCCTTGTGCCCATCTTCAAATCCCCTCGATCTCATTTGATAATTTTTCCAAGTCTGATCCAAATACAATTTATTCAGTTTTTCTACATACACAGTGCTATGTTTTCTAGATAGCCTACTTTGAATGTTAATATTTTGATACCAAATGACTCTCATGAAAAATTGATTGGTTTATTTAATATTTTAGATATGAATGTGCCTCCATGCTTAGTTGTAGGGTCTCAAAGTAATATTTGATGTTTTTACCAATCTTGATCCAAATGCAATTTATTCAATTTTTAGTATGCATGTTCAAAATAGTTTGAAAATGGTCATCTTTGACCATTAATAGTATGCAACCTAAAAGTGTTTGGAAAATCCATTTGGCACATGTCTTCAAAGTATCTAAATGAACGAGTTCCCTTAGTGGCAACCTCCTAGAGCATCGTTTGCTATTTTTTTTAAATGCATGTTGATAGGGTGTGAATAAAGTTCTGTCATGTTCAGTTGCAGAAGTAACAACGTGAGCAACTTTGGTGATTAAAATCTTCCACTTCGGGTAATGTTACACGACTCCATTTTATAGGGTGATTCTCAACATATCAGTTATCATGCCTTTTGGTTTCCATGGTCTTGTGATGTGATTTGATCAATTTTTGGAGGTCGTTCCAAAGGCTTTGTGCTTAGTTTGCTCTCTTAACAAATTGGTGAGAATTCAAACTTCAATGATTAGGTGGTTCAAAACGTAAGTTGAGGTGGTTTGAAGTTGATTTTTGAGCCCAATTGATTCAGATAAAAAAAAAATTAGCTGGACCCACAAGGGACCCGACTTGCCCTATGACATTAACTTTCATTTTGAGTGTACTTTTAAATGCTTTGTTATTTAAATCATTTTAAGATTTAAATAATAGTATACGTATTAAATTTCATTCACCCTAGGAGAGAGAGGAAAAGATTAAGTATTTGTGAAATTCATTTCATAATATTTCCAAAATGCAATTGTACATTTGTGTGCAGAGGCCACTTTAAATATTGAAAAAGTAAAAAAAAATCAAATGTAGAGAGTGAGAAAAGCAATGCGAATCTAAAAGAGAGAACAAATAAAGTTTGTCAATGGGCCTTTGGTTTATTGCTGAAGTTGAAAGACTCCAAATGAGCCCACTAGGAATCAAGTTTTGGTGTGTGCAACACTTCGACATCATAAAAGATGAGGCCAACTTATACTCTAGACAGCCATACTCAGATTTGAACCTACAATAAAAAAACAAATAAAATTTGTTTTAAAATAATTTGAATTATTTTAAAACCCCTATGCCTGCATTGAAACCATCAAAAAAGGGGACAGAATCACGGGGCTGCAGGGTCCCAGGGAAAATTCCATGTCGCAGTCAGATGGCTTCATTTTCCTCAATAACAATATTATTGTGCACTACCATTGTATGTACATCTAATCTCCAGTTGTGAGAGAAGGAATAACTGAGGACGATGGCTTTGGTTCTTGGCTATTCGAATTATTTGGGAGCTGTGCATATCTCACCGCCCTTATCTTGCCATTAATTTTCCAAGGAATTATCGTTGTTGTGTGAACATTTTCAATTATGCTTGTGGATGATAATGATGCAGAGGTTGTGGTAAGTTGCAGATTTAAAGGTCATAAATAAATAATGATGTAGTAGTGAATTGTAATATTGTTATCAGGATTTAATTATGTAGTTTTTGACTAATGTTTCATAGCAGTAGTTCACAACAACTCATTTCTCATAAGAATCTTTAAAACACTCAGCACTCATTGCATCTAGGTGATGTTCACAGAGGTCAAGCACCGAGACTGGGAGGTCACCCATCCCATTACTATTCCAACCTTAACTACAAAGTTTCCTTTATCATTAAGCCTACTCTATTTGCAATCCCATTTACAATTAAACCTTCAACAAATATTGTATTTTATGAATCATTCATTAGAAAGCCCCTTCGAAAAAGTGCTGCAAGTGTATAGGCAATCTTCTGAAGCAATGCGAGCAGCCTTGGCCAGTCTCCTCACTCATGTGCCAGATATGGGAGCTGTGGCATATGGCATGGCTGTCTATGAAAGCTTTGAAACAGAGCATGGACAACTGTCAAAGCTTGAAGGGGATTTTTGTTACGTATTATAATATGAGATGATCTGCGAGAAATGTATGTCGATATGGGAGCTTAAATCAACATTTGGACACCATTAAAGTTGAGTAAAAGGCAAATGAACTCTCTCAACTAAATGTCCCTTAAAGAAACTTGGTCTCAGAGAAACCCATAATCGTAGAACTGTGCATAAATGATTTGTTGAAGAGGTCCTACATACCCTCGAGCAAATGCTCATAGAAATGTTTGCAAAACTTGGAAGATAGCCTAAGCATGTAAATTGTTTTCAGATCTGTATGTGAAATGTGAAAGTAGTAACTGGGCACGTGAACTGCTTGGCAATGCTTCAAGAGCAATGGTCTCCATGAAATACCACGATTTCAGAATTGCACATAATGGATTTGGCGAAAATCCTATAGAAGCTCTTAGCCAAGTGCAATTGGTAGGCGTAAAACCAGATTCCCCAACCTTTGCTAACGTCCTCTTTGCTGTAAAATAATGGGGATTTTAGAACAGAGTGTGGTGCCCAGTTTGGGGCTGCAATATTAATAGGGATTAATATTGTATCTCAAATAATACAATATGCATTCTTCAAATTAGAGTATTTTTTTGAAGGGATGATGAAAATCAAATATGGCCAATATCAAAGGATGAGTGATACATTTTATTTTCACCTAGGTGAAATTTTTTGAGAGACATGAAACAATTTCAGTAGGCATTAGTTGAATTATGCATTTATGGGGAGATAAATAAGGTTGAATAATGTTAGAATTAAAAGGAAATGATTCTATTGCAACCATAAAAGGTAAGTGTATAAGTGCATTTGAAAGGGGAAAGAATGAGAAAATTAAATATTTTCTAAAGAGGGATAGGTGGCAAGTGGACAAATCACTTAAGGTAAAGTAGAATAATTTTTAAAAGTGGAGGAAAATGAATATCCAACCTATCAAAATTTACAAGAATAACAGATGTCACATTTTCATCAAATCTGAAACTTGTTTCTCCATATTTTGTATTTACTGTAATATAGGTTTAATGAATCAAGGATATTTTGAATCCATCATTTTGGTTTGTGTGGGATTATAATGTCTATTGATAGGTCTTTTTCTCCAAAGACTTGTTAAATTTATTGAGTAGATATTTGTGGCCTTAGGGTGCATTATCTAGATTAATAAGAAGAATTGTGTGATTACATTTGAGGGTTTGTTATTGCAAAGCATTAACATATTTAGACCTGCTAATAGGACTTATTTTGCTGATAAGATTTCAGTGACAATTTTATAAGTGACTCTGTGGCCAAGGATACACACCTAACTGTTCAATGCTTGAGGCATTTTCAGAATGGAATTAACTCAAATATATTTTACTTTCTTATTGTTAACGATGTAGATTTAAGTTACTGCTCTCAACATTAAAGCAATGATACATATAACTAGATTTGAACCAATTCTAGATAAAGTTGTGTGTGTTTTGATCTATTTGAGTGAGAGTTATCTGCTAAGTGTAATGTTCTTTCTAAATGTATTAAAACTCATGAATATTACAAGGTCTACTCACTTGGGTTTTGCAAAGCTTAAAGTGTAGAAGAATTTGTTTATTTTCTAAGAAAATACTTGTCAATTAGCCATTGATCTCAGATTGTTGTAGATGAAAGAAGGTTAATTCTTAGGTAAATATGAGAAATCATTTGGAGGAACCAACACCATGTTTGCCCCAGTAGGGAATGCAGGGATGCTTTTGGATGGAACTTTGTTATCCAAGTGGCTACATCATTCATGACATCTAGCATTAAAATTATTTTCCCACCTATGAGTGGGCTGCCACAGTTGAATTCAAGGTGTTACCATGTTCATTGCTATGAAGTTCTACAAAGTTTTACTTTTCTCATTATTTGTTCCTGGCATCTTTTTTAATATATTATTTTTAATTGGTGAAAATATATGATTTTATTAATATAATATAATATAGTTTTTATAGATATTATGCTTGCTGAAACCACCCCCTGCAAGTTGATCACTTGTCACCCCATTACATTTTTTTACAAAATTTTTCCATCTATGGAAGACCCTGATATCTAAACTATATTTCCTACCCATTATTACCATATCGTCCACATTTATACAAAATTGGGCATTAAACAACCCTTCCCTTTAAATTTCAAAACTTTAAGAAGCCATTAATTACAATTGTAAGCAAACCACTTATTCATATGAGTAATAACAAATATAAACATATAATCTTCATTACAAAACTAAAAGAAAAGGGTATTCAACCTTGAAAGACTACGTTCTTCCCCTTTTGTCCATTGCATTCACTAGTACTAGGCTATTTGTCTAGAAATTGGGCAGCTTAAATGTTGGAGTTAAAGTCCCTTCCCTCTTCTTCGCTTCCACCTTGACCTAGACCATTAAATCTCTCTCATATAAATATTACATAAGAAACTTACATCCCACTTCTACTTCTCATATGTGGTGATCCTCTTGTGAGCCTTTGGTGCTCCATGTGATGAACAACTAAAGGTCATCCTCTACTACTCGCCAAAAGCACTCATCATCCCCAATTTCTCTTCCTAGCACCATAGACTCCATTAAAACATCCAACCCTACAATCCATCCCCTACACACTTTCTAACTACCCATTCTACCTTTTCCTTTGTGTTAAAATCAAAGCCCTATGCATGAAATATTGCTACATTATCAACACTAACCCAATATCTGTGCTCTATTTTTAGGAATTCATCTCCTAGAATGAGGTCCAATATCTACAAGAATAATAAATCATGGAATTTAAAGATGATTTTCAACCTCCTCTCCAAAATTTTCCCAAAACAAATCCAACTATTGCTTGGCTATTAACATAGTAAAATTGGCCTCCATTCTTCTCCAAACTCTTGCAACTCTCACTAAACTTCAATAAAGAACTCTCTGGAAAAAAAGAACTTATCACCAAGCTCCTTTAAAGATGTGAAGCTCAGGAATGCAAACTATGAATTATATGCCATTTGTCACATATATCACATTGAATTCTTTTTTACCAAGCAATTTGATGAGAAACTATTATCAATAATGCGCTTTTAATGGATTACATCCAAAACCAAATCATCAAATCGCATCCAAGGTACGATGTATTATTTACATTAAGTAAAATGGGCCCTCTTGGAAAATTTATTTGCTGCCTCATTTCCAATGCGGTACACGAGTAATTTTAAATTCTTGAAAGAGCTCAACATTTTATATGTGGAAAGAATAAATTTATCAATATTCCATACCAACGTCGTTCCCTATTAAAGATTGTGTTGGCATTTGATGATGATGTTGTTGTCTTTGATCATGGAAATTTATTGTGGTGTTGTTATCACTGGCAACTTAATTCATTGGAGTCAATAGATTAGTGTTACCGGTGGAGTTGAAGATCAAAGTGATGAAACACCGTGTTCAGTCAACCGAGAAGAAGACGTTGTGCAATGAACAATCAATTAGATCTGGAACATGAAATAGAGCTAAGGTGTGTAGTCATAGAATTAACATCTATAGAGGTATATCTATCTATTCCTATGATCACATTAGTTATCTTGAAGTATTATGGAATTTATTGAAGATTGAAGTGAAACTAACATATAAAATATTGAGCCATTGGACATAGTTTTTCATATCGGTGTTGAGACCAAATCTTAGTGGTTGAACAACATTTTTTGGAATTTAATGTTTTAGGCCAACATCAAGGATGTTTAGTTTTTCTTTTGGTGTGCTCGCTTACATGTTTAAGTTGGATTTAAGGGCCAAATTGTAAATCATTTAAATAGGGTTCTAGCACCGACCTAGAACAAGTATATAAATGGGTGTTGTGGTGGTATGTGATGTTTGTTGAAGACTGTACAGAGACAATAAAGTTTTCAGGTCAGTGAAATTGATCAAGAATTCATTGGATATGTCATGCATTTGAGTAAGAATATCAGGTCATTCTTTCCTTGTTGATTCTAATAGATTGGCAAGCTAAATCCTCTAACAAGGTCACTCCTAACAGGGTGAGTGAGATCTCTAACAAGATCTAAAGGATAAATCCTTTAATAGGGTGACTCATTAGCTTGAGTTTGAAATCTCCTAATAGAGTAGATTTTAACAGGTCTTTAACGATCTTAACTGGGCTTCAAATACTCTTAAGAAGGTATAACCCTAAAAGGGTTGTTGTAATTGGTCCTAATAGGCCTGATTTCTGAGTGCACTAGTGAAATCTTGTGGGAATCATCCCCACACATGGTTTTCTCCCTCTAAAAAGGGTTTGCATGGGAAAAATCTTGGCGTCAAGTATTAAATTGTGTGAATATCTAATGTGTTGTATTTTTACTTAATATTGACATTTGCATATTGGTTAGTTGGAAAGATAATCAGTAAAAGTTTTAGATTTGTGGTTGCACTAATTCACCCCCCCTCTCAATGCCTTATAATACTAACAATTGGTATCAAAGCCTTGTTTCCTTGAAGAAGCCTAACAACTTAGGTAGATCCTTAAGGAAGAATATGGAGGGTTTGAGATACAAAAAACAACTTGAGGAAGCTGAAAGGGTGATCAAAGAACTGAAAGATCAGTTGAAGCAATCTTTGGCCAAGTGAAAAGAGCTTATTGAACAACTGAATGAGACTGAAGACTACATTGAGAAATTGTCTGAACAAAGTTGATATGAGGAATTTGAAGCAGTCCTAGAAGCCTTGTCTCAAGAAAATGAACAATTGCACCAAGACACAAAGAACTTTAAAAGAGATATTTAAGCCCAATCAATCAGAATGTGTGAAGAGATGGGAGAAAGCAGAGTTGTTGAAGATGCCCTAAAAGTTAAGTACCAGGCCTTGAAGGATAAGGAACATGAACTTTTCAAGTCAGAACAAGAGGTCGGTACACTACATGTATATCTTCATGAGACTAGAGAGGAACTGGAAGATCTAAGAGGATAACTCAACAATATGATGATGAGCAATGAGAATTTGGAAAGAGAGAATGAGAGTCTAAGAAATGAGTATGAGAAAGTGAAAGGAGAACTGAAGAATAAAAATGATCTGTTGAAGAAATATATTGAGAGTTCTGAGAATTTCAATGAGCAACTGAGAAACCAAAGAAGAAGCAAGGGCACAACTGGTCTAGGCTATACCAGTCAAACTACTTTTGAGATTGGTGAATCTTCTGGAACTAAGGATGAAAAGCCATCATCTGCACCTAATGCAAATACTAGGATTCCAGGCAATAAACCCTACAAATCAGTATGTTTCAAGTTTCATAAAGTGGGTCATATTGCTAATATTTGTAGAAGTAGGTCGTTTAATAGGCCAAACACTTTTGATGGGTATTTCTATAATTATAATAAGTATGGATACATTTCATATGATTGTAAATCTAAATCTAATAGCTTTGATGGATATTGTTATACATGCAACAAATATGGCCGCAAAGCTGATGAATGCAAGTCAAGAGTGAATAATCCAAGATCACTTGTGAACCAAAAAAACCCTTACCAAAGGGAAAGGAAATTCAATGTCACATGCTCAATATGTGGAAACTATGGACACATGGCTATGAATTGCAGAATGAGGACTGGAAGAGGTAATGTTGGACCATGGAGGACAGCTGAATGAGAAACCAACTAGTAATCGGTCAACAAATCAAAAGGGAAAGTAAATTGTTAAAGTGGAAGAGACCAAGAGAGAGATGAACAAGATCTGGAAGAAAATAGAAGATGCTAAGGAAGAGAGTAAAACACCTAAAGATCCACATCACCATCAGGTGTGGATGGTTCATCATCAAACTAAGTCATCTTTGACTTAGGGGAAGTAAGTACTATTGAATCCATCTATGAACCCCCTGCAAATGTGTGATAAGGTCTATCAATATATATAGATGCAATGATGTATGTTAAATTGATTTGAGAAAGTTTTGATCAATCTCATAAGGTTTTGTCAACTGGTAATAAGATCTAATTGAGGGGGCTCTTCTCTCTTGTCTCCTTCTCCTACCATAGTTTCTTCAAATCTTTGTAGACCATTCAACAACTTGTGGTTTACCATTAAAGGGTAGTTCTCTTAATTTTTGGTTTATATCAATTTGTAGAGATAAGGTATCTCCTAGTAGAAGGATAATCTCTTATTGTTGATGAGTTATACTCTTTTCCTTTGGTATGTTTTTCAATATCTCATTTTCCATTCTAAAGTGGCATACCACCCTTCAATTATTTTCTTTCTAGTTTTGATTCTCTTTTATTTCAAACCCCTCACTTGTGATTTTACCTTCCTATAGGGATTTGATTATTTCTATCAACTCTTCTTCCTTATTTATTTGGGTTTTGTGTTGTAAATCTCTATCGATTTTTTCTATTAATGGGTTAACTTTCTCTTTAATCCCTTTCTCTCCTATTTTTTAACAACTTGTAACAAACCCCCATCCCATCATATATTTTCTGCCATAGCCTCCCATATCAATCTCAATTTTTTGAAACCACTTCCCCTTCTTAGTTATGATTTATAGATTGTTTATAAACCTCAAGTCCATGTCTATATTAAAACTAGGATTTTTATATTTTCCATTGGTTTTCCAAAGAAAAATTCTTCTTCCTCCCTTATGAAGATGCCCAGTGATTCCTCTATTTCATCTAGGGCTTCTAGTTCCAATACTCTATTGGAAGGTTTTCTCATCAGATCTATTTGGGAAGTTTCTTGAGTGTGTGTTTGTAGGGATTGAATTTGGGTTCTTAGTCGATCCAATAAAAATAAAAACCATCAAAAAATAAGGGGTTCCCAAACAAAACCTATTTCTTGAGTGATGTATTAGTACAATATATGAGAATATAGCCTTTAGATAAAAATGTAGCACTTACCCTACCTTGGAAATTCTCATACCACCATTTGATGATTTTCTTCGTCTAGTTTCTTGGTCCACTCCATTTGGTGAAAAACCTGAAGTCCTTGAAATGCTCCCAAGTCAGGTTAAGGATCTTTGTGGGCATGACAAAGGCTTTAATTCTATTATCATCATGCACCTTCTATTTTCCATTGTCTTTGTTGCCTTAATTTTATGATCCATGATTATGCCTTTCCCTTGTCTTAGTGTCCCCCTAATCTTTGTAACTAGGATTTTTTCTTTCTACTTGTTTCTCCTCCTTTGTTTTGCATTTTGTCTACCATTGATTGCCCTCTGTTGGTAACTTCAAATTTTGAAGAAATTTGAAATGTAGATGATGATAGAAAATTTTGAAGGCACATAAAAGCCCCCTTAAAATATGTTTGAAGGGCCTAGTTTGAAAGTGAATAGTTTGAATCTCGGTGATTTTTATTTGAGATGGCTTTGTGAATGTGTTCACCTCCTATTTGTAGCCCCCACAATGAAATTTGACATATTTTTTAAGAACTTGGTTTGAGGAGTTAACAAAGTTTCACAATTTAGACATTTCCATAATAATCCAAGTAGCCTACTTTGGAGGTCTACAATTTAAATCCAATCGATTGTCATGACAAACCATCTATTTTCTTGTGTTTTTCAGCATATTGGTGTACTCCTGTGTCCATTTTCAAATCCCCTTGATCTCGTTTGATAATTTTTCCAATTCTAATCCAAAGACAATTTATTTAGTTTTTCTATATACATAGTGTTGTGTTTTCTAGAGAGCCTACTTTGAATGTTAATATTTTGATACCAGATGACTCTCGAGACAAATAGATTTCTTCCTTTAATTTTTACATATGACTGTGCCTCCATGCTTAGTTTCAGGTCTCAAAGCAGTATTTGGTGTTTTTACCAATCTCGATCCAAATGCAATTTATTCAATTTTTAGTTTGCATGTTCAGAACAGTCATCTTTGACCATTAATAGCATGCAACCTGAAAGTGTTTGGCAAATCCCATTGGCAAATGTCTTCAACGTATCTAAATGAACGAGTTCCCTTAGTGGCAGCTTCCCATCGTTTGCTATTTTTTTAAGGATGCATGTTGATAGGGTGTGAATAAAGTTCTGTCATGTTTAGTTGTAGAAGTAACGAAGTGAGCAACTTTGGTGATTAAAAACTATCACTTTGGGTAACATTATATGAATCCATTTTACAGGGTGATTCTTAGCATATTAGTCATCATGCCTTCTGGTTGCCATGGTCTTGTGATGTGATTTGATCAATTTTTAGAGGTTGTTTGAAAAGCTCCGCACTTAGTTTGCTCTCTTAGCAGATTGATCAGAATTCAAACTTCAATGATCAGGTGGTTTGAAATGTATGTTGAGGACAATGGCTCTAGTTCTTGACTATTTGAGTTATTTTAGGGCTGTGCATTTCTCAGCAACCATATCTAAACAACAAACTAAAACATATATTGTACCAAACAGGACACTTTAGTATTTTTTTCAAACTTTCTTTATATATTTTACGGTTTAGTTTGCTGGATAGCCGCTACCTATCTCAGCGCCCTTATCCTGCTATTAATTTTCCAAGGGATTATCGTTGTTATGTGAACATTTTCCATCATGCCTGTGGATGATAATGATGCAGAAGTTGCGGTAAGTTGCAGATTTAAAGGCGCCATCAAAGAGAATGATGTGGCAGCGACAGGGGTTACCATAGGCAGTAATTTCTCTTGCTTGAACTGTATGAAATGAGTTGAAATGTGTGTCATTATAATGCCCATTTGGGGATAGTTGCAAGTGTATAGGTAGTATTCTAAAGTAATGCGAGCAGCCTTCGCTCTCCTCACTTATGTGCTAGATATGGGATCTGTGGCATATGGCATGGCTGTCTATGAAAGCTTTGAAATAGAGCACGGACAATTGTCAAAGGTTGAAGGGGATTTTTGTTACAGATTATAATATGAGATGCTCTGCAAGAAACGTATGCCGATATGGGAGCTTAAAACAACATTTGGACACTATTAAAGTTGAGTAAAAGGCAAATGAACTCTCTCAACTAAATGTCCCTTAAAGAAACTTGGTCTCAGAGAAATCCATAATCGTATAACTGTGCATAAATGATTTGTTGAAAAGGTTCTACATACCCTCGAGAAAATGCTCATAAAAATGTTTGCAAAACTTGGAAGATAGCCTGAGCATGTAAATTGTTTTCAGATCTGTATGTGAAATGTGAAAGTAGTAACTGGGCACGTGAACTGCTTGGCAATGCTTCAAAGAACAATGGTCTCCGTGAAATACCACGATTTCAAAATTGCACATAATGGATTTGGTGAAAATCCTATAGAAGCTCTTAGCCAAGTGCAATTGGTAGGCGTAAAACCAAATTCCCCAATCTTTTCTGACGTCCTCTTTGCTGTAAAATAAGGCGGCCAATAAGCTCCTGATAAAATGTACTAAAAATCAAAAAAAAATTCTAGATTAGCGAAAATGTAGTGATTTTTTGGATGTTTTCGATTCAAAACATATAGATCATGAAAAACAGATGCTGAAAATTTCAAAAAATCTTTTCGAATTTAGCTGCATTAGTAAAATAAATAATGGGGATTTTAGAACAGGGTGTGGTGCCGAGTTTGGGGCTGCAATATTAATAGGCAGTGCAGAATTAGGTTTGCAGAGAACGATTTGTTGAAGGTGCCTTGCCAATTCTCAATGCAATCGGCATGTATGAAGTTACAATTCCACAACCTTTCTTGCCTTCCTCCCTGCGTAAAATGGAAGATTTCTCTCAAATAGATCATGGCAAGAAATGCTCTGTTAGATGTGTTTTCAAAATATCAGTGTGTGGAACTGGACAATAAACGTGGGTTGTTCTGACAAAATGCCTCAAATAAATGTTGTCTTAGACAAGCTGTATGTATAAATTAGGTTTGTTCAAAAAGCTCTGAAACTATCAAGCAAATGCAATCTGTTGTTTGTCGTGGGAGATATGCATGCACGGTGTGAAAGCACGAACAAGGCACATGAGCTGCTTGTTTAGAAGCCTCAAAAGATGTCATTTTGAAAGATTAAATGAAGTGATTGAGGGATGTACTCTGTGGTTTCTCAGAATGTAATGTTTCTTGTACCATTAATCAACAAGTTTTGACCATAAAGGTGGAGGTCTATGTAATGATAATTTTTTCTTTCAAAGAAGGGGGCTACATTGTGTACAATATCAAATGGACATAGTATGGTAGTAAAATATTTCATTCGGGTGCAGAAAGGACATGAAAAAAAGCTTTTCAGTATGAGCTAAGGATGGCAGCAGTTTCATTCTTCAAATGAGAGTATTTTTAGAAGGGATGATGAAAATCAAATATGGCCAAGATTAAAGGATGAGTGATACATTTTATTTTCACTAGAAATTGTGAGCTCTGTGTAAAAATAAAGATGAATATACATATGTAATCTGTGAATTTAACCAAATTTGGTTGAATATCTAGCAAAAAGATAAAGTATGCAAAGAAGTGGAATTAGTGGAATGGGATTTTACCAGCAAGGGGGAAATGATAATATTTTCACCTGAAGATAGAATAAGAGTTTTACTGAACGGTGGAAACATTTGAAAAGGGACATAAAATAGTGAAAATGGTGTCGCTAAGGATGCAACTGAGTGAAAAGGTAAGAACTCGGTAAAAAGTGAGGATAGAATGAGTGAATGTTTTATATCCAACGTGAAAACATTTAAGATCTTAATCACTGAGGAGATAAAAATAATTAAATGAGAAAGATGAAGTGTTATAAAGTGAGTAAAATGCAAATGAATGTACACGTTGGAGGTTTCAAGCATGAAGTGATTCTATGTAAAAATGAGATATGCAAAGCCACATGGGCATTCCCTTACAATATTCTGTAGGACAAAGCCTCGAATTGTTACCCAAAACTGTCTAAGACAACACTATGGGCTTGAAACCTTTACATAGAATAACAGGATGGGATTTGATTTTACCACAGGCGGAATTTGCATACAATAATTCTGTCAACAAGAGCACTGGTAAATCACCATTCCAGATTGTATATGGAAGTAGTCCAAGAAATGCATCTGAATTGAGAAAGATAGATAAAGGAGAAATAAGTAGTGCTGAAGCTGAGGATTTTGTAGAAAATTTGAAGAACATCCATGGGGAGGTGAGGAAGCACATTACCAAGATGAACGCACAGTATAAGGCTAAGGTAGATGAGAAAAGGAGGTATAAGGAATTTCAAGTTGGTGATGAAGTCATGGTTCATTTGCGGAAGGAGCAGTTTTTAGTTGGTACATATAACAAGCTAAAAATGAAGAAGTTTGGACCATGTAAGATACTAAAGAAACATGATTCAGGAAATGCATATGAGGTAGAATTGCCTAGTGAGCTGACTATTTCACCAGTGTTTAACATTTTAGATTTGACAGAGTATCATGAAGGAGGTGTTGAAGATGACATCACAGTAGCGCAGTGGAGTATTCCAGCAAGTAGTTCAGATACCAAGGAGATTGAAGACATACTGGACAGTCGTGTTGGCAGAAGCACAAGGAATATGACATATGAAGAATATCTGGTCAAGTGGAAAGGATGACTTGTTGAAGAATCATCATGGCTGACAAAGGAGGAGGTTAGCCGTCTTGGTTTTTCTTTGCACACATGAGTCGTGACAGGGTCACTTATCAAATTACCCCGGGTGTCTGATGCAGGAGCATCCTGGTTGTAAGAGCAATCTTGCATCACCCAAAAATATTTATGTTTTTGTATTCAATAAGGGCTATCTTGTGTAGAGCTTCTATTTATGGAAACTTGCTATTTTTAGTAAGTTGGTCATAAATCTTAGAATGTTCTGATTTCACATATGGAGGTTCATCTCAGTCGTATCAGCCTGCCAGTAAAGTCTCATTGACAGATCAAGTCTAGCTTTGTAGATATTGAAGATTTTCGGTATTGGCAGTAAGGTATAGAAACTTTGAACTTAGTTTTGAAGGCTTTAGAGGCCCCACATGAGGTCGAGAATTTGGGTGACAGGCGCTTGCACCAGTCAAGCCTGTAGAGCGCTTCGTGGCCTTTTCGAATTGGGGTTGTAATAGTCAATCGGAGCAATTGGCGATGACTTATGGTCTTCAGAAGTTGAGTCACCTGAAATGGCAGAAAATAATTTTCCTTCAAAATTTCTGTTTAGGTTTCAAAATTTATTTTGAGCCGACTTTGATGTAATAAATTGTAAAATAAAATGATTCTAAGTTTGGTCGGCCCTTTGGGCTAAATTTCTGGAACCTTCTCGGGCGGTGGAAATTGCCTATATAAAGAAGGCCCGTAGTGTTGTCTTAGGCAGTTCTGGGTAGTAGATCTGGGTAACAATTCGAGGCTTTGTCCTACAGAATATTGTAAAGGAATGCCCATGTGGCTTTGCATATTATAATTCTGAAAGTTTGTAATTCCACATTTGTGGAGATAATAAGAAGTCAATCTTCTGTTCTTGCATATTGTTGTTGTTTCTCTATTTCTGTTATGTGTTTGTGGTATTAAGGGGAGCACCCTTCATCAAGTGGTATTAGAGCAGGAGTTCCTGAGTGTGTAAATAGATCTCTGACTGTGAGGTAGTTTGCACCAGGACTGTGGTTAGGGTTTCAACGCACATCATGAAAATGTCTCCATGAAGGGAATGAGGTGGCAGAGCTGGTGTTGTAACACCTGAGGTTAGAGCGCTCTAGAGACAAGTGCGAGCACTGCAAGAAGAGATTCGTAGAGGAATGAATCTTAATGTCAGAGACGAAAGCGAGGATGAAGCCGAAGAAGAATATCAAGAAGGAGAAGTCAAAATTGTGAACTAGGAGGAAGAAAGACTTTTTTGGGCCATTTCCAAGATTGGGAAAAGACCTAAGATTGAGGTTCCTACATTTTCTGGAAATCTTAACCCAAAAGAATTGATCAACTAGATCAATGAATGTGAGGAATATTTTGAGTATGAAGATGTTGAGGATCCTAATAGGGTCAAATTTGCGAAGGCCAAACTAAAAGGTCATGCGAAGATTTGGTGGCAAGAGGTTCAATTAGAGCGAAATAGAAGAGGGAAAGATAAAATCACAAGATGGGATCGGATGGTGGATAAATTGAAGCGACAGTTCATTCCCGTTGATTATGAGCTTGACCTACTAAAGAAAATGCAAAGTTTGAAGCAAGCAGGAAGATCTATTCAAGAGTATACAGAGGAGTTCTATCGACTCCTCATCAGAACAGGCCATGCAGAAGCTGATAAGGAGAAAGTTGCCCGATACCTTAATGGGTTAAGGCCAAGCATTCAGGAGGATTTGAATCTGGTTTGAATGAACAGTATTGAGAAGGCATACCAATTTTCCCTAAAAGTAGAGGAAAAGCTAAACAAGAAGTTCGAGAGCAGACAAAACAGAAGAGGTCGTGGTGGACGATCTGGTGGACGGTCCTATGGAGGCTGAAATGAAGATTCGAAAAAGAAGGATGAGGCCAGTAGCAGTCAAAATCAGTGAGGAAACAATTCTAATCGTTTCCAAGATCAGAATAATAGAGATCAAAGAGGAAGAGGAAGAGGACAAGGATCTGGAAGAGGAGGCTTCTGTGGAACATGTTTTCACTGCGGAGAAGAAGGTCATAGGGCATTTGAATGTCCTCAGTGCCAAGGCAGAATAGACAGGAGAAATGAAGGCCAGGCCAGAGTTGCACATGTAGATGAAGATGCCAGATCATCAAATTTTGAAGATGCTGAAAAGGGAAAAATGCTTATTAACAAAAGAGTCCTGCTGAGTGGTGAGAATGAACCTGAACAAAGGACGAGCCTGTTTCACACCAGGTGCAAGTGTGAGGGTAAGTGTTGCGATGTGATTATTGATAGTGGAAGCACTGACAATTTGGTGTCAGAAGAGATGGTGAAAAAGTCGAAGCTCAAGAGATAGAAACACCCACATCCATATCGGATTGTCTGGGTACAGGATGACCACAAGGTCATGGTCAATGAACAATGCCTAGTGAAGTTTAAGATTGGTGGATATCATGATGAGGTACTGTGTGATATCATATCTATGGATGTATGTCATATGTTGTTAGGTAGACCATGGCAGTTTAACAGATGTGTTGTACATGATGGTCGTGCGAATACCTATTCTCTGACAAAGGATGAAGTACGACATAAGCTAAAGTCATTGAATGACACAAAAGAAAAGGTATGTGGTAGTGCAAGAATAACTTTTGTTGATGGAAGAAATTTCCTAGATGGTATGAGGCATGAGCATGTATATTTTTCTTTAATTCCAAAATCTGGTAAAGAGGAAGTAGAAGATGTTCTTCTAGAAGTTGCAGATTTGTTGAATGAGTTTCAGGATATTGTATCTGATAGTGTACCTGATGGATTACTACTAGTCAGGAAGATTAATCATCAAATGGACTTGATCCCAGGAGCGAGTTTTCCAAATAAGGCAGCACACAGAATGACACCTGCAGAAAGTGAGGAGTTGAACATGCAATTACATGAGTTGTTGCAGAAAGGATTGATCTGTGAGAGTCTGGGCCCCTGTGCTATACCGGCAGTATTAGCACCAAAGAAGAATGGAGAGTGGAGGATGTGTACAGATTCCAGAGCAATAAATAAGATCACAATCAAGTACAGGTTTCCATTGCCATGAATGGATGATATTATGGACTGTTTGAGTGGAGCTGTGTATTTCTCAAAAATAGATCTGTAGAGTGGATATCATCAGATTCAGATCAAAGAAGGAGATGAATGGAAGACTGCCTTCAAGACAAAGGAAGGACTGTATGAGTGGTTAGTCATGCCCTTTGGGCTAACCAATGCACCAAGCACTTTGATGTGGCTCATGAATGAGGTTCTGAAAGAATATTTGGGTAAGTTTGTCATTGTTTACCTAGATTACATTTTGATCTTTAGTAAGTCATTGGAGGAGCATATGATGTATATTCGTATGGTATTTGAGAAGTTGAGAGAAGAAAAATTGTTGATTAATTTGAAGAAGTGCAGTTTTGTGAAGAAAGAGTTAGTGTATTTGGGCTTTGTAGTTTCAGCAGAAGGTCTAAAAATGGACCTAGAGAAGGTGCAGGCTATCTTTGAATGGCCTACTCCAAGGAGTGCTATAGAGGTAAGATCTTTTCATGGTCTAGCTAGCTTTTACAGAAAGTTTATCAGAAATCTTAGCAGTATTTGTGGACCCTTGACTGAAACAATGAGAGGGGATAGAAAAGAGTTTAAGTGGACTAATGGGGCAGAAAAGAGTTTTCAATTGTTGAAACAAAAAGTTACAGAACAACCTGTTTTAGCATTTCTAGATTTTAATAAGGTGTTTCAAGTAGATTGTGATGCTAGTGGTATTGCAATAGGAGCTATTATGAGCCAAGAAGGTAAACCTGTTGCTTATTCCAGTGAGAAGTTAAATGATGCCGAGAGGAAATATTCTGTTTATGATCAAGAATTTTATGCTATAGTTCAGACATTAAAGAAGTGGAGACATTATCTACTTCCTAAAGAGTTTGTTTTGTATACTGATCATCAAGCTTTGCAATATTTGAATAGTCAAGGAAAGTTGAATCAGAGGCATTTGAAATGGGTTGAGTTTTTGCAGAGTTATACATTTATTTTGAAACACAGGAGTGGAAAGTCTAACAGGGTTGCAGATGCTCTTAGCAGAAGGCAACTATTGCTGACAGAAATGAAGATTGAAGTGGTTGGGTTCAAGGAACTCAAGAATTTGTATCCAGAGGATCTTAATTTTGGTGAAGCTTGGAAAGCTTGTACAGAACCTGTTACTCTAGACAGGATGAAATGGCTGGATTTCATCATCCAGGGTGATATGCTATTCAGAGGGAGTCAGTTGTGCATTCCATGAAGTTCTATGAAAGAGAATCTCATCAAGGAGAAGCATAGCAGAGGATTGGCTGGACATTTTGGTCATGATAAAATCCTTGCTTTGGTTAGTGAGAATTATTATTGGCCACAGCTGCAGTAAGATGTGAAGAAGTTTGTACAGAGTTGCAGAGTATGTCAGATGGCGAAATGAGTGAAGCAGAATATAGGGTTGTATCAGCCATTACCTGTACCAGAGAAGCCTTGGGAGGATATTAGCATGGACTTTTTTCTTGGTTTACCAAGGACTCAGCGGGGACATGATTTAATTTTTGTGGTGGTTGACAAATTTTCAAAGATGACACATTTCATTCCCTGCAAGAAGACTAATGATGCTGTTCATGTAGCAGAATTATTTTTAGAGAAGTAGTGAGACTTCATGGTTTTCCAAAGACCATAGTTTCAAATCGAGACACTAAGTTCGTTGGATATTTCTAGCGTACATTGTGGAAGAAATTGAAGATAGATTTGAAATTTAGTTCATCACATCATCCACAGACTGATGGATAGACAGAGGTGGTGAATAGAAGTTTGGGAAATTTGCTGAGATGTTTGGTTGGAGACAAGCCAATAGGATGGGATTTGATTTTACCACAGGTGGAATTTGCATACAATAATTCTGTCAACAGGAGCAATAGTAAATCACCATTCAAGATTGTATATGGAAGTAGTCCTAAAAATGTATTTGAATTGAGAAAGATAGATAAAGGAGAAATAAGTAGTGCTGAAGCTAAGGATTTTGCAGAACATTTGAAAAACATCCATGGGGAGGTGAGGAAGCACATTACCAAGATGAACGCACAGTATAAGGCTAAGGTAGATAAAAAAATGAGGTATAAGGAATTTTAGGTTGGTGATAAAGTCATGGTTCATTTGCGGAAGGAGCGATTTCCAGTTGGTACATATAACAAGTTGAAAATGAAGAAGTTTGGACCATGTAAGATACTAAAGAAACATGATTCAGGAAATGCATATGAGGTAGAATTGCCTAGTGAGCTGAATATTTCACCAGTGTTTAACATTTCAGATTTGATAGAGTATCATGAAGGAGGTGTTGAAGATGACATCACAGTAGCGCAGTGGAGTATTCCAGCAAGTAGTTCAGATACCAAGGAGATTGAAGACATACTGGATAGTCGTGTTGGCAGAAGCACAAGGAATATGACATATGAAGAATATCTGGTCAAATGGAAAGGACGGCCTGTTGAAGATTCATCATGGCTAACAAAGGAGGAGGTTAGCCATCTTGGTTTTCCTCTGCACACTTGATTCATGCTAGGGTCACTTCTCAAATTACCCCGGGTGTCTGATGCAGGAGCATCCTGGGTGTAAGAGCAATCTTGCATCACCCAAAAATATTTATGTTTTTGTATTCAATAAGGGCTATCTTGTGTAGAGCTGCTATTTATGGAAACTTGCTATTTTTAGTAAGTTGGTCATAAATCTCGGAATGTTTTGATTTCACATATGGAGTTTCATCTCAGTCGTATCAGCCTTCCAGTAAAGTTTCATTGATAGATCAAGTCTAGCTTTGTAGATATTGAAGATTTTCGGTATTGGCAGCAGGGTACAAAAACTTTGAACTTAGTTTTGAAGGCTTTAGAGGCCCCAGATGAGATCGAGCATTTGGGTGATGGGCGCTTGTGCTAGTCAAGCCTGTAGAGCGCTTCATGGCCTTTCCAAATTGGGGTTGTAATAGTCAATCGGAGCAACTGGCGATGACTTATGGTCTTCGGAAGTTGAGTCACCTGAAATGGCGAAAAATAACTTTCCTTCAAAATTTTTGTTCGGGTTTCAAAATTTATTTTGAGCCGACTTTGATGTAATAAATTGTAAAATAAAATGATTCTAAGTTTGGTCGGCCCTTTGGGCTAAATTTCTGGAACCTTCTCGTGCGGTGGAAATTGCCTATATAAAGAAGGCCCGTAGTGTTGTCTTAGGCAGTTCGGGGTAGTAGATCTGGGTAACAATTTGAAGCTTTGTCCTACAGAATATTGTAAAGGAATGCCCATGTGGCTTTGCATATTGTAATTCTGAAAGTTTGTAATTCCACATTTGTGGAGATAATAAGAAGCCAATCTTTTGTTCTTGCATATTGTTGTTGTTTCTCTATTTCTGTTATATGTTTGTGGTATTAAGGGGAGCACCCTTCATCAAGTGGTATCAGAGCAGGAGTTCCTGAGTGTGTAAACAGATCTCTAACTATGAGGTAGTTTGCACTAGGACTCTAGTTAAGGTTTCAATGCGCATCATGAAAATGCCTCCACGAAGGGAACGAGGTGGCAGAGCTGGTGTTGGAACACCTGAGGTTAGAGCGCTCTAGAGACAAGTGCAAGCACTACAAGAAGAGATTTGTAGAGGAATGAATCTTAATGTCAGAGATGAAAGCAAAGATGAAATCGAAGAAGAATATCAAGAAGGAGAAGTCGAAATTGTGAACTAGGAGGAAGAAAGACTTTTTCGGGCCATTTTCAAGATTGGGAAAAGACCTAAGATTGAGGTTCCTACATTTTCTAAAAATCTTAACTCAGAAGAATTAATCGACTGGATCAATGAATGTGAGGAATATTTTGAGTATGAAGATGTTGAGGATCCTAATAGGGTCAAATTTGTGAAGGCCAGACTGAAAGGTCATGCGAAGATCTGGTGGCAAGAGGTTCAATTAGAGCGAAATAGAAGAGGGAAAGATAAAATCACAAGATGGGATCGGATGGTGGATAAATTGAAGTGACAGTTCATTCCTGTTGATTATGAGCTTGACCTACTAAAGAAAATGCAAAGTTTGAAGCAAGCACGAAGATCTATTTAGGAGTATACAAAGGAGTTCTATTGACTCCTCATCAGAACAGGCCATACAGAAGCTGATAAGGAGAAAGTTGCCCGATACCTTAATGGGTTAACGCCAAGCATTCAAGAGGAGTTGAATCTGGTTCGAATGAACAGTATTGAGGAGGCATACCAATTTGCCCTAAAAGTAGAGGAAAAACTGAACAAGAAGTTTGAGAGCAGACAAAATAGAAGAGGTCGTGGTGGATGATCTGGTGGATGGTCCTATGGAGGCCGAAATGAAGATTCAAGAAAGAAGGATGAGGCCAGTAGCAGTCAAAATCAGTGAGGAAACTATTCCAATCATTTCTAAGATCAGAATAATAGAGATCAAAGAGGAAGAGGAAGAGGACAAGGATCTGGAAGAGGAGGCTTCCATGGAACATGTTTTCACTGCGGAGAAGAAGGTCATAGGGCATTTGAATGTCCTCAGCGCCAAGGCAGAATAGACAGGAGAAATGAAGGCCAGGCCAGAGTTACACATGTAGATGAAGATGCCAGATCATCAAATTCTGAAGATGCTGAAAAGGGAGAAATGCTTATTAACAAAAGAGTCTTGCTAAGTGGTGAGAATGAACTTGAACAAAGGATGAGCTTGTTTAGCACCAGGTGCAAGTGTGAGGGTAAGTGTTGTGATGTGATTATTGATAGTGGAAGCACTGACAATTTGGTGTCAGAAAAGATGGTTAAAAAGTTGAAGCTCAAGAGACAGAAACACCCACATCAATATCGGATTGCCTGGGTACAAGATGACCACAAATTCATGGTCAATGAACAATGCCTAGTGAAGTTCAAGATTGGTGGATATCATGATGAGGTACTATGTGATATCATATCTATGGATGTATGTCATATGTTGTTAGGTAGACCATGGCAGTTTGATAGATGTGATGTACATGATGGTCGTGCGAATACCTATTCTCTGATAAAGGATGGAGTACGACATAAGCTAAAGCCATTGAATGACACAAAAGAAAACGTATGTGGTAGTGCAAGAATAACTTTTGTTGATGGAAGAAATTTCCTAGATGGTATGAGGCATGAGCATGTATGTTTTTCTTTAATTCTAAAATCTGGTAAAGAGGAAGTAGAAGACATTCCTGTAGAAGTTGTAGATTTGTTGAATGAGTTTCAGGATATTGTATCGAATAATGTACTTGATGGATTACCACCAGTCAGGAAGATTAGTCATCAGATGGACTTGATCCCAGGAGTGAGTTTTCCAAATAAGGCAGCACACAGAATGACACCTGCAGAAAGTGAGGAGTTGAACAGGCAAGTACATGAGTTGTTGCAGAAAGGATTAATCTGTGAGAGTCTGAGCCCCTGTGCTATACCAGCTGTATTAGCACCAAAGAAGAATGGAGAGTGGAAGATGTGTATAGATTCCAGAGCAATAAATAAGATCACAATCAAGTACAGGTTTCCATTGCCACGAATAGATGATATTATGGACTGTTTGAGTGGAGCTATGTATTTCTCAAAGATAGATCTGAAGAGTGGATATCATCAGATTCGGATCAGAGAAGGAGATGAATGGAAGACTGCCTTCAAGACAAAGGAAGGACTGTATGAGTGGTTAGTCATGCCCTTTGGGCTAACCAATGCACCAAGCACTTTGATGTGGCTCATGAATGAGGTTCTGAAAGAATATTTGGGTAAGTTTGTCATTGTTTACCTAGATTACATTTTGATCTTTAGTAAGTCATTGGAGGAGCATATGATGTATATTCGTATGGTATTTGAGAAGTTGAGAGAAGAAAAATTGTTGATTAATTTGAAGAAGTGCAGTTTTGTGAAGAAAGAGTTAGTGTATTTGGGCTTTGTAGTTTCAGCAGAAGGTCTAAAAATGGACCTAGAGAAGGTGCAGGCTATCCTTGAATGGCCTACTCCAAGGAGTGCTATAGAGGTAAGATCTTTTCATGGTCTAGCTAGCTTTTACAGAAAGTTTATCAGAAATCTTAGCAGTATTTGTGGACCCTTGACTGAAACAATGAGAGGGGATAGAAAAGAGTTTAAGTGGACTAATGGGGCAGAAAAGAGTTTTCAATTGTTGAAACAAAAAGTTACAGAACAACCTGTTTTAGCATTTCTAGATTTTAATAAGGTGTTTCAAGTAGATTGTGATGCTAGTGGTATTGCAATAGGAGCTGTTATGAGCCAAGAAGGTAAACCTGTTGCTTATTCCAGTGAGAAGTTAAATGATGCCGAGAGGAAATATTCTGTTTATGATCAGGAATTTTATGCTATAGTTCAGACATTAAAGAAGTGGAGACATTATCTACTTCCTAAAGAGTTTGTTTTGTATACTGATCATCAAGCTTTGCAATATTTGAATAGTCAAGGAAATTTGAATCAGAGGCATTTGAAATGGGTTGAGTTTTTGCAGAGTTATACATTTATTTTGAAACACAGGAGTGGAAAGTCTAATAGGGTTGCAGATGCTCTTAGCAGAAGGCAACTATTACTGACAGAAATGAAGATTGAAGTGGTTGGGTTCAAGGAACTCAAGAATTTGTATCTAGAGGATCCTGATTTTGGTGAAGCTTGAAAAGCTTGTACAAAACCTGTTACTCTACACAGGACGAAATGGCTGGATTTCATCATCCAGGGTGATATGCTATTCAGAGGGAGTCAGTTGTGCATTCCACGAAGTTCTATGAGGGAGAATCTCATCAAGGAGAATCATAGCGGAGGATTGGCTGGACATTTTGGTTGTGATAAAATCTTTGCTTTGGTTAGTGAGAATTATTATTGGCCACAGTTGCAGCAAGATGTGAAGAAGTTTGTACAGAGTTGCAGAGTATGTCAGATGGCGAAAGGAGTGAAGCATAATACAGGGTTGTATCAGCCATTACCTGTACCAGAGAAGCCTTGGGAGGACATCAACATGGACTTTGTTCTTAGTTTACCGAGGACTCAGCAGAGACATGATTCAATTTTTGTGGTGGTTGACAGATTTTCAAAGATGACACATTTCATTGCCTGCAAGAAGACTAATGATGTTGTTCATGTAGCAGAATTATTTTTCAGAGAAGTAGTGAGACTTCATGGTTTGCCAAAGACCATAGTTTCAGATCGAGACACTAAGTTCATTGGATATTTCTGGCGTACATTGTGGAAGAAGTTGAAGACAAATTTGAAGTTTAGTTCATCACATCATCCACAGACTGATGGACAGACAGAGGTGGTGAATAGAAGTTTGGGAAATTTGCTGAGATATTTGGTTGGAGACAAGCCAACAGGATGGGATTTGATTTTACCACAGGTGGAATTTGCATACAATAATTATGTCAATAGGAGCACTGGTAAATCACCATTCCAGATTGTATATGGAAGTAGTCCAAGAAATGCATCTGAATTGAGAAAGATAGATAAAGGAGAAATAAGTAGTGCTGAAGCTGAGGATTTTGCAGAACATTTGAAGAACATCTATGGAGAGGTGAGGAAGCACATTACCAAGATGAACGCATAGTATAAGGCTATGGCAAATGAGAAAAGGAGGTATAAAGAATTTCAGGTTGGTGATGAAGTCATGGTTCATTTGCAGAAGGAGCGGTTTCCAGTTGGTACATATAACAAGATGAAAATGAAGAAGTTTGGACCATGTAAGATACTAAAGAAACATGATTCAGGAAATGCATATGAGGTAGAATTGCCTAGTGAGCTGAATATTTCACCAGTGTTTAACATTTTAGATTTGATAGAGTATCATGAAGGAGGTGTTGAAGATGACATCACAGTAGCGCAGTGGAGTATTCCAACAAGTAGTTCAGATACCATGGAGATTGAAGACATACTGGACAGTCGTGTTGGCAGAAGCACAAGGAATATGACATATGAAGAATATCTGGTCAAGTGGAAAGAATGACCTGTTGAAGATTCATCATGGCTGACAAAAGAGGAGGTTAGCCATCTTGGTTTTCCTCTACACACCTAAGTCATGACAGGGTCACTTCTCAAATTACCCCGGGTGTCTGATGCAGGAGCATCCTAGGTGTAAGAGCAATCTTGCATCACCCAAAAATATTTATGTTTTTGTATTCAATAAGGGCTATCTTGTGTAGAGCTGCTATTTATGGAAACTTTCTATTTTTAGTAAGTTGGTCATAAATCTTGGAATGTTCTGATTTCACATATGGAGGTTCATCTCAGTCGTATCAGCCTACGAGTAAAGTTTCATTGACAGATCAAGTCTAGCTTTGTAGATATTGAAGATTTTCGGTATTGGCAGCAGGGTACAGAAACTTTGAACTTAATTTTGAAGGCTTTAGAGGCCCCGGATTAGGTTGAGAATTTGGATGATAGGCGCTTGCGCCAGCCAAGCTTGTAGAGCGCTTCGTGGCCTTTCTGAATTGGGGTTGTAATAGTCAATCGGAGCAACTGGCGATGACTTATGGTCTTCAGAAGTTGAGTCACCTGAAATGGCAGAAAATAACTTTCCTTCAAAATTTCTGTTTAGGTTTCAAAATTTATTTTGAGCTGACTTTGATGTAATAAGTTGTAAAATAAAATGATTCTAAGTTTGGTCGGCCCTTTGGGCTAAATTTTTGGAACCTTCTCGGGTGGTGGAAATTGCCTATATAAAGAAGGCCCGTAGTGTTGTCTTAGGCAGTTCTGGGTAGTAGATCTGGGTAAAAATTCGAGGTTTTTTCCTACAGAATATTATAAGGGAATGCCCATGTGGCTTTGTATATTGTAATTCTGAAAGTTTGTAATTCCACATTTGGGGAGATAATAAGAAGCCAATCTTCTGTTCTTGCATATTGTTGTTGTTTCTCTGTTTCTGTTATGTGTTTGTGGTATTAAGGGGAGCACCCTTCATCACTATTGCTTTCAGGACAACATCTCTATTTATATATACCAGAGGACTCCCGTCAACCTTCTTAATACACTTCTCCTCGAAACTATATCTTCTGGCACACTCAAGAACTAGTTCTCGAGAAGGGGCCACTATAGGGAAAGCAACTGCATCAGTCAAACCACTATGAATGGCTTTTTCCAGTATAGAATCTAGGATGGGTTGTATGATTTGGCCTATAATTTCCTCTAAGGCTCTAATTTTTATGAGGTTATCTTCACAATCGAGTAGAGAGCAAATCAAAGGGGAAGTATTTCCAAAATTTGGGACTGGGTTCTTCATTTTGACTCACAAACTAGGAATGAACAAGGAGACACAGTAGCCTTACAGGAGTTTGAATTTGACAAAGTAATGTGCTTTAAATGAAATGAAGAGGCCAAAAAGAGAGACTCACCTGGTTTCTTATGCGACGCACTAAGCTCTGAGAGGAGGGAAAGATACCTTCTTCCATGTCAATCACCTGAAATGTCTCTGCCACTATGAACAAAATGGCTAGGCTCTTCAATTTATCATAAAACAGTTCACAAATCAAGGGAGATTTGCAATAAATGGGGAATAATGTCTCATGAGGTTTAATTAATGATCATAGGGAATTCACACCACTTTAAACATTGATTACTATACTTTCCCAAGAGTGAAGTGACACTTAAGTATCATTTCTATTAATTACAATATCCACGCCATGCGCAGATCTCATAATCAACTCCCAGCTGTCCTTTACGTCAAATCACCACCTTTCACTTTTGCAAAATACAAACACATGTTGAACCTCAAACTTTGAACTACGAGAGTTCACGGTTGAAGTTCAACAAGAAGGTAGAAGGACTACCCTTTGGCATGATTTAATTAAATAAATAAAAAATAAATAGCAATAAGGAAAATTGGCAAATAGAAGGAAAAATTGCTTGCAAAAGGATAACGTTCGTTGAACTTTGAATCTTGAACTACGAAAGTTCAAAGTTCACCATTCATTGGACAAGTGCGCGCTGCAAAGATAACATGCCACTAAGTGTGCAAACAAAGAAGGATAATCATACCAAAGGATGTTATTGAACCTTGAATCTTGAACTATGAGAGTTCAAGGTTCAAGTTCAAACGCAAGGTGTATATGTAAGGAAATGAAACTTTGAGTGAAACACACCTTTAAAGATTATGGGGTGATTTTGGGAAAATTAGAGCTTGAGATAATTAATCAAAATCTATTGATAACAATGGCTCCGACTGGGGACAAGACCTTTGGAGGGCGAAGGATGAATCTATAGCTTTGGTTTCACGGACCAAGAAAAACTTAGAAAAGAAAGGGAAAAGGCAACAAACAAAAAGGATAAAATAGAAAACAACACAACAAAAAGATATTTCACAGAAAATAGGATAAACCTTCTTAAAGCTTATACAACTTGTGGTCCTGACCATTAAAGGTCAAGGGTTTTTTAATACCATCCAAATGCTCTAGTTTGAAGGAATTACCTCCCAATGCTTTGTTGATGATGAACGGGCCCTTCTAAAGTGATTCAAATTTTCCATGGGCACCCTTAGGTTCCCATCTTTTGTCCCATAACAGCACCTGATCTCCTTCCATAAAATTTTGAGGACTGGCCTTCTAATCAAAAATTTTCTTGACTCAAGCTTGGTGTGTGGCTATTTGACTTACCATTTCTTCTCTTTCTTGTTGTATTTTGTTGAGATAAAAAATCCATTTCTCAAGGGCATCTTGGTAAACCTGATCTTCTATTATTTTTTGTAGTTTCACGGTAGCTAGCTCTAGTGGTAATGAAAGCTGAGCTTCAACACCATAAACCAATTCAAAGGGTGACATGCCAACCACTCTTTTTGGAGAAGTTTGATCAGCCTAGAGAGCTTCAAATAGCTTCTTATGCCAATCCTTAGCATTGTCACATACTAACTTTCTCATTATCCTAATCATGTTCTTATTACTTGATTCTGCCTACCCATTTCCTTGTGGATAATAGTTAGATGCGTGGGATAGGTAGATGTCATGATCATAGAAAAATAATTTCAACTCATGAGAAGATAAATTTGTAGCATTTTTTGTGACCAACTTGGTTGGAACTCCAAACCTAACTAGAATGTAATTCTTTACAAACTCACACACCACCTCAGATGTGGTCTTCTTAACAGGGACCGCCTCTACCCATTTCATGAAATAGTCTGTTGCAGTGAGAATGTGGGTGTGTCCAGCACTTGAAGGAGGGTCGATTGGTCTGATGAAGTCTAACCCCCATTGCTCAAAAGGTTCTTCTATGACCACTGGTCGCAAAGGGAGAGCTGCCAACTACGGCTTTCCACCGAATAACTTACATTTTTCACAATTTGTAACCCACTTATAAGCGTCGCCAAACATTCCTGGCCAGTAATAAAAATTCCTAAGAATTTTAAAATCCATTACTATGGAAGAAAAGTGACCACCACATGCTTCATTATGAAACTTCCTGAGTAATTTTTCCTATTGTTCTTTGTCGACACACCTTAAGAAAGCTCCATCCAATCCCTTTGTATACAGTATGTCATCCACAATAACATACTTTGCGGCCTTTAACCTGAGATTTCTTCTTTATTTTGGGTTTAAATGAGGGGGACAGTCTCCATAAGTAAGGTAAAATGCTACATCCGAAAACCAAGAATCACGAAGACTGACAAAAAGAACTAAGGGCATATTGCTATCAAGATCCTACTCAGACATAAGTTTACATAATCCTTGACCCCAAACTAGCTTAGTAGGATGAATTTCTTGGTCAAATTCTTGAATCCTAGAGATCCACTTGGTTCGGCTGTTCATCCCTATCTCTTGTTGAGTTAGGAAATCTTTGACAGCGGAGGTGGGAACAAAAACAATTGAGTGAAAATGTAAAATGTAGAACTTGAAAGATTTTACCACTGCATATGCTTTCTTCTTGACCAATGGATAGTTTAACTCATGCTTCTTGAGAGGAATACTCATGAAAGCAATGGGCACTTCTTCATTTTTATCATTCCTCTGCAACAAAATTCCAGATACTGTATGTTCTAAGGCATAATAGTGTATTATGAAATCTTTCTTGTAATCTGGATTTATTAAAGTGGGAGCATCTGCTATAGCTTTCTTGATGTCATCAAATGCTTTGAAAACCTCTATGCTCCATTTAAATGGGTTCTTCTCACTCAAGAGGCTTACCATATGCTTAGTTGTTTCACCAAAGTCAGGAACAAACCTTCTGAGGAAATTGGTTTGCCCAAAGAAAGACTTAACACCAGTTCTATTTGAAGGTAAACCAAGCTGTTGGATTGCTTTAACTCTTTCCAGATCAATCTTGATCCCTTCTGTTGACACAATGTGGCCCAACAATTTACCCTCTGTGACTATGAAGATGGAATTTTTTTGGATTTAATGAGATGTCATGTTCCATGCATCTCTATAGAACTGATCTTAAATCCCTTAGATGATTTCTACGCCTTTTGGAAAAAATAGTTAGATCATCAAGATAAACAACTATTACCTTATTAAGCAGATGGCTAAAAGAAGAATTTATTGCACATTGGAATGTGGCACCTACATTTATCAAACCAAAAGGCATTATGTTATAACCATATGTGCCCCATGGGGTAGTAAAAGTTGTTTTATGCTGATCTTGGTCACCCACCTTGATCTGGTTGTAACCAAAGAAACTATCTAGCATTGACAACATCATCTCTAAACCTACCACAGCCTACAAAATATGGTCCACGACAGGGAGTCCATAGTTATCCTTTAGGCTACACTGATTCAAGTTCCTAAAATCTACTCAGATTCTTATCTCTCCATTTTTCTTCCTAACAGGAACTATATTTGCAATCTAGGTAGAATGATGAATAGGATAAATGATACAGGCCTGTAGCATTTTTTCTACCACTTTTTGAATTGCCTTAGAAACTTTTGGGTTATAGTTTCTTAATTTCTACCTAAAAGGTGAAGTACCCGATTTGAGAGGAATCTGGTGCTTAAATTTTCCTCCTTTGAAGTTTTTTAAATCATGGTAGGACCAAGAAAAGGTATCATAATATTCCTTCAACAAATTAACAAATCTCCACTTCTCCTCTGAAGTGCAACATTTTCCCAGGTTTATATTGTTAGGAATAGTCCCAAGAGATAAATGAGAGGGGGGGGGTGGATCAGTTATCTACAAGATTCAATTCTTTATCCAATTAAGTATACTTAAACATAAAGCATAAATACAATGAAAGAACATATGAACACAACACCAATATTTTGGTTACGGGGAAACCCAAATAGGTAAAAACCCCGGTGGGAATTGACACCCAATAATATTTTGTACTAGTGTATTATGATCCTTGTTAGAAGATCCTTAACCCTATTAGGAGTTTCTTTACAATATATTTAGTACAGTAGACCTGGTCAAGGGTCAAACCATGTTAGGATTCTTTTACAATTTTCCCTGTTAGGGGAGAGTATGCACTGTCCAAGAGCTCACTTCTCAAAGAGGCGAAAGCTACAACCATCTGAATAATAGATACACACTATATCTAGATCTTGGTGAACTGCGCTTTGACTTGCTGTCTAGATCAATTCCAATGTATAGCACAAATACTTTACTTGGTCACATAGACCTTCCTCTGATGGTTCAACACTTCACACACTCTAACTTTTCTCTGCTTAATCAACCATGAACCACACTCAAGCAATCACAAATGACTGCTTATAAATATCTTTCCTCTAAATGATATAATCAAGCTGGCCTATTAGAACCACCTTGAAATCACATTAGAGAAACCATAAAAAACTTTGATAAACATTATGTCGGCTCTACTATGCATGCAACACATTCTGGGACATGTCCAATAAGATAATTGTAGATGCACGCTACTCACTGTTGGCTCTACCAAAACAACTGTATCTTTCTCCTTCAGCTGAATTAACTCATGCGCTCTTAACTGAACATAAACAACTCTCTTCTAAGCTTAAATCCAAGGGTCCATACCCACATGATGGGCGCAACTCCAGAACCAATAAGATCTCTGTTGGCTCTTCTGAATAAACATAGGAAACTGCTACTAGTGAATAGCGACTACATAACTTCACTTCTACTAAATATCAGACTATGCGTCCATGACTAAAACATCACTAACATGTCTTCAACATATATCCAAGTGCGCAAGGCTCCATGATAACTGTATAGACAATCATACATAGAACACTGCCTATTACTCTGTCAGGAACACTGCTGACACAAGTTGCTATATAACTGTCTGTACTAACAGTTAACCTCTGCACCCATGATATCATGCTAATATCATGTCCATGCTACATATACTAAAATCTTACTGCATAAGACTTCCACACATGCTACTTTCCATATGTTGTCATCAATGACAAATATATAGTTAGTACTAGCTTGCTGGAAAATCTCCAACAATCTCCCCCTTTGGCATTAATGGCAACATGTGGAATGAAAAACCACCACCAACCCAAATGAACATTTCTTTTATAACATTCTCCATTTCCTCTTGAAAACTCCCCCAAAGATGAATCCTCCATCTGCTACAATATTTTCCAACATTCTCCATTTCCTCAACTAAACTGTTGTCATAACTAAATACTACTCCCCCTTAGTATATTACTCCTTTTTACTCCTATTTTTCATGACTATATATTACTCCCCCTTTGACATCAATGGAAAAGGGCACCATTCATTTTAAGCACCGGTACTACTCTTGAGGTAGATTAGTCAACCTTACATCAGTCCCTGAGGACGAATGTTTTTCCTTCTTTCTTCTAAGCAGAATCAGGGAAGGGAATTACTCCCAACTTCTCCCTGAGATACTCAAAAGTATCCTTTGGAAAGGGCTTTCTAAATATGTCTGCCAACTGATCTTTAGTACTCACATAGTCCAGCTTGACTTCTTTCTCTACCACTTTCTCTCTTAAGAAGTGATACTTGATCTCAATGTGCTTTGTCTTTGCATGAATCATAGGGTTCTTCGACATATTGATAGTGCTAGTGTTATCATAGTGGATAACAATAGGATAATCAATCTGGATTCCAAAATCCTTTATCATCTGCTTGATCCAAACAATTGTAGAACAATTCAAGGCTACGACAACATACTTTGCTTTTGTTGTTGACTAAGAAATGCAATTTTGTTTTTTGGTTGTCTAAGTCACAAGTCTATCACCAAGAAACACTGGTCCACCTGATGTACTTTTTCTGTCATCAACACATCCTGCCCAATTTGCATCAATGTACACATGAAGCTCAACATTCTCTGAATTAGGATACCATAGACCATAGTCTATAGTGCCTTGCAATTATCTTAATATCCTTTTTACTACCATGAGGTGACTTTGTTTAGACTCTGTTGCAAATCTTTCAACTATGCCAACTGCATTGGAAATATCAGGACTAGTCTGAGTAAGATAAATAAGTTTGTCAATCATAGACTTGTACACTATTATATCAACTACTGGTGAGTCATATTCTTTTGTAATCTTGCATCTAGTAATCATAGGAGTCCCTACTGGCTTACAATCATCCATCTTGAATTTCTTTAATATTTCTTTCACATACTTGGATTGATTAATGAAAATACCTTTCTTTGACTGTTGCACATTCAATCCCAAAACGTATTTGATAGGACCAATCATACTCATCTCAAATTCATTATGCATCTCCTTAGCAAATTTAGCACTGAGTTTGTCATTACCTCCAAAGATAATGTCATCAACAAATATAGCTACAAGTAACAAACCTTCAGATGTCTCTCTTATGAATAGATTACAGTCTGCTACTCTTTTATTGAATCCAATCTTTGCTAGATACCCATCTAGTCTTACATACCATGCTCTAGGGGCTTGCTTAAGTCCATAGAGGTCCTTCTTCAATCTGCATACCATATCAGGTCTGTCTAATAAGGTGAATCCTTTTGGTTGTTCAATGTATACTTCTTTCAAATCTTCATTTAGGAATGCTGACTTGACATCCATCCGATAAACTTTGAAGTTTTTCACTATAGCATAAGCTAGAAATAACTTAACAGCTTCTAATCTACTCACAGGTGCAAAGATGTCTGAATAATCAATGCCTTCTGTTTTTGCATATTCTTTACATACTAGAACCTTGCTTTGTTTCTTACAACTGTACCATCTTCATTCATCTTGTTTCTAAATATCCACTTTGTACCAATCACATTTTTATCACTAGGTCTTGGGACCAATTCCCAAGTGTCATTCTTAATAATCTGATCAAGTTCTTCTTTCATATCATCATGCCAATTTGAATCATTACAAGCATCTTCAACACTTAAAGGTTCAATATGAGATAGTAAACATACCACTTCATTGCTAGCTGTGTTCTTTGCTTGTGATCTTGTTAAGACTTTGCTGCTCTGATCTCCAATGATGTCTTTCTTGGATTGGTTTCTAGATGTAAACTTTGGAACCTTAGTTGATGCTAACTCATCAGTCTTAGGAGTTTCTTCTTCACTTGTCTCAGGGTCATTGAATAATACATCAATACTGTCAAACATTTCTTCAATAACTGTCTCACTAGTGGAGGGTCTGGGTTCTTCTTCAATCATGGGTGAGTAATCATGATATTTTTCTTGAACCATGAACTTTTCATCAATCTTAACATGAGAACTTTCAATGATCTTTTTCAATCTTAAATTGAAACATCTATAAGCTTTAGTTTTAGTAGAGTAACCAAGGAAAATACCTTCATCACTTCTTGCATCAAACTTGCGTACTGCTTCATCCCTCTTGATGTAGCACTTGCTTCCAAAGATTCTGAAGTATTTTACTATGGGAACATTACCAAACCATAGCTCATATGGTGTTTTGTCAGTGCTAGGCCTCAATTGAATTCTATTGATGGTGTAGACTATTATATTGATTGCATCTCTCCAATAGGTGTGTACAACTTTTCCTTCTATCATAATGGTGCGCGATGTATCAAGGATGATCCTATTCCTTCTCTCTGAAATTCCATTCTGTTGAGGGTTTCTAGGTGCACTTAACCATCTCTTTATGCCATGTTCTTCACAGTACTCATAGAATCTATCAGAGGTGAATTCTCCTCCTCTATCTGATCTCAAACATTTTATCTTTAGTCCAGATTCATTTTCAACCTTAGCTTTGAATATTTTGAACTTCTCAAATGCTTTTGATTTATCTTTTAAGAATGCAACCCACATCATCCTAGTATAATCATCAACAAACAAAATGAAATACATTTCACCATAGTATGATCTTGTTTGAGTTGGACCACAAAGGTCAATATGAATCAGATCCAACTTGTTCTCTGCTGAATTGTGCTTGCTCCTGAATGAATTTCTCACATGCTTTCCCATTACACATTACCTGTATATAGTATCAACTAGCTTTTCTATGCTAGAGAGATCTCTTACTGCCTTTACATTGCTTATCTTTACTATGTTATCAAAATTGATATGACACAGTCTTTTATGCCACAACTAACAGTCATCAACTTTAGCAACAAAACAACTTGCTTCTAAATTATGTTCGAAAACATTACCTCTGGTCTTTGAGCCTGATGCAATCATAACACCATCCTTTTTGTTAATGATCCATTTTTCATCTTTGAACTCCAACTGATAGCCTTTTCCAAGTAACTATCCAACACTAAGAAGGTTATGTTTCAAACGATCAACATAGAGAACATCATCAGTACTATTCTTTCCATCCAAGGTGATGGCTCCTCTACCAACTATGGGTTTAGGAGTGTTGTCTCCAAATCTAACCATGCCACCATTATATTTTTATAGATGAACAAATCTACCTTTATCACCTATCATGTGATGTGAACAACCACTATCTATAATCCAGTCTATCCTTATATCAACTTGGGAAATCAATGCTAGCTTTTGTTCTTCTTTCTCATCTTTATGATTTGTCTTGTTATTCACTTTGTCTACGATAGCAATGAATCCAATTTTTTCTTCACCTGATTCATCATCAGAAAATCCATCTCTAGCATAGTAACATTCCTTAGAGTACTTAGGCTTGTAATCCTTTTTGAACTTTCTAGCTCTAGTAGGACACTTAGATGCAAAGTGACCAATCTTATTACATGAAAAGCACTTAAATGGTAATTGACCTTCATATTTTCCTTTTCCTTTTCCTTTCTTTTCTCTTTTGGCAATCATAGCAATAAAATCATCTAGAGTTTTCTCTTCATCATCGTCATCATCAAAATTACCAGAAGTGTTTGTAGATTTCTTACCATGAACTGTTGCTTTGAAGGTTGTCTCAGTCTTTGGTTCTGTCTTCAATCTTGAAATCTCAAAAGCTAAAATTTTGTTGATCAAGGTCTCTCTCTTGAAATTAGATGTAAGTTGCATGGTCTCATCAAGGATGTTGATCTTGTTTTCATATTCTGGAGTGAGAGTAGTCATCCACTTGTCCATGATGTCTTCTTCTGAGATCTCTCCACCATTGTTCCTGATTCCAGCAACTATTCATTGATCCTTTGATTATAAGCTCTGATGTTTTATTTAGGAAACATATCTAATGCATTGTATCTTTTCTTCCATGTTTTTATACATGCATCCTTTGCTTGTTTGTCACCTTCAAACATGTCTTCTAGGTACTTCCATATCTTATGGGCGGTGTCTACTTTCTTTATCTCTGAAAATTTTCTATCAGATAGGGCACTGATAAGGGCTTCTTTAGCAATAGCATTCTAATGAAACAATTCTTTTTCCTTTCAGTAGCATCATCCTTTCCAAGGTCTTCTAGGGTAGGGATCTTTGTTGCTATGATAGTTACATCAAAAACTTCAAACCCAATGCACTACAAATGAGTCACCATCTTGTTCTTCCAATCAAGATAATTCTCTTGATCAAACTTAGGACTTTCTTTTTTGAATTATGCCATCTGATCAACCTCAAGCTGTTAAACTTTCTCTCTGAGGCACTTGGCTCTGATACCAATTGTTAGGAATAGTCCCAAGAGATAACTGAGAGGGAGGGGGGGGGGGGTGAATTAGTTATCTACAAGATTCAATTCTTTATCCAATTAAGTATACTTAAACATAAAGTATAAACACAATTAAAGAATATATGAACACAACACCAATATTTTGGTTACGGGGAAACCCAAATAGGTAAAAACCCCAGTGGGAATTGACACCCACTAATATTCTGTATTAGTGTATTATAATCCTTGTTAGAAGATCCTTAACCCTGTTAGGTGTTCCTTTACAATATATTTAGTACAGTAGACCTGGTCAAGGGTTAGACCTTGTTAGGAGTCTTTTACAATTGTCCCTGTTAGGGGAGAGGATGCACTATCCAAGAGCTCACTGCTCAAAGGGGCAAAGGCTACAACCTTCTAAATAACAGATACACACTATATCTAGATCTTGGTGAACTGCACTTTGACCTGTTGTCTAGATTAGTTCCAATGTATAGCAAAAATAATTTACTTGGTCACATAGACCTTCCTTTGATGGTTCAACACTTTGCACACTCTACTTTGCTCTGCTTAATCAACCATGAACCACACTCAAGCAATCACAAATGACTGCCTATAAATATATTTCCTCTAAATGATATAGTCAAGTCGGCCTGTTAGAACCACTGGGAAATCACATTAGAGAAACCATAAAAAACTTTGATAAACATTCTATAGGCTCTACTATGCACACAACAAATTCTAGGACCTGTCCAATAAGATAAGTGTAGATGCACGCTACTCACTGTCATCTCTACCAAAACAACTGTATCTTTCTCCTTCAGCTGAATTAACTCATGCTCTATTAACCAAACATCAATAACTCTCCTATAAGCTTAAATCCAAGGGTGCATACCCACATGATGGGCGCAACTCTAGAACCAGTAAGATCTATGTTGGCTCTTCTGAATAAACATAGGAAACTGCTACTGGTGAATAGCGACTACATAACTTCACTTCTACTGAATATCAGACTATGCATCCATGACTGAAACATCAATAACATGTCTTCAACATATATCCAAGTGTGCAAGGCTCCATGATAACTGTACAGACAATCATACATAGAACACTACATGTTAGTCTGTCAGGAACACTGCTGACACAAGCTGCTATATAACTATATATACTAGTAGTTAACCTCTGCACCCATGATATTATGTTGATATCATGTCCATGCTACATATAATGAAAGCTTACTGCATAAGACTTCCACATATGCTACTTTCCATATGTTTTTGTAAATGACAAACATACATTCAATACTAGTCTGCTAGCAAATCTCCAACATATACATCTAGGTTCTTCTTCCTCCCCTATATTTACCTTCTTGTAGTCACCTTGATTTGTGTCTTCTTGAGGTGGTGGAGGAGATTTTAAAGCATCATATCTATCAAATTGGCTCTCAAGAGAGACGAGCCCTTTTGGAATAAGATTCCCTTTTAATTGAAAGATCTCTTCATCTGTTACACCATCAGGGAAAAACTCATCACAGGTCGATGAAGATCCTTCAAAAAAGGTAGTACTAAAAACTTCTGCCAATTGCAAGAATTTATAAATTTGTTTATCATCTTGAAAGACTTGCCAATGCTCAACATTATCTAGAACTTTCAGTCTGTACACCATTTCAATTTTGTAGGAACTTTTCTTAAAATCTGAATGTGGTAATAGCAGGGAGGAAGAAATTGCTAGGGAATCAGCTTTGCTATTCAGTTCTCTAGGAATAGCTTCTATAGAGAAAGCTTCAAATTCTTCTATCTCATCCCAAACATGATTTCTATAGTGTTTGAGTCTTTCATTTTTTGCTAAATACATTCCTCTTACTTGTCTCACAACAAGTTCTACATCCCCTCTAGCTCGGAGTACCTTGATATCCATTTTCTTTGCCTCTTCAATACCGAGCAAAAGAGACTCATATTCTACAGTGTTGTTCATATTATCAAAATCTAGCTTAAAAGCCCGTGGGAAAAGGTCTCCTTCTAGTGATATCAATACAACCCTTGCTCCAGAACTGACAGAGGCTCAGCTACCATCAAACTCCAAAATCCAAAGGCCATCAGACTTATCAGTTGTGAATTCTTCATTCATGTCTGGTGTGGATGAGATCATATAATTTCCAAACTCAGATACCTGGTAGAGTATCTAAGACTTGGGATCTTCAGATGGGAAAACTGTGTATTTTAATTTTCCCTCTGGTTGTAGGACAACCCTTTTATCTCCAACTGGAATAATATCTTGAGACCAGTCAAGCTTGATCTCTCCTCCAAGATCCTGGCAGAAAGTCTTTCTTAGAAGTGTACACTTAAATTATGTACTTCTCTAAGTCATTACTTCCAAGGGAATCCATGAATGGGAAACCTTTAGAATGCAACCTAGATCTCCCTATGCATGGAGTTGCAAGGATATTTGGATTGCTCTCAGCTAGAGCTATGAAGCATATGGCCTTGCTAGTCAACTACACAATTGGAGATTCAATGGAGACAAGGGCAAGAATGCCAATATCTTCAAGAATCTAAATGAAAATGCAATGCAACTATGCTACTATGATAATGCAAGTAAGCTATGAAAGGAAAATGAAAGTGTTACAAGACCTTCCTAATTAAGCTATGTGGGTTAATCTAGAGCATAAAGGAAAGCTAAACTAGAAATGTAATCAAACTAAGCTATAATGCAATAATGAAGACTAAAGAAAATAAGATCTTCCAAGCTCCAAATCTCCAAGAAATCTTGTAGCATAAGATTAGTATTCAAAACTTGGATTCTAAAATGAGAAGAGAGCTCTTCTTTTATAGGAAATGAGAAACAACTGACGATGGAGATTAAGAGGCAAAAGATTCAATCAAGGGTGGAGCTTGAAGAGGGATCAATCCTTGTGTACAAATCTCCTCCAATGAGAAATAAGAGTTGACTTTTGTGCCCCATGTAAGACAAAAATGTCTTTTTCCCTTTTTATAAAATAAGAATAATGCTTTATTTGTGCAACTTAGGATAAGAGGAAAGTGATGACTTTTTATTTAATAAAAGGGGAGGGAATTCCTTTTAATTAAATAAAGACTTAAGATAAAATGGTTAATCCATGGAATATAATCAAATAAATAATAGAATTAGGATTTGATCAAGGAAATTGATTTGAAAATTGCCAAGCATTGATTCAAGAAATTGATAAATTGCAGAATGGGGCCCAAAGTCTAGGCGACCATTTTAGGGTGCATACATTTTCCCCTCTTTGACTAATGTGAGGTCAATTTGGGATCACATGTAGTCAAAGAATGGAATTGAAGTGTGAGATCGATTTGGGATCACAAAAAAACCCAGATGTGTGTTTGATGGATGGGATCACATCAGGACAAAGATAAGCTGGAAGACAAGACCAACATACTTGTAAATAGAAGATTGTCAAGTCTCAAATAGGAGATAAGAATCTGAAGGTTTGATTGATAAAGCTGAATCAAGATTTGAAGTTTGATAAGTACTACCCCCTCATAATCAAAATCAAAATTAGGTAGAGGAGAAGCAGCAAATTGATAAAGTTGATCAAATCACTAGGAATCATAATCAAAGATGAAGGATAATAGAATAAGCATCAAGTTGTGAAGATATGCCCCAAAGAGATGAAGTGATGGAGATGAATGAAAAACTAGAGGGTTTTAGAGAGATGGGGATGAAGAAATGAAAATGCCCCAACAAACATAGAAGAATCAGGCCTCAAATGGTCAGCCAACTACGTAGAAGGGGAAATTTTAAAATGCAATTTTGACCATCAAGATGAACTTAGATTTTGATTTTGATCCCAAAAATGGATCCAGGATGTCGACATTAGCCAAGGGTGTAATTTTTGTGAAATTTTGAGATGTTTTGAAAATCGGGTCAAAAAGCCAAAAGGCTATATAAGGGATAAAAAGGTCATTTTCAAATTCATTTGTCTTTTGTAATATTGAGAATTCCAAGAGATCAGAGAGAGAAAATGGCCCAGCAACTAGCAATTCTAGTGCATAGACATTAGTTCGAATGCAGTCGGTTGCACAACTGGCCTCCTCACTATGGTGCCCTGATAAGTTTTCAAAAAAACTTAGCTTTTGAGTCATTTATGAGCATTTATTGCATTTTAAAACATGTTTTTAATGTTTTTAAATATTTCAAATTTTAACTTGAGCGATAGATCATGCGATGGTTTAAAAGTATCGCACACCTTGATACTTTTTATTGTTCGATAATTCATGGGTCCACAAAGCATCGCACGACTGTTCAATTCAATATCACATGATACTGGATGAAACATCATGCGAGCTTGTGTGAACTATCATATATGACAAAAGGGAAAGTATCACATGATACAATACCCAAAAAAAATAGTATCGCACCAGTTAATAAGAAATATCACATGTTTTAATTTTGATCAATATGACATGGGTCTAGACAATTTGTCATTTAGTATTCTTTGTACTAATTTTAATCATCCATCATGATATGTTCTGACATCTGATTTGGGGTTATGGCTTGCAAGAGGCTTTTCTGGCACTACTGATCAGAGCACCAAGGGTGACTAGGTTACGCTGTGTGAGGGATCTGGATGATCCCAGGAGAGATGACCTGGTTAGCATGGGATTCAATTTCTACTAGATATGCCCCATATACGGGAAAACCATGGGTTACTAACTGTGTTGGCCGAGAGATGGTATAGTGAGCATAATACCTTTCACTTGCCCACTGGAGAGGCCATGATTAGCTTGGAGGATGTCTATCAGATCCTTCAAGTACCTAGCCATGGAGATCCAGTGAGTATAATCATGTTTCTAAATGTGCATAGATGTAATGTTTCCATATGATGAAAACTGACATGATTTTCTATTGGCATAGGTATATTATGATCAGGATCTGACTGAGGGATGACAGGCCATCCAGGACATGTTTCAGGATGTCACTATCATTGACCAATATCTCAGTTGGGATCAGATGATGGAGGAGTATGGAAGAGATTTCCAAGGTCCATGCATAGTATGTTCTTTAGTAGCATAGACCCTCATTACTGACAGGAGTCAGAAGGGATTCCCACTGGGCTGGGGCAGACTGGTGGCTAACTTGGTTGCACACCTATGGTGGTTAGCATGGGGCCTGACCATCTTGGCTGATATGTACCATGAGCTCCATGAGATAGCATACAGAGATAGAAGGATATGGGCATGTGGAGCCGTTCTTGCCCAGATATGGGCGTGGGAGCACATTGTTGTAGTGTGACCACATATACAGCCAAGGGAGTAGAGACACCCCTATATATACAAGTACATGGGTTTCATCAGCTAGGCCCACGGTGGAGACTTGACATATTATAGGAGGCTCCTAGATGAGTTGACAGCCTTTGAGTGGAGGCCTTACCAAAAAGTTGAGTAGTGGAGTGACAGGGATCATGAGTTGGGGTACATGTTGTGCAGCTGGCCACTAGTAGGCTGCCACTCTAAGATTATAGAGAGATTTTTCATCACTCAGGTCTGGAGATAGTTTAGATGGCAGAAGAGGGTGGTGGTCAAGATGACCACATATGCCCGAGCTAGAGATGAGGAGGGATGGGGATGGCTTCTGATGCTGGACTACCAATGGGTAGTACAGGAGATAGCTGGTTTACGGAGGGAGCCCTGGGATTACCTCCCAAACATGGCAGATGTAGGGGCTGATGCAACCTATAGGGAAAAGTGTAGGAGACATCCCTTCCCATGTTTTACAGTGCTAGATGCATCGACACCAACGTAGGGTGATGAGGGAGATGACAGGGATGATGGAAGAGATGGAGGAGGGAGGAGAGGAGAGAGAGGGTAGGGCTCTAGATTAGGTGGTCAGAGACAGTCATGGAGGTAGAGATTAGCGAGCCTAGAGGAGGAGGATGCGGCGAGACTAGTTCACCGATGGGTGGATGCAGGACAAGATCAGCCTACAAGGAGGGGAGATAAGGATCTCAGAGCTAGAGTGCAGGCCTTAGAGGCTGAGATTCAATAGCTGAAGATCACTATGGCCATGTGAGACTAGCAGCTAGCAGATGTAGGAGCTGAGATAGATCAACAGGAGTAGGTAGCATAGGCAGACGTTGCAGAGCTCCAGAGAGAGGCGGCACGAGTGGCTTATTATCATGGTTTATAAATCTAGGCCATACCTGAGGGATAGAGGGTGCCACTCTACTCAAAGAGGGTAGGTAGGTCTAACATGGTACTAGACAGAGTGGTGACACCACCTCTACCACCACCACATGATGGGGAGAGTTAGACTTAGGTCTAGGATTTAGATGTTTAGACATATCATTGAGACTTTGATCCAGATTTTACGATCTCACATTGTACTTGTATCATGACTTATATATATGAGATTACTGGATGTTCGATGTATTTGTGTACTTGTCTCAATTGTGATGGATGATTCAATTTTATTGTCTTGTTATATTGCTCAAATGTATGATGTAGATGTTTATGAATGCTCATGTATAATCTCTCTCATAGATGTATGTGTAGTTCTCATGTGTGTGATATAGACTCGTGTTTCTAAAAATGATCTCCTTAGGGTATAGATATGATGATAAGATTAACCCCTTGTGATGACAGGAGTAGGATGTGATGTGATAGATGAGGAGTGAAAGATGTGATCGAGAAGAAGTGAAAGACAAACGCACTTGACTGACAAGTCCGTGAAAGATAAAAAGATAGCTCTCTCCATATGCAAGATGCAAAACTAAACTAATATGAACCTAAGAATGCAAGATACTATGAAAAGTGGTTGACTTGCAAGGTCATAATGCTATTAGTCTCTAATAATCATCATCGAGCTTTATTGGTAGCATCATAAGATCATACAATACTCACTAGTATGACTATGGCTATATGAATATGATCTTTATAAAATAGGAATGTGTGAATCCCACCTAAGCATCAAAGACATGTAGGTCAAGATGACTAGTGCAATGAGGTTCCCTAATTTTTCTATAGCAAGATTATGCTTGCATCGAGACACAAGAAGGTCAAGATGGCTATAAGCATGCACTCATGGAAAACAGTTAAGGATAATACCTTGTAGGTCCTCAGTGTCAAGTGGAACAAGCATAAATGCTCAAGACAATGAGGATCAACAAAATATACCCACTAGCAGAAAAAGAAATAAGACATGTCCTCATGCCCCTAGTCTTCTAGTTAAGCATCATCGAAAACTATTAGGGAGAGAACACTCATCAAAGAAATCATCATAGATAGCATACAAAGAAATAAAGTCAAACAAGTCTCAGCGAGTCAAGTGTTTAAGTGCATGTGTGTAGGTCATAGAATCAAACTTTGAGCATTGCATCTGCCAATGAGAAATATCGCATCATTCTAGACTGTGGGTAAGACATCTGATAAGTGTTGAGAAACACTTGACGCTAGGGGAGTGTTGAAAAACACAATGGGGGAGTGTTGAGAAACACTATGTGTGAGGTGTCCTAAAGACTATCACATCCAAGAGACCAAAGCTAACACAATTATGCCCCTTAGACAAAGACAAAGACGAATTCCAAACCAATGTAACAAGGACAAGGCATGATGGAGAAAGGCTAAGTGTCAAGGGCACGTGCTAAGAAACAAAGGTGCAAAGGCCTCAAGTAGTGCCTATTTCCAAGTTTTCACCACTTGGATTTTATTGCACATTTTTCTTTTTTCAGGACTTTTTATAATTTTTTTGAATTTTTTCTACCAAGGTGCCTATTTCCAGGTTTTCACCAAGGCACTTTTTCTTTTCTTTTTTTGAATTTTTTTGCTAATTTTTTTTTTTTTTGTATTTTTTTAGGACTTTATATGCTTTTTACAATTTTGTTCAGCATCATATATGAATTTTTCTATAATTTTTTTCAGGATCAATAAATATGTACAAAGGATGCCCCCAGATAGAATAAGCATCATGGATAGAACTTCTTCAGGTGCAAAACATTGATAGGATCAGGGAGCTGCTCTCCCTTTTCATCAAATAATAAGTAAGAACCTGTCCCAAAAGCTACAGTAATGATGTATGGTCCAAGCCAATTAGGTTCAAACTTTCCCTTTTGCTCTCGATTTTGTTGGTTCTTAGGATTTTCTTGTAGGACAAGATCTCCTACTTGGAATTCTCTAGGGTGAACCTTTTTGTTGAATGCTTTGGACATACACTTTTGGTAAAATCTCATGTGATCAAATGATGCTTTACATTTCTCATCAAGAAGTTCTAGCTCTTGCAATCTCATGGCATGATAGTCTTCATCTGTAACTAGACCTTTGAGAGAGACTCTAAGTGAAGGGATCTCAACCTCTAAAGGTAACACTACTTCAGTGCCGTATGTAAGGACAAAAGGAGTAGCCCCAGTTGGAGTATGAATACTCATTCTATAGGCCCATAAGGCTGGATTTATCTATAGATGCCAATCTCTACCATTCTTATGAACTGTTCTATGGAGGATTTTGAGAATGGTTTTATTCGAAGCCTCTGCTTGACCATTTCCTTGAAAGAAGTAAATGGAGGACCAATGTTGTTTTGTCTTGAATTTCTTGTAGAGTTACTTAAGGTCCTTATTTTTAAATTGACCTCCATTGTCAATGATTATCTAAGAAGGCACTCCATATTGACAAATGATATGTTCAAAATGAACAGGGAAACTATCTTGCCTGAAGCAACAGAAAGTGGGACAGCTTCCACCCATTTGGTAAAGTAGTCAGTAGCAGTGATGATGAATTTGTGTCCACCTGATGAGTTGGGATGAATCTGCCCAACAAGGTCAAAGGCCGAGTGCTAAAATGGCCAATGAGATATAGAAGGAATAAGATCCCTACCTGGAGCATGTATCAGGTTTCCATGTTTCTGACACTTTTCGTATGATTTGGCAAAAGCTACTACATCCATTTCCATTGTGGGCCAATAGTACCCCACCCTAAGCAACCTTTAGGCCATGCAAAGACCATTAGAATGTCATCCACAGATGCCCTCATGAATGTCAACTAACACTTGATCGGATTCCTCCTTTTCCAAGCACCTAAGAAGTGTCCCATCTAAACCCCTCCTATACAAATCACCAGAGATAAGGGTATGGTGAGAGGCATTGCGGGTAAGGTTTCTTCTTTCAGAATGGTTGAAGGTGTCAGGGATAATGCCATCATGAAGATATGAGTAAATGGCACCGTATTGAGATGATTCATGGCCAACAAGGGTATAGATAATGTGGATCTCTTGGGAATCATAAATGGGATAATGTAGCTCTTCCACCAAGAATTCAAATCTGGACTCATGCTGCTCTAGATGGAGAAGTGAAGCAAGTGTGGCTATGGCATCAGCTGCTTTATTTTCTATTCTAGGGATTTTTTGAAATGTGACAATGTTGAATACTGTCTCAATGAATCAACCATTTTCTTATAAGGTACCAATTTGTCATCTTTTGTTTGATAGTATTCATTAACTTGGTTGATTATCAGTTTTGAATCCCCATAAATATGTAGCTCTGTGATTCTCCATTCTATAGCCATTTTTAGTCTATTTGTCAAGGCTTCATATTCAGCTATGTTGTTTGTACATGGGAACAATAGTTTGTAGGACTTAGGAATTATGTACCCATGAGGGGAGACAAAAAACACTCCAGCTCCTGAACCAATTTGCATAAAAGAGCCATCAAAGAACATTTTCCATGTTCTCTTAGTTATGTACATGAGGTGCTCATTTGGAAAGCTAACTTGAATCGGCACATTGTCTTGAATAGGAAAATCAGCTAACTGATCAGCGATAGCTTGTCCTTTGATAGCTTTGCATTCAACATACTTAATGTCAAATTCTAAAAGAATCATCATCCATTTAGCAGGTCTACCTATGAGAGCAGCCTTACCGAGTAAGTATTTGAGAGGATCAATTTTAGCTATGAGGTGCACTATATGTGCAAGCATGTAGTGTCTCAACTTTTGGGCAGCAAACACCACTACAAGACAAGCCTTTTCAATACTTGTATAGTTAACCTCATATGACACAAAAGTATGACTGATGTAATATATGGCTCTTTCTTTCCCATTTTCATCAATTTGAGGCAATAATGCCCCCAAGGAAGATTCAGTTGCTGAGATGTACAAAATAAGCAGTTTCCATGGGATAGGAGGTATTAAGATAGGAGGATTTGCCAAGTACTCCTTGATTTGGTCCATACTCTTTTGACATTCTTTATTCCAGACACATTGGACTCCTTTATGTAGGTTCTTATTGAAGGGTTGAGCTCTATCTACCAACTGGGAAATGAACCTCCTTATAGACTGAAGGTGTCCTTGCAAACTCCTCATTTGACTGATGTTTTTGGGAGGTGGCATATCCATGATTGCTTGGACCTTTTCAAGATCTACCTCTATGCCCTTTGCTAAAATAATGAAGCCTAGCAATTTTCCCAAGGTAACACCAAATGCACACTTTTTTGGATTTAATCTAAGTTGGAACTGTTCCATTTGATCTAGAATGACTTCTAAATCATCCAAATGTGTGTCTCTCTTTTTAGATTTAGCCAAGGTGTCATCCACATAATCTTCCATATTCTTATGCATCATGTCATGAAAGATAGTTGTCATAGCTCTTTGGTAGGTAGCTCTTGCATTCTTTAATCCAAAAGGCATGATGTTTCAACAATAGGTACCCCATGCACAAGTGAATGTTGTCTTTTCCTGATCTTCAGGAGCTATCTTAATTTGGTTATAGCCAGAAAAATCATCCATCAAGGAATAGATCTCATACCCTGCAATCATGTCCACTATCATGTCTATGTTAGGGAGTGGAAAATCATCCTTTGGGCATGCTCTATTGAGATCTCTAAAGTTTTTGCAAACACGAATGGATTTGTCATGTTTAGAAACTGGGACAATATTGGATATCCATTTGACATAATCAATAGCTCTGATGAATCCCGCACTGAGGAGTTTTTCTAATTCTGCTTTCACTAGAAGAGCTATGTGAGGGTGCATTTTCCTCAATTTTTGTTTGACTAGTTTTATTCCTGGAGCTATGGATAAGTGATGCATAATGAGATTAGTGTCCAATCCTAGCATGTCTGAATAAGTCCAAGAAAAATTTATCTTCTTTTTTTGTAGTAATTTGGTGGAGGCTTCCCTTTCTTGTGTTGACAATGATTGAGCCAAGTGCACTATTTGTGGAGCCTCAGCTGTACCCAAATTAATTGACTATGTAGGCTCAATAAGCATTGAAGATCTATCTTGGAAGTAACTTGGGAGATGATCAAGTACCTCATCCTTGGGCACCTCAAAGAGGTTTTCACCCTTGGATACATCATTTATTTTTACTTTTTTAAGTTCTAACACCGCCACATAGTGGTTTTCTCTGTCAAAACTCTCATTCTTTTTTTCTTTTCTTTTTATTTTTTGACTGAGGTACTTGATGTCTGGCTTGGTCATGCTTGTAGCTAGTTCACTGGTGGAAGAGACTATGGGTTCAATGGCATTTAGATAACAAGCTACCTCATAGTTATTTTGGAAGGTTAAGAGTGTAGGCTCTTGGTAACGTCGAGACCAATCAATGAGGTGAGGATAGGCAAGGGGTAAATCAGTGACAGGTTCAATATTGTGGAAATGGATGGGGTCATCTCTGGTGATTGCAGAGTCAAGGTCTGTCAAGTATCCTTCTAAGTGACCCAAATTAGGATTAGTTCTACCAAGCGAAGAATCATCCACTAAAGAAACCTGTGGATTCAAATCTTCTAATCCTACGCATGACTCATTAGCTACCTCAAGTTGAGAACTAAAGGTATGGATGATATCAACATCCCTGTCAACTGTAGAAGAGTCTGAGAGAGACTCCCATTCATATTTGTGTGAATCTGTATCTAAATCCCAACTAGGATGTTTGCACCATGCATGTTTATGACACCTTGAGGTAGAGGCTCTAATGTCACCAAGGGTAACATGTGCTGCAATAAGATCTTTTGTGTCTGAATCCTCTTGTTCTATGTATGAAACTATTGTATGAGCAACTAGATTGTCTGAATCTCCCTAAAGGAGATTGGTGGAAGGGACCTAATCCTCACACATATCCTATTGGTTTGTCAAATTGGGCTTGTATTCTATTTCATCATCACTATCTGACTCAGCAAGGATAGGAGCAATATTGTTGTTATGACTCTCAAATCCTAGGCCAATTGTCTCCTTAGACTTGCATCCAAAAAGAGCATGGTCAAGAGGTTCAGCCCTATCTGTGATTAAGAGGGCCATGTCCTGGATAACCCATACTTTTGATGAGAGTATACCCTCTTCCATAGACCTTAGGAGAGGGAGAGAAATTTTTAGTATGCATGTATTTGTCTTCTCTATAGATCTAGTCTTTGACAGCTACTTCTTCCTTCTCATCTTGGATGGGTACCAAAGACTCCACAAATGTTCCAAACAAAGTCATGGTAGAAGAAGAAGGTTTCATCTCTTGTGAAGGCCTGCCATAAGACCTAGGTGAAATTGGCATCTTTGCAAAGGAGTCAAGCTGATATCCTCCCATGCCAAGGTCTAATGTCTTGAATTTACCTTTTCACTTTGATAGGGTTGCATTAAAATCCTCTGCTTCTCTATTGAGGGGGACATGAGTCCCTGCTGAAATGGCATTAACAGATAAGGTGCTATCACCTAGTATGCAAACTTCTACTCCATTGTATGGGAATTTAACATATTGGTGATAGGTAGACGGTACTGTTTGCATGTTGTGAATCCATGGTCTACCAAGTAAAATGTTGCATGTGATGGGTCCATCATCAACAATTTGAAACAAAATGTCTTTCTCAATGGGGCCAATCCTAACAGGAAGGATGGCCAACCCTTTAGAACTTCTTTCTGCCTCATCATAGGCTTTTTATGGTAATTTTATTTCTGGTAGCAATCACTTTCTCAGAATAACCCAAAGTCTTTAAAAGACTCAAAGAACAAATATTGAGCCTGGCACCCCCATCTATTAGCACACACTTGGAACAGGTCTTGTGAATCATGACTTCGATGTGAAGGGAAAGATTATGCGGGTGGCTCAAAGCTTTGTCATCGTCTTCTAAAAAAGTGAGGTAGTGTGGGCTAGCAATATGGTTGACCATGTTTTGGAATTGGTCGACATCTATGTTGGAAGGAACATTTGATGTGTGCAAAGCATCCTCAAGGATCTGTTTGTGTCTTGGGGATAATTCTAAAATCTCAAAGATTGAAATTTGAGCTGGGGTTCACTGCAATTGATCAACAAGGTTGTAATTCAACTTAGGATTCACAACTGATTTGGTGGTGACATTCTTGGATGTCATTTTCTTGGGTTTACTAGATTGATTAGAACTAGGACCTCTAATGATCATAGGACCTTGACTTTGACTTCTTGTGACAGCATTAAGAGCTTGGGATGACCTTTGAGAGTGAGGACCTCTTAGCACCACCATAGGTTCTTCATCAAATATAGGAGGAGAGCCCACATCATAACCATAAGGATCCTTTTTCCTCATCATATTGACACTTTCATCCACAAATTTGAGCATATTGATAACATTTTCTGTAGACATGTAGGCATAATTGATTTCAGCCTTTCCATTCTTAGTTTTAGAGGTTTCCCCCTTTTCATATTTGGGAAAAGGCTCCTTGAATGCCCTATGGTCTGCATTGGTGTTCAACCCATCAATCTGAAGTTTTTCGCTCTCAATTAGATCTTGGATGATATTCTTAAGCTTCCAACAATGTTCAATGTCATGTCCAATACCATTGTGGAATTTGCAGAAATCTTTTTCATTCCACCAATGTGGTTTGACTTCAGGTATGTGAAAATTTCATGGATCTTGAGGTTGTGCAAGGTTGTTAGTAATTAGTGTCTTGAAAACATTCTCATACGAGTCACCAAGTTTAGAAAATTGTCGCCTCTCCTTTTTAGGTTTATCTTGATATCTTGGTTTATGTTCCTGTTGGTTGGAGGATGTATTGAGTTTCATGGCTTGAACTGCACTAGATAAATGGACACCTTGATCCTTAGGTTGAGAAGAGTCCACAACTCTGTCACTGACTACTTGTTTGTTTTTGTTCCAGTGCGATTTCTTGCCTTTGTCCTTATGAGAGTTGTTATTAATTTGACTATTGTTGTTATTGTTATGTTTAGTCAAAATTCCTTTCTCTTTCAAGACATCCTCAATTCTACATGTGGTTTCAACCATAGTGTCGAAGGAATCAAAGACCATCTTCTGAACCTCATACCGCATTTTAGGCACCAAGTTGCTAACAATGATATCAATTCATTCATGCTCAGGAATAGCCCTAGAATAGCAAGAGCATAGTTGTCTCCATATTTGTAAGAAGGTAACAAAGGATTCCCCTTGATTCTATTTCAAATTGCACAAGTCTAAAATAGTGACTGATCTTGACAAGTTGTATGTGAAATGTTGAACAAATCTATAGACAAGTTCTTTGAAAGTTTTGACGGGAGGGGTTATGTTGGTAAACCACTCCATTGCTTGACCCTTGAGACTCCTTGGAAACAATCTCATAAGATAGGAGTCATCTTGGTGAAATTCAAAACTCATGATGTAGAACTGACACACATGATCATGTGGGCCACCATTGCCATCATATTTGTCATATTGGGGAATCTCATCTTTCCTAGGAAAATCCTTCATACTCACACTCCTATCAAAAGGATTAGGACAAATTGAATCAAGGTTGAAAGAACTCTTTGGCACCATCATTTTTTCCATCATACTTTTCATTTTCTTGATTTCCTCTTCTTGTGAGGGGCTTCGTTTATTGATTTTTCTATCCACATCAAATTCGTAAGGGACCCTCGCACCCTTGTTGATCAAGCTTTCTAGGAACTTATCCTTATTTTGCTCCACATATTGTTGGAAAAAGTGGCTCTTTTTTGCATCCTCATAAAGTCTTCAGCATAAAAACTTGTACTACAACCTCCATGATGGGAGCCATGATGAGCTCATTGGCAGGGTTGTCTTGAGTTCCTAGGAGGTGTTTGTCTCCTATAGTGAACGTGTTGTGAAGTCCTTCTTCCTCTAGGACTAGGAGATCTTGAGGGTGATCTTGAATACCTTCCACTTTGTGGAGTCTTAGGAGGAGTGGGTGGGGAATAATTTTTTCCACCACCAACACATATATTGTTGTATTGGTCATTAAGTTGTTGGGCAAAAAGCCTATCTCTTTCTTCTTGTGCGACTCTTCTCTCTATGTCCAACAAGGCTTGCCTTTCAGACTCTAGTAGTCTAAGTTTTTCTTCTTTCATGGCTTGTTCATCCAAGAAGGCCTATTTTTCATGCTCTATTCTCTTGAGCCTTTCACTTGTATACCTTGAGGTTGTTTGGAGTGGTGAATTGGGTCTCGAACATTTGAACAAGTCATTAGTAAAAGCTGCATTCACATGAGCATCACAAGGTTGGTTGTTTTGGTCTTTGTGTTGTGACTTTTCATCTTGGTGAGCTCATCTATAATACCTTTCAACCCTTTGATTTGCATCTAGATATCTGGTATTGATGGGAGGTGATTCTAGTTGATTGTCATGAGAGGAATCACCAAATAGCATGTTATCTCTATGTCTCTGAAATATGTCATCAAGGTTTTGATCCTTTGCTTCCCTCTCCTTTCTATTCATGGTGTAACTCATGTCCATATCTAATTGAGAAGGTGCTAAGGAGGTACTCAACTCACTAAGACTACTCTTAGGATCAAACCAAACTTCTGCAGTATTCCTAGGAGATTGATCAAAGATGAGTTCTTTCCCCTTTCACTTTTCGCGAGTTTGGACTAAAGGTAATTGTTCAAAAACTACTTGAGGTTGTTTTCCTTGCTTCACTTGATACCTTGGTGTAACCGTCATGAAAGAAAAGACCCTTAGTGATAAGATGACCCTATGAAACGTCGATGTCAAACTAGGATAGTGAAATTATTCAATTGTCCCAAAAGAGAGATGGTGAGATAGAAAGCTGACAGGAGGTATAAACAACATTGCCATAGAGGTACATAATAAAAGGATAAGTATCCTAACACATATGGATCAGGAGGATGATTTACCCAAAATATATTTTTGATTGAAATTGAATTTATATGGAAGTGAATTTGGACAAAAGAGTACTAAAGCTTTCCAAGTGTGCTATCATAGAGTCTAAAGGTTAATCTTCTCAAAAAGGATGATTCCTAACTTATCAATGACAAGCAAGATCACTTGTGAAATCAAAAATCACTAACTCGGGATGTCTAAATACAAGAACCCAAGGTACAAATAGGCTTCCAGCAGTAGGGTATGTAACCTACTAAAATTTGGTCAACCAAGGATAACTAAAAGTGACACAAATCAGTAGGACAACCAAAAGACTTTGTGCGATAGTTTTCAGAGTACTAGGATGATACTATCTTTCCAGGTGATATTTCTGACAAAGGTTAGGGAATAATTTCCAGGTAGCCAATGTGATAAAATCTAAGCAAATAGGGCGATGCAAAAATTAGGGATGAAGTATTGCGCGATAATTCTCAGACCAGTGTGCGATGATAGTTCAGTATCGTACAACTCTTGACCAGTGAGTGTGAAAATCTCTATTTTAAGGGTAATTTGGTCAATGTTTCAATTTGGAAAGTTTGATTTCATAGTTCAGAATACAGTAACATTAGATAATAGACAAGTTTGCAAATAGTAGGTGATCAAACATGTCGTCAAACACTTGAACAAGGGAAAAAGCAACCTTGTCAAGACAAGAAATTGTGATATCAAAACCAAAAAATCCTATGAGTACTACCATGACTATTTGTTGTTTGAGAACATTTACATGAGTAGATCACAGTGAGAACACTTCAAGCACTTTCTAGCCTAAAAAGACAAAGGCTCAATACTTAACAACTTGTCCCACACTTGATGTCCCATCACCTCACACAAAGTGGTTTCCCACAATAGATGTTGGCTTTTTCGTGGAAGTGCCAATGACACAACCAAAGGAACACAGATGGTGAGTAATCTTGGGGTGATCCGAGTTAGTCCACTTGGATCAATCCTTGCACCAAGATGCTAAGTAGCAAAATAGGGTGGCTTCTATCTATGGTTCTTAGTAAGGGCTTTCATTTGTAATACCCCTCTTTGCTCCCCAAAGGAACTCCTTACCTTGCAGCAAGTAACAGACCTCTTGGCCACAAGAGTACCTTAAGCATTCTTGCTTGACATTTTCCTCATGGTCACAATCCCACAAGTACTCACACCAAGCGAAGACAAGTACTACGTCTACCAAAGTTTTGTGTCCTTGATAGCCTTGAGTTTATAGTGGGTTGGAATAGTCGATGAAAAGCTTGTCCCCACCCTGATCACTCCTCTTGATTGCTCAAGAGCAGGCCCGCTAAAGGATTATAATGCTAAACAAAGACTGGATCAACTTTTGAGGGTCAGGATTTCTGGTTCACCACAAGGGTGAAGAGCATACTCTCCTATCTCAAAAATCTCTCTCAAGCACACCAAGAAAAGGTTCAATTAGCCTTTTATTTTCAAAATCTAAAAGTGGGTCAAGATTTTTGGTTCACCGCAAGGGTAAAGAGCATACTCTCCTACCACCAAAAGATTCCTACAACAAGATATTAAGTGCCTATGAAAGGAAACAACTAGTATATGCCACACTTGAAAAAGAAAGCAATAAACAAGCACTTAATTGGTTTTTATGCTTTGGGCAGCCCTACAAAAATAACTAGTAGCCCTTGTGCATTTGAAGCTTTGACATGCATTCTTTTTAGAAAATATTTCAAGCAATGAAGGCACCTACAAGCACAATTTGTTAGCCCCACAATGGTTAGCACATCAAAAATCTAATAATCTGCAAGCAAAAACTCTGTCTAAGTACAACAATTCAAACCAGCAAGCTAACAAACCCAAAACTTGTCAAAAAAAGAACCAACAATGACTCACTGTCAAGCCTGGGTGACAATTCTATTAGTAGAAGAATCACATGATATTTCGCAGTATACTGGTGTGATATTTTCCTTCTGGGTGACACTTCACACTACCTGCAGGTGATAAAGAACAATACAGCAGTGTGATAGAATCCTTCAAGGGCGCATGATACTTTAACTGGTAAAGTATCGCACTGGTATACAAAAAATTGTTGTACAATTCTGGTAAACTATCATACGATAATCTCTCAGAAAAATAGAGAGCTGAAATAGCAAGCTAAATAGTGATGAAAAATTGACAGAAATGCATGAAAAGAAGGACAAAACAAGAGTTTTTTGCCCCATGGTGGGTGCCAAAAATGTACACTTAAATTATGTACTTCTCTAAGTCATTACTTCCAAGGGAATCCATGAATGGGAAACCTTGAGAATGCGACCTAGAGCTCCCTATGCATGGAGTTGCAAGGATATTTGGATTGCTCTCAGCTAGAGCTATGAAGCATATGACCTTACTAGTCAACCACACAATGGGAGATTCAATGGAGACAAGGGAAAGAATGTCAATATCTTCAAGAATCTAAATGGAAATGCAATTTAACTATGCTACTATGATAATGCAAGTAAGATATGAAAGGAAAATGAAAGTGTTACAAGACCTTCCTAATTAAGCTATGTGGGTTAATCTAGAGCATGAAGGAAAGCTAAACTAGAAATGTAATCAAACTAAGCTATGATGCACTAATGAAGACTAAAGAAAATAAGATCTTCCAAGCTCCAAATCTCCAACAAATCCTGCAGCATAAGATTAGTATTCAAAAGTTAGATTATAGGAAATGAGAAACAACGGACAATGGAGATTAAGAGGCAAAAGATTCAATCAAGGGTGGAGCTTGAAGAGGGATCAATCCTTGTGCAGAAATCTCCTCCAATGAGAAATAAGAGTTGACTTTTGTGCCCCATGTAAGACAAAAATGCCTTTTTCCCTTTTTATAAAATAGGAATAATGCTTTATTTGTGCAACTTAGGGTAAGAGGAAAGTGAGGACTTTTTATTTAATAAAAGGGGAGGGAAATCCTTTTAATTAAAAAAAGACTTAAGATAAAATGGTTAATCCATGGAATATAATTGAATAAATGATAGAATTAGGATTTGATCAAGGAAATTGATTTGAAAATTGCCAAGCATTGATTCAAGAAATTGATAAATTGGAGAATGGGGCCCAAAGTCTAGGCAACCATTTTAGGGTGCATACAAGAAGCATACCATAGCTATCTGGAATATCAGCTACAAGTATGGTTAGTTTAATATTTTTACTGGGGTATGCTGCAAGGGCTACTTGGGCATATTTGATTTGTCCAACTAAGGGAACTTGTTTTGCATCTAGGGCATAGCATTAACCAAAGGTTGTAGTAAGGGGAAGATCCAAAGCTTTGGCTACTGAAGAAGGCATGATGTTATCAGATGCCCCTGAGTCTATGACACAATTATTCAACTTAAAGCCATGAATAAAAAAGGACAAATAATTTTTTTTTGGTTTTAATCCCACAGGAGGACTCTTATCTTGAGGAGGATTCTTATCTTTGGTAGCTTGGGTTTCTGCAGTGGCTTGTTTTGAGAAAGCAACATTAGTAGTTTCATTAGTGGTTTTATCTATAAGAGGTTGACCTGATTTAACATGTTTGACAAGTCATTCTAACTCTTTTGGATTCATTCTAATATATTCAACAGGGGAAACTTGAATCTTAGAACTTTCACAGAAATCAATGATATCAAAAGAAGTACTAGAATTGTTTTTCTTTAATGATTCATCTTCTTTAGAAAAAGAGCCTTTAAAATTTAATGATTTTTGTGAAAATTCTTTACCTTTATCCCATCGTTGCGATGTTGATGGTGTGTCATTGGCTTGAGAATTGTGGTAGCTTCTGGTTAACATGGTACATGCAGGGTCCTGTAAAGTTGCCAGAATACTTCCTCCTCGCTCAGAATCAAACTCGTATTCTATGTAATAATTTTTGGAGTCACCTGGTAACTGAGGACTTGCTGCATCACTAGGTGAATCTTTTGTCAATTCTCAATTCACATGCATCTGCATTGATTGGATCATTTTTAGATAGGAGGTACCATCATGATCATTTGTAAGGTGGAAGGTACACATATTAGCTCTTCTAGGAGGAGCTTCTAGTAAATTCTTATTAGATGGGGGATAATTTTGAGATTTGTGACTAGGTCTAGCTTGTTCAGGCATTCCTCTAAGAATATCTTGATACAAAGGAGGAGGATTGGTATTGCTTTTAGGAAGCTGCCTCTTGAGGGCAACCACATCATTTACTAATCTTTGCAGCATGGGATCAGAAGAAGATGTATTTTATGCATTGGGTACTTGGACATCTTTCCTCCATTTCCCTGTGGTGATCAAATCATCCTCTAACTCAGTAGCTTGGCTTTGAGCAGCTGCCAAGTCTACTGGCCTATTCCTTCTAAGATGAAAACTAATGTCTGGGGGCATAGAATTTATAAAGAAACATTGTTGGTTCTCAGGGGTAGGCCTTTTTCTAGTGGGAATCTTATGAATGACTTTGTTATACCGAACCACATAATCTCTCATGGGCTCATGGACCTCCTTTTTCATCTGTGCAAGTTGCGCTAACAACGAATGCTCATCATTTGCACTTTTGAAGAAGCCTTCAAATGCGGTTTTCATGGAATTCCAATCGGTTATGGACCCTACAGGAAGATGCCCAAACCATTCCGCCGCTCCTTCTGTGAGGGTTTGAACAATGAGCCTAACTGCTACATCTTTAGTTTGCACCCCTATAATGCCAGTGGCTACATTAAAAGAATTGAAGTGTTCTTTTTCAGCTACTTTGCCATCACCAGAGAACTTTGGAAGAACATCTTTGGCTCCTTTAGGAAGAGCATGGTGAGTGGCTAGAGCTAAACGGCCTACTGCATTACCCCACAGTTGAGCCATGATAACTGTTGGAAAAATAGTTAGGAGAGGAGGGGCTTAAATCCCTAATAAAGTTAAGGCTTGCCAACCATAGGTTTTAGTATATGAATGGAAAGAATCTTTAGGAGGAGAAGAAGGTTTTCTTTGAGCATTTTTCTTAGAGGGGTAGACTCTTGTGGTTTCAAGATTTTTCAATTCTTCAAAAATACTGTCAAAAATACCCACCTCTCGTTGAGACCTGGTGTAAGGTCTGGACTCCATCTTGGAATTTCTATGGTCTTTGAATTTCTCTATCAACTACTACAGCTTCCCGAGCTATGAGGAGACCCCTCAACCATTCACTGATCTCTTCCTCTTCTTCTAACACCAATTGAACTTGTTAATATTGTTCATCACTTATTTTTACTTTCCAAGCCAAGTTGTTTAGATCTACAATAATATCCTCTTGAGTGTCATGAAAGTGCAGACCAGGTTGTAGGATTGGGGAATCTTTGGCTTGACCAGGTATTACATTAGTAGTTAATACCATGCTTACACATTAAACCAAGTAAAGACACTAGTTTACTAGTTTAGCTCCCCAGTAGAGTCGCCAAAACCTGTTAGTAAATGAAGTTGTCTCTTTTTCAAATTTATTTCTACACTCTATAACCCTCCAAGAAACATTAACTCTTTACTAACAAATGGGTTAAACATAAGATATTTAACCCTCTGAATTATGGTACAGCTCCCAGAAATATTTTCAATGAATTTTTATGAAAAAGAATAATGCATTTCTGCAAAGATCAAACTTTTAACTCTTAGTAAATGAAGTTGTCTCTTTTTCAAATTTATTTCTACACTCTATAACCCTCCAAGAAACATTAACTCTTTACTAATAAATGGATTAAACATAAGATATTTAACCCTCTGAATTATGGTATAGCTCCAAGAAATATTTTCAATGAATTTTAATGAAAAAGAATAATGCATTTCTGCAAACATCAAACTTTTGACCAGAAATTTGATAAGGCATAAATAGTAACTTTCATCAATATGAAATAATTACTATGAATTGGAAGCAACTAATAGATCTGAAGCTCACAGACTTCAATAATTAAACCATAAAGACAAAGACATAAAGACATTGAACCAAGAAATTCTACTCAATGAAAGATATCCCAATAGAGATCCACCCACAAATATAAACCAACAGATTTATATCAATAAGTCTTTTTCATTCACTAATTCAAAAATCTTAATTCAAGTCTTTCAACCAAATTACTAACTTAAACTATTCTACTATTAAGCAAAATAAACTACTAACAACCCTTTCGACAGTTTTTTCCTGGCTTTATATAGCCATCGGTTACAATTTATCAAAAATAATAATGTTTATGAAAATCCCAGAGTTTCAACTCAAAACTGCTTAAGATAACCAAAATTTACTAACAACAGAAAATACTAGAAAACTAAAAATCAACAACCCAAAATAAGTGGAGCATAATCGCTGGTCGTGGCTAAGCTAGATGCCTTTGGTTCAATTTTCAAAAGACCCGGATGCACGTGCCTGCCTCCACTCTTCATGAGCAAGTGATGCGCTGATGACTATCGCATGAAATGGTAGGCTGATGAGAGTGATTTTCTATCTGATAACTTTCTTATCTTTACATATCTGACTTAGCCTTGATCTATGAGACTCCAGGTGATCTACACTAATGACTAACGTAGCCTCAGTATTGGCTATAGAAGTGAGTTCTTTAGTTGTAAGCTCTTTACTATCTCTGATCACTACTATACCTACTTCAAATTCCTGAGTCATTTTCTCTGCCTTCTTACTATAATGGGTTTCCTCATCCATTAGAATGATATTCAGGCACTTAAGATCCTTTTGCATTTTATCTATCAGACCTTTAAGGTCATTAAGCAAGCGGGTCACTCCTTCACTCTATCAGGAACTTGGACACTCCAGAATGGTCAATTTATGTCAACTGATCGACTATACTTGTCCATTTCTTCATGTCCTTTCTACATTTAGTCAGTTCAATTAACATTTCTGAGATAGTTTTAGTCACGACTCCATGTGCTTCAATCAATTGAGTAATATAATTACTCCCCCGTTGAATCATCCCTGCAACCCATTTATTGAAAGCCTCCACCACTAGTTTATTTCTTTGAATTTGGTCTAGAGTTTTATGAACTTCTAGTGAGATGGGATTGAATGTATGAGGTACTTAGGTTAGTGGAAGTAGACTGGGATCTTGAACCGCCTGGATGAATTCTGCTAGCCTCTATATGGTAGCCTTCAACTCCTTATTGTCTCTTTCATCTTTGAAAGTCGTGTGTAATATTTTCCATGTAGAAGATTCAAGATTCTTTGCATCTATTTCCCTACTTGCAACTCCCAAGTCTATCTTCTCAATAATAAAATCTTCAGCAGAGGCTTCGAAAGCATTTTTATCAGACTTTGGTAATGCACGTTTTGTTGTCCATCACCCAATCTTCTTTTCAACCTCTATCATTGACTCCATCTTGATTCTTTTAGGTGTGATAGTAGCTCCCAAGCACTTACTGACCATGTCTTCAACCAGTAGAGTTACTGGTAGAACATTCCATTTCTTACTAATAGAGTTCTCTAGCCAGTTAAGAGTGGGAGGAGGAGTTTCAAAGGTATCACTCACTGCAGATATTAAGGGATTTCTAGAATCCTGCTGATTACCCTTTGGAGTCAATGTGTCTTTACCTAGGTTATATGGATTATCCTACTCTGACATATGAGTATCCATCAAATCAAGATCAATCACCTCCTTGTCGTCAATCAGCTTATCACTTTCCTTAATTGCTTTATTTTTGGAGGTTCTTACTGTTGGTCAAGAATGAGGAGAGACTTGTTTCTCAAGGGCAGCTTTAGAATTTCTCTTATTTTTAGTTTTGGATTACCCTGTAAGAGAAGCATTTTTTCTAGCAAAATCAATAGGCTTGGTTATTGAATCACTATGTGTTTTCCTCCTTGTATTGTGTCTCCTTGAATAGGGAGGCTACTTGCTCTTGACCCATTTCTTGGTTCTTTTGATCACACTGAGGGTCTTGATTATTATGCTCTCCCTCTCATCGATACCCTAGTCTATTTCAGGTAGTGGCATACCCCTAACTCTAGCTTCAAAGTGATCATCAATTACCTCTGCATCATCATCCTCATCTACTGCTATGATATCAATCTAAATATTTAGGGTAACAATTTGTCCTAAGGTAAACCTTGACTAGGCTCTTCTTCTTACTTCAAAATCATCAGCATAGCCCTCCCAATAATCCTCTATTTTGGGAATATGTTGGAACTCATAAGGTAAATTAAAATGTTGAGAAGCATATCCTCTACTATCAAAATCCTTTCTGAGTTCAAATGTCTTTAGATTAAATTTCCTTAATTCATGCTCTAGATTTAGGGCATCTGAAGAGGTTTTACAGATATAATACCCTAACTCAACTGGAAAATTGGACTTAGCTCTACCCTTCCTTTCCTTGACTCCTTTATGAACATATTCCAGTTGACGAGCCACTTCTACAATAATCAAGCTATCAAAAGCATATCTGGGCAACTTGAATGGTTCCCCTTCAAAACCGCCAATCCTGAGATATGTGAACCTTCTGAACTGGATGAAGAAACTTCCATAAGTATTGACAAAGGTTTTAGCTTCTTCAGACATTCTTTTCTCAGTATTCCCTTGAAGCTCATAGGTTAGCTTCCCAAAGTAAATCCATTCAGTTTTAGAAAGTTGTCAACATGATATTCCTTCTGTAGGTGAGGGTAGTAATTGTAGACCTTCATATTTTGGAGGGGCTGCTCATGAAATAGACCTTTCCACTCCTTGGTATAGGTTAGGATGTAAAATAGGTAGGAAGACATGTGAAAGCTACTGCCAGCTGGGAAATTTTCCAACTGATGATTGAGCTCATCAGCAATGGTTTCGGCCCAGTCAATATATTTTATTCCTCCAAGGGTGATCTGGATATAGAAGTACATCCAGTCATGCCAATAATATGCATGTTGGTTTCCTTTAATTCTATTGAGAAAAATAACTAGTTCAGCTACCTCAGGCTTGAAATGATCTACAATAAGTGGTTTTGGGAGCTTGGAACCTCCTTTTTGTGCTTTTAGCAACCAGTACTGAGCTATCTCATTCCTGTAGACTTGTCTCTTGGTGGAAAAAACTAATTGGGATGAGGGAATATTCCACCCTTCATACGGGTCTCTTTTAGAGATTCCTATTGCTTTCAAGATAACATCTCTATTTATATATACCAGTGGACTCCTGTCAACCTTCTTAATACACTTCTCCTTGAGACTATGTCTTCTAGCACACTCAAGAACTATTTCTTAACAAGGGGCCACTATAGGGAAAGTAGTTGCATTAGTCAAACCATTATGAATGGCTTTTTCCAGCATGGAACCTGGGATGGGTTATTTGACTTAGCTTATAATTTCCTCTAAGGCTCCAGTTTTGATCAGGATATCTTCACAATTAGGTAGAGAGAAAATCAAAGGGGAAGTATTTCCAAAATTTGGGACTGGGTTCTTCATTTTGACTCACAAACTAGGAATGAACAAGGAGACACAGTAGCCTTTCAAGAGTTTGGATTTGACAAAGTAATGTGCTTTAACTAAAATGAGGAGGCCGAAAAGAGAGACTCACCTAGTTTCTTATGTGATGCACTAAGATCTGAGAGGAGGGAAAGATACCTTCTTCCATGCCATTCACCTAAAATGTCTCTGCCACTATGAACAAAATGGCTAGGCTCTTCAATTTATCATAAAATAGTTCACAAATCAAGGGAGATTCACAATAAATGGTGAATAATGTCTCATGAGGTTCAATTAATGATCACAAGGAATTCATACCACTTTAAACAATGATTACTATACTTTCCCAAGAGTGAAGTGACATTTAAGTGTCATTTCTATTAATTACAATATCCACGCCATGCACAGATCTCATAATCAACTGCCAGCTATCCTTTACGTCAAATCACCACCTTTCACATTTGCAAAATACAAACACATGTTGAACCTCAAACTTTGAACTACGAGAGTTCACGGTTCAAGTTCAACAAGAAGGCAGAAGGACTACTCTTTGGCATGATTTAATTAAATAAAGAAAAAATATATAGCAACAAGGAAAATTGGCGAACAGAAGGAAATAATGCTTGTAAAAGGATAATGTCCATTGAACTTTGAATCTTGAACTACGAAAGTTCAAAGTTCACCATTCATTGGACAAGTGCATACTACAAAGAAGACATGTCGCTAAGTGCGCAAACAAAGAAGGATAATCATACCAAAGGATGTTATTGAACCTTGAATCTTGAACTATGAAAGTTCAAGGTTCAAGTTCAACTGACAAGGTGTATATGTAAGGAAATGAAACTTTGAGTGAAACACACCTTTAAAGATTATGGGGTGATTTTGGGAAAATTAGAGCTTGAGATAATTAATCAAAATCTATTGATAACAATATGTTCTTTTGGGTAGACCTTGGCAATATGATAGCCCAAAGCTATTCATGATTGTAGAAGAAACTTGGTTACAATAGAGAAGGATGGTAAGAAGTTTACTTTTCTTCCCTTAAAGGAAGACAAGGGGAGAAGTGCAAGAAACTTTTAAGCATTATGAAAATGTATTTTTCTAAGAAGCGGAATGCAAAGGTTGTATCAGGGGTGGGTTTAAATCATAAGGAGGAGCTTGAAGGAAGATCTGAGAATATGTTGATATCAACTAATAAGAAGGATAAGGTGTTGCACAAAAATACATTGGTCAGATGAATTCTATTAGAAAAGGTAGAAATAGATGTTCTTTGTACTACCTTATGTTGATAGGAGATGTGATGTAGAGAAAAGTAAGCTAATGGATTTGACTTGGGAAGGAGAAGAGTTGCAAAAAAGGAAAGTTGCAAATAAAGAGGATATTTGGATCAAGAATGAGAATGAGATTTTTATCCTATATCCTATCATATGTTCATAAGTTCCTCTTACAAAACATCTTCTACTCACCAAGGGTGTCTAGTACAGGAGAATCCTTGGGTCATTAGCAATCTTGCATCACCCAAATTTATTTATCTTTTAGTTTGTTCTTGTTTTCTAGTTTTTATATTTTTAGTGGCATTCCTTGGGATTGGATCATTTACTACTGTGAACCTCAAGGTACTTTGTATACATCATGCTTGACCTATGTCTAGGTTCATAGCTTGACTAGATTCTTTGTTGTAGAGTTATCTTGGATTCAAGGTTGGTTTAGTGTGTTCTTCATGTTCTTATGGTCAATTGGAGTTTTATGATCTCACAAAGCTATTTTTTGATTGACAGAGCTTTGTGACTCATATCACGATGTTTTTGGATCTTTGGCCAGCATCTCTATTGGATCGTGTGTCATTTCCATATTTTAGCATTGAGGTCTTGTGATTTGGGACTTGGCCTATATTTTAGTATTACATTTTCTTGTTCTTAGAAAATGTAATTGATTTTGGCTGTCATATGTGTTGTGAAGGCTCTATATATTAAGGCATTTGATCTTTGTTAGGCAGTAGGCAGTAGTTAATCATTTAGAGGTTAGTATCCAAGTTGGATCTAAATTTGTGTTATAATTAGGTATGTTTTATGAAAGTTTGTAATTTGCATGTGGCAGACCAATTTGATGTAAATATTTAATTATGTGATAATACAAATATCTTTTGTAGTATGTTTATTATCTATTCTCTTGTCTTTAATTATTTATTTTTGTTGTGTGACTTGTGTTGCATGGTTTGGACCATCTCTATTAGGGAAAACTCCTACCATGACTGAATCACAACGTGAGAGGAAACAAATGATTTTTAGCCATATAAGTATTTGCTACAAGATGATGATTATAAGATTTATCAAATATTTTATAGTAGTTATCTTCAAATACTACTTTGTATTTTTTTATATAGGCTTCCCAATACTCAAAAGACTATGCTCTAACATTGGCACCTACAAAGTATTATGAATATGGGTAGTTTCTCTATTCTTAGTCTTTATTGCAAGGGTACCTTTTCCCATGACATTAAAATACTTATCATCTCCAAACTTAGCTTGAATCCTCATTTAATCATCTAATTGAACAAAAATATTAGCTTTACCTGTTATGTGATTGGAGCAACTGTTGTCCAAAAACCAGACATCCTCTTGGTTTTATTTTTCCAAATCACATACAAATAATCTAGAATTTGGTGCATCAATATAATACTTAGTGTAATTGTCTCTTGACTTATTCAAATCATATTTCTTCTTTATGCGCGCTAATTTATAATGATCATACCTATCATAGTATCTACACTGGATACTCCTCTGATCTACAAAACTTAGTCCTCTTCCTCTATTATTTCCTCTCCCTCTTCCTCTACCTCATCCTCTATTATTAGAATATGGTTTGCCATGATATTTAGGAGTATGAGAGGGAGGAGATTTAGATTTTTTACAATATTCATAGAAGACTAGAAAGCTTACACCGAACTTGTGTAGAACATTATATACACTCTTCATGAGATTGCAAAGAACCAATTAACAATGCAACTTTGAAAGTAGTTATATTCTTACTTTCTTAAATGACTATCACCACTAGATCAAACTTAAGAGGAAGAGATCTCAAAATATTTTCTACAATGGTTTGTTATATTATATTTTGATGCAACCTAATTTTAACCATAAACCATTATCATAAAGAATACATGAAAATACATATGATTTTAAAATTCACAAATCCTTATTATTCATCCAACTATTCTTTGTCTTATAATAATAGGAAACACTAATTTAACCAAATTTGAAAATTAACATTTTTGGCAAATTTTCCAAAAATATATTTTTTGCCATTTTTGGTAATTTTTAAAATAACTCCTAAAAATTTGACTTTTCCCCTAAAGCTTCCCTAACCAAGATAAGAATAATTTCCAACTAATCTTCGAAATTAGAAATATAATTTCAAAATTATTAAAAACACAACTTTCTAAAAACTAAAAAAAACACTAAAAGCCAATTTTGGAGGCCAAAATGAACTTTTTATCTCCCAAAAAGATGTCAAAACAACTGCCTACCAAGCTAAGGTTTGTTGGCAATCCAAATGGATTGTCCTGAAGAATCTACCTGCAAAATTTCAACAAAAACAGACAACCGAGTCGAAAGTTATGACTATCAAAAGTCCCTGCATCATATTGTCTCCTTGAGTCCTAAATTGATTCACAATACCTTAAGCCCTAGTAATATATTCATAAATGGATTCAGATTCTTTCATCCTCAATTTTTTAAATTCTCTTTGAAATGTCAAAAGTCTTACCAATTTTATTTTATTTGTATATTGATATACAATTTTTGGAGCCTCTCATGCATCCTTTGATTTTGTCATAGTGGCAATTCGTGGGAAAATTGAAACATCCAATGGAGATTGAATAAAGAAAAGAGTTTTTTTGTCATTTCTATCTTATTTTAGTTGATTCTTTTGTTGTACTATCCATGCATTCAACGTATTTTGATCTACACTTTTTATGTATCGCACTTCAACATGATCCTAGAGTTCTTGGGAAAACATAAGAATCTTCATTTTGATACTCTTGTAATCATAGTTGTCTCTGAAAAACAATGGAAGTTTGTTCATAGTTGTTGATAATTGAAAAAACAACACACAAACAAAATATTAAACAACTGAGAGAGAAAATCATGAATAGCTTTCTATTAATTGAATAAATAATTGCAATAACAAATTGTCTTATAGACAATTAATTTTCTAAAAAAAATAAAAAATAAAAAACACAAAACTAAAAAAAATTAAGCTAAGATCATCTAGCAATTTAAATTTGATGTTTACAACCACTTTCCTAAATAAAAATAAAACTAAAAAAAACAAAGCTTATCTCAGCAGTATGCAAACTACTATCTATTTAAATAATAAACCAAAAAAACTAAGCTTTTTTCTATCACATCATATATATATATATATATATATATATATATATATATATATATATATATATATATATATATATATATATATATATATATATATATAATTACAAGTTCTATCTTTAAAGTTAACTAAGTGAATCGAGTTTTTAAATCTGGTAATGTATCATATTATTCTAGAACTATTGCTTTCTATAAAAGAAATTGATATCTTCATTGTGATTCATCTTGCATATTTTAATATTTCTCTTTTGTCGATATAAAAATTCTTTCTTGCTACCTTTGCTCGTGGAAGGTGTTTTTATTTGTTTAATAGTAGGTTCTTGCATTGAAAATGCCAACAAAAGGTTGGTAGACTAGTGTCTTTATCACGGTGTAGACACCTAAAAATCCATTAGAAAATAAAAATATTTTTATTTTCCATAAACCCTTGATGACATCATCATTAATTTATTTATTTATTTATTTATTTTTATGCCATTAAATACTCCTATTTTAATTAAACATCTTTAATTAAAGAATCTCTTCCCAAAATCATTTAAATCATGTTTGAGTGAATTTCCTCTATTTATTAATTATTAATTGATAAATAGACCAAAAATCCTTTAAATAAATAAAATATTTATTTAAATTCTAAAACCTTAAAAATCTTCTAGAAATCCCTAACCTCTTCTAGAATTTCCTAATCTCACTCTAATCCTGATTAAAAGGTGATTCCTACCTTTTTTAGTCTAAACCCTTGATGGCATCATCATTTATTAATTAATTAATTAAATTTTATGTCATTAATCACTTCTCCTATTTTAATTAAAAACATTTAATTAAGATATCCCATCCCCAAAATATTTAAATCTAATTTAAATATTTAATCCCTATTTATTAAATTAATGTTTGATAAATATTATCACATTCCTTAAATAAATTAAACATTTATTTAAAAGCCTAAAATCCTAGAAATCTTCTAGAAATCCCTAAACCCCTAGACTCTTCTAGAAATTCCTCAACTCTTATCCTAATCTTGGTCCATTCAACCTTTGAAAGTCAATCCTTATCCCTTTGACTCAACCCCAAACTCTAACTCTCCTTCCTAACCCAAGCCCTTCATCAAATCCTATAAATACCCTCCTCTTCCAAGAGCAAAATACCAATTCACATCTTTTACATTGAGTAGAATTATAATGTTAGATTATTCTTAGATCATAAAGCTTTCAATTATATTAGTTAGTTGTTATTATCATGCATCGTTATCATGCTAAATTCATTCTAGATCTTAGCTTTTTGATAATATTGTTAGATTTCATGCTTTCTAAATCATCATAGAATAGCTTAATGGAATGAACCTACTTCTTTCAAGTTTTTTTATAAATCATTTATGCATCATATCAAATCCTTTTAGAATACATTAGGAACAAGCTCCAAGTGCTTAGAGAGCACACCCACATCCCTCTCATTGAAGCAAATCAAACAATGCTTTATAGCATCTGTTTTGGCAACAATCTTGAGGTGGCTTGGTTTTGTTTATGTCTATGCTTTGAACTAATATACATGTTTTAATCTAATGTTTGAATGTTTAAGCCTTTCAAGATAGATAACAAATTCAAAATTGTAGCTTACATTCTGGCACGCCTGGTGAGACCCACTTCACGGGTTCTTTGCAAACATTCTGATGGGTTTTGGAGTGTTTTCAGATTTTTCAAGCTTATAGGTGGAGGTAGCACTTCAAATTATTCTTCCTCTTCTTGTCTTTATTCTTCTTGTATTCTGTCTACTTCTTCTTCTTGTGAGATCTTGGCCTATTTTTCTCAGAAAAAACCATAAGGAGGCAAAAATCTACACATTATGTTTTGGTGTTTAAAATTAACCTCAAAATCACACTTGAATATCTAAAAACTAAGAAAAATAATCAAATCTTAATCAAACTCAAGTCATTCTTAAAATTGATCCTAAAAAGCACAAACACACTTTTCAAATTCTTCATTTGGCTAAAAAGAAACATCATGCTTTTCATGCTTCATACAAATTAGGAACACTTGAACTTATTGGTGTTTAAAAAGAACCACAAAAATGCATATCATCTCTATTTTTTATTCCTAGAGAGGCTTAAAAAAATTTCAGTCCTAAAGCATTGATCTTAAAACAAATGTTATGCTGCAAATATTTTTTCAAAGTTTCTAAAAGTTTTCATGCACAAAGATCAAAGCTGAGAATCTTCATTTGGCTCTAAAAAATGGATTAAAACATCAAATCTTGAGTGCCTTAAAATCAAAGAATCTACAAATCTTTCCTATTTGTTCCTAAAACCTTCCTACTTGGTCCTAAAAACAATCAAAATCACTTCTAAGGTCTTTTAGTTGGCTAAAATGAACTTCAAATCTAGGGCTTTAGAATGCATTCATGCAAAGTAGAAACACCTTGTCTTTTTGGTGCATAAAAAAAACCTCAAATCTGCATCTCATTTCTAAATGGTTCCAAATCAATCCTAAGTGCATGCAAATAGTCCTAAATCCAAATCAATGCTTTGTTCTAAGTTGGAGTGAATTTCTTTTGCAAAATCTCAAAGTTCTTTCAATGATTTATGCAAATCTAGGAATAAATCTGCAAATATTTTCTAAAGGGTTCCTAAATGGTCCTAATCATTCCTAAATGTTCCTAAATCATCCTAAATACTTTTGTGATTGGTTAAAAAAAACTTCATTTTGCAAAATCTTGAATTCTTTCCAAAGTCTCATGCATCAAATCAATCTAGGAATCTTATTTTGGGCATAAAACATGCAAACTAAAACACAAAATCTTGAATGAAAAACCAATGTCCAAAAGAGTCATTTTTACTTTAAGTCCAAATCAAACACACTCTAGAGTGACTTAAATGGTGAATGAAAAGAATCTCTATTCCCTTCCTTTCAAAGTCTAATTCAAAGTTCTTAAAAGTGTGCAAACTCAATCTTAAATGCACAAGCAAAGAAACTACAATCACTCAAAGTTCTTATTTTCAAAAGGGAAAGAATAGATCAAAGCCTTAAACACTTGTGTTTTCAAAATTTCAATCACTTAATCAATTTGGGAAAGAACCTTTATTTTTTGTGCTTTCTAGGAGTCTTCAAAATTTTGCAAATCTCTGTTAATCTAAGTGATGTAAAACACTTGAACTTAGACAAGTTCACTTGTTTTATTTCTAGAGAGGCCTGTCCAAAGAGAAAAGTGCTTCCTCTCTAGAGAACGACCTCAAACCGGTACCTTCCCTAATTGGTATACAAATAAAGAACTGAGAAAACTCTCGCTTACATCCCCTCAAGCTCAGGCGATGCATGTTGATGGTAGCCCAAGGTAGGTTAAGACTCCCTATGATTTTGGCATGGTCAACTAGGCTCTTAAGTGAGTCACACACCTACAAACCAATTGGGAGGACTCCATGAAACAACTACTAACTTATTAAAACAAAAGCTACCTGATCCACCCCTGAAAGTATCACAAATCCTTGTGCAAGGATCAATCCAAGTGGTTTCCCGGGTCGACTTAAGACACTCACCATATGTATCCCCTTTTAGGGGGTATCAAGCTGTGGGAAACGATTCTGATACTCACCTCCCCTTAGGTAGATCTTCTTGAAGTGATTTTCTCAGTCAAAAGCCCAGTAAAAACATTTGTTGGAATATACACCTTTCAAAGCTTTCTTTCAGATTCAAAAGCTAAAGTCTTTGCTTGTATCCCACGAGGTTGCTTTATCCCTTGTTAGGATTGTTTTTAGAGTGTCTTTTGTCAAGTTAGTCCTTTGCCATTGAGACATCACAAAATTGGGCCAAAGTCTTCAAAACAAAACCTTGCAAAAGAGTTCCCTCAAATATTAGATACCCAAAGCCTTATTTCAAAAATAATTACCAAAATCTCTCAAAAGCTATATCAAATTGGACCCAACACAAGAAAGCAAGACTTCCCAGATCCCCTGTCTATCAAGAGAAGAAACTTGTAGAGAGAAATCTAAAAGATCACCAACATTCCCTTAAAGCGATCCGAGCAGAAGAGAAGAATCAAGAGAGACTAGAGAATATTGAGTATAATGCAAAAGTGAAATAGTTTGCATACCAATTCTAGGTTAATCATCGCTACGTCAATCTAGAGAGAGAAGACTAGCTGGGTCCATCACATATCCATGTTTTCCTTCAAGATCCCAAATCCTATCTCAATAGTCCTTCATCCTAGCTCATCCTAGTTTCAGCCTTGCATCACCACCAATCCTTAGTTACATCCTAAATCATTCTTAGTTGCATCATTGCATTCATTATCATCTTCCTAGTTGCATCATAGGTCATCCATTTCAACTGCATCTAGAACATCTCCTTATGAATAGCATCATTCCATCATCTCTCACCATCCTTCCATTAGTAATCCACAATCATAATCCCAAATCCTTGATCCAAATCCAGCATCAATCATCCAAATCAAAACCCACCATCCTTGCACCAAATCCAGTGATCCAAATCTGAAATACTTAGTGTTCAAACCCTTTTGAGTTGCTTCAAATCCTTATCCTAAATTATAAATCTCCACCCTTTGACAGAGCATTGTCTAGGGAATCCAACTTGTCCTTGCATAGCCTCATCATCTCGAGCAAGAGATTGGCTTGCATTGATAAGAATCCAGTTGACCAAAGATCATTAGTCTATCCTAGGTTGACCAATCCTACCATTGATACTACATCAAGAAGTAGCAGCTCATTTTTTGACACTTAGTAATCTTCACCATCATCCCACCAATCCTCCATTGCCAAGCTATTCACAAATATTTCACCAATATCCTCCATGATCCTTCGCTAATCTACCATCATCTTTGAAGCATCCCACCAATCCACCACCATCCTTGATCCAAATCAGAGCATCTCACCAATCCTATAGCATCCACCATCCTTAGAAGTTTCTTAGACTTGCATCCATCATTTTATAGAGTCTTTTAGGAACATCTTGCATCCATCCAACATCTACATCTTTAGATTACCACTCCATGCCTGTTGAGAAAAGATCTAGAAAAAAAAGGAACATGGATCCTTATCAAACCACCAACTTGTCTGATCCCAACATTTCTAAAAGTGTGATGGTATCTTACAATCCCCAGATCCAACAAATTGGGAATATATGGGATGATCCCAATATCCCCCTGGCTTATTTTGTGATTGAAACATTCATGAATCATCCGGGGAATGCATAAATAGTTAGTGTACTCACTACTCAGAATCAACAAAACATGTTAGCTAACTTCACACAGGAGGGTACTCCAATTCCACCATATCTCCAACCTCATATTCCCATCAACACCATCTAAATCCCAACAGAAGCATACACCCCATCATCCAGCAAATCCCTGATCCACTTTTTCACATATCACAAGTAGCTTCGCCCATCCCTCCTCTTTTACAAAGTAGTTTCACAAGCTCTAGTACAACACAAGCAATACAATCAACTCCATTTCCTCTCATAGGTGCACCATCATCTTCCATAGTAGCTCAATCCATCATTCCTACCCAAATCTTTTCACAAAACCAAATGCCACCTCCCACACAAGCCTTTGTACAAATAATTCCTCCACCTTCCATGGGCCAAGCAACGTCATTATTTCCAGGGGAAACGCAATCATTTCCATCATTTTCCTAGCAAGCCTCTACTTCAATACCACCATTTCTAGGGGCAACAAAATGATCCTTCCCATTCACTTCACAAGCTTCTACACCCATGCCACCATTTCTAGGGGCAACACAATCATTTTCCTCCCCCCAGCAAGGTTCCACATCAGCACCACCATTCTTGTGGGGAACACAAACATATTCGTTCACACCCCAACAAACATTTACCCAAGCACAAGCCCAACAAACTGCATTCACAATAGGTATGCCTTCTATGGGGTTTTCAAATCCTCCATTCATGTCCCAAACTCCCATCACATCTACCTTCCCATCATCCTCTGCATCATAGTTCCCACTGCACACTGGTTCTCGATGGGGCCTCACTAAAGAAGAAATGTTATCTTTTGGAATACCAACTCACTTCACCACATCTGTGTCAGCAAACCAACAATCTACCTTTGCCCAAGAACCACAAAAACAACAAACACAACCTTTGTTAGCTTCATCTTTTCCATCATATACTAACTTGCTATCTGTTCCACCCTTCACATCTCATGTGGTTCCACCACCCCAACAATAGAGTTCTTCCCATCTCGCAAGCTACCTTGTGTAATACCCCAAAAATGGGCTATAAGTTCATTAATATCCTGTATCTACATATCGAACAAAATCGACATCAAAGTCCTAACCTAAGGCACATCTAAACATCATCGAATCATAATTGATTATCTTAAATTCTGCATAGGGGAATATTCCTAGTAATATTCCTAATCATCTTAATTATCTTTAATTTAATGATTATTTGGCAATAAATCACATTTATCCTAAGTTTGATTAATTGAATATTTTCATATTTAATTAATTAGATTTAATATTTGCCACTTAATTGTTTAATTAAATTTAATTCTATCTATTATTAATTGTATTATTTAATTTTGACAATAGATCAAAATTCTTATCTTTAATTGATTAAATTCTTATTTAATTAATTAAAACATGTTGTCATTATTTAATAATATAATTTTTAATAAAAGTTTGGTAAAATAGTTAATTAACCCATAAATTAATTATTTTATTTCAAAAATCAGTTGAGTTGAGGATAAATCACTTTATTTATTTATTTAATTCTTAAGTATTATGCATATTCAAAAGAAACAGTTAAACTCCAAATCAGAAAATCAATGCAAGTTATTGACTTTTTGGAACTCAACATCCTTTTGGGAGTTCAAAAAGCTGATCTAAACTCTAATTTGAGTTAAAAAGCTATTTTTGCATATTTTTGCATGATTTTGAGAATTAACTATCTTTCATGATCAGATAACTCAAAAATCAAGCTGAGTTTATTTGAGTGATTTATGGCTTTTATCCATGCACCTCCAAAGCCCTAGATTTCTATAAATTAAAGGCTTCAGCTCTTCACAAATCATCTCATATTTTGCACAATCACGTTGGAGAATTGGAATTGAAGAATCAAAGCTCTTGCGAATCGACATCTTTGTGAGATCAATCTTTTTTTTTTTGCATTCATTTAGATTCATATTTCATATCATTTCTAGATTAGCATAGCATATTAGTTTTCAATAGCATAGATTCATATCAAGTTTTTATCATTCTTATTCCATAAAAAAATCTAAAAAAATAGCTTAATTGCATTTATTTCATATCCATCTTTTGCATTCAAATCCTTCATTTAGGTGTCGTCTAGGTCACTGATCTCGATAATAATCTGAGAACATTAATCTCGCACCTACTAGAAGGCAGTAAATCGCTTGGTTAGATTAGATTTCAATTTTGCACGATTTTAATTTTTGCTAACCTCTAATGTTTTACTGATTGTTGTGTCTACAGATCAGGTACAATTTTCACACACACATTTTTGGCGCCCACCGTGGGGCAACCCACTTTTGCATGCTGGTTTTAATTTTTTTGAGAGCTAAAACCCTAAAGTTTCAAAGATTTAATTTTATCTCCCAAATGGCTTATATTTTTGGTCTAAAATTTTTTTTACAAGTTGGTGACATATCAGAGAAGCTATAGCAAAAAATTTAGAATTTTCTGAGATGTTTTGAATTTTTAATAATTTTTTCTTCAAATTCTGGAAAAAATTAATATCTGATGCAAATCAGCATATTTTTCAAAAAAATTTATATTTTCGGAAAGCTCCTTAAATTCTACAGGGGGTCCATTCTTTGTGTTTTAAATTTAGACATGATATCATATCTCAAATAGTCAATTTACAAAAACTGGTATGTTTTGATAAAATGGGTCTCTAGGGCACAAATGAAGAGATTTTTCTAAAATTTTTGCATTTTTGGAAAGCTCTCTATTTTTTAGTAGGGGTCTCTATTCTAAATTTCTATTTTTTTAGCTAAAATCATATCAAAAAAATTAGATCTTGTTGACTAGGTCAAATGCAGCAAAAAAAAATAAAGTTTTGTGATGGGTATGCACTTATTTTTTTACATGGTTCAATGAATGATATGAGTTGTCATTTGGGTTGATTTCTGGTTATTATTACTGATAATAATTTATTTTTAGAGCTAACCCTATGGTTTTCATAAGTTGAATATATTTTGCATATCTTGTTTGCTTGTTTGCTTGTTGGAGAGTTCGTCACTTGCTTGCATGGAAAAGCTCAACAAAAATTGCTAAAAATCAAGTAAAATCTACTAAACGCATTGCAAGGATCCCAAGTATTCTCTTTCATCTAATAATATTTTGATTTGGGACTTAAAATAAATCTCTTATGTGTCAAGCTTGTGTGCATCTTTTCATGCTTTTGATCTATTTCTACACACTTGCATAATTGATACTAGGTTGTGAACCCTTAAGGATTCATTAAGTAGTCTTAGAATACTTGTGATTGATCTTGATTGCTATCTTGGGTTATTGGACTCGCTAATCTACCGGCCCCTCATTTCCACCCCGTGGTTGCAATCTCAGCACCATAAAGGGGAGGGGTCAACAGGACAGAAGCGTTAAATGTTCCACTTGGCAACCCTTTTGTGCTTTTAGGAACTCACTTGTTTTCTAAGTTGGGGACTCATTTTCAGCTTGTGTGAGGTGTTAAGTGTTCCACCTTGTGGACTCATCTCATATTCACTTTAAGCGTTAAGTGTTCCTCTTTCTACTTTTTGGGTACTTTTGGTAGATTTACTTTCGGGAATATATCTATGCTCACATAGTAATTAGGCCCTATGAACACTATTCATGATTCTTGAAAGATTGGATTCCCAGCGAAATCTTTCTTGACAATAGAATCCTTGTAGGTAGGGAGGATACTTAGTGCGTTTCACATTCAACTTGGTTAGTGCATCCTCTCTTATTGATCGACACATTCTCTCTCCGGAGAGGTTGATAGATCACGTAGGGTTGATATCATGAGCTTTGGTGAATCAAAATTGGTTAGTGTGTCTTCTCTTATTGATTGATACATTCTCTCCCCGGAGAGGTTGATAGATCACGTGGAGTTGATATCACAGACCTTGGTGGAACAAAACTTTGTCTTAGCGTGTCGGATTAATCTGCTTGTTTTGTTTGGGTTAAAAGTGAAGAGGTGTCAAAACCTTGAATCTGGAGCCAAGTCCCCTTGTGGTATAAATCTGTGAGTCATCTTTAGAGAGGGTTAACCGTAGCAGACAATCCCTTCACAGGGAAAACTACGTTGAGGGAACCTCAAGCGGTCATAGCCATTTTCGCCGTGGTAGTGACAGCCGCTATATAAATGTCCTTGTGGAAGAAATCTCCACGGGTATGGTTCATTGTTGGGTTGTCAGATCTCCCTAGCAGCTCTTGAAGATTAAGTTCTCAGACTGTGTCAAAACCTTGGTGCGTCAGGATTGGAGTTCACCCCTTTGAATCATAAAAGTTGCAGAGTCAAACCATTACTAAAAACCCTAGAGAGGCCAATTTTTTTCATTCTCACGTATATTTGTGTTATTGCAAAACTTTTCAGAACATACACAATTAGTACTCTCAGGGATTAGCACAATTTGGTCACTTGATTGTTCATGTGCAAGGTTGCTTTTGCCCTTGTTTATTATTTTCAGACGTGCTTGGAATCACTTGCTTGCTATTCTGCATGCTTATTTATCTGCTTGGCTATTAAAAATGATCAAATTTGGTATAACCTTCAAAACCTGGACAGTACAATTTGCAAACAATCCAAAACTGAAGACCTTAAATTTTGCAAAAATTGACGTCAAGTTCTTTCTGGAGTCAAAAGTCATTTCAAGAAGTCAAAAGTCGTACGACTTTTTGTCAAATGTCATTTCAGTATCGCCCATATGTCATATGATTGAGAACCCAGAGTCGTACGAGTTTTCAAACCAGCAAATCCAAGGAAGTCAAAAACCTGTTAGCAACTGTCGTACGAGTTTTGTCAACTATCGTTTCATTGCTTCCCAACTATCGTACAAGTTTAGCAACTATCGTTTCATAGACTACCCAGTGTCATACGAGTCTACAGAGTGTCGTTTGGAAAAATTTGAGAGAGTTGTCAGAAATCGTCAAATTGCAAGATATCCAATGTTTCCAGCCTAGTTCCAGAATCTGTCAAAAATATCATTGTGTCAAGAACAAATCAGTAGCTATTGAAAATTAGTACACATGTCTCAAAGAATCAATACACATGAGGAAGAAATTCTGATCGCCGCTATGATGAAGCAGCTGTAAGCTATGCAAGTCCAGCTTGACAAACTTGAGAAAGAAAAGGAACCTCTATACTTTTTTCCATTTGATAAAGACTTGTACATGCCACCATGCCCCCGAAAAAAATTTGAGCAATATGATACCTCTTCCACAGAGAGTGACACATCTAGCTTTGGAGACTATGATGACTATGACGACAGACAATGTAATGATACCTATGGCACCTCTGTTCCTAAGAGTCCTCCTCATCGTCCATTCCTGCTTACTACAAATGGGCCGTCACATTGGATAGATCGTGAGGGTGATCCATATGATTCTGATTATGAAAGAGACTTTGATGATTTCTATGCACAATACCTAGATGATCCATCTATTTCACTTGAGGAAGAGAAAGTTTACCACGCTGATTATAAACATGCATACTATAAGGATCTCTCCTCTAAGAACTCTCAGGCTGAAAATAAAGATTACACTCTCAAGCAAGATCATGTTAATGTTGGACCTTTGTCTTGTGATGGTTCCCTTCCATCCCCTACTTCCTCCAATACCCATACATTTCTTAAAGCTTCCGAGTCTTTCAAATCTTTCACAGAACCTTCATCTGACACAAGCCCTGATACTTTTCATGTGGTTCCCTATAGTTATCCCCCAGGGCTACCTCTTAAAGAAACTCAAGCTAACCTTCACTTGGCTGCAAAGACTTTCAATAATGATAAATCTAAAGAGCCTAAGCCTTCATATGCTATAATCCCTACTTCAGCTAGTCCTCCACCATCTCTTCCAAAGTCATCCATACAATCCCAACATGCTTCCTTGTCCTTAGAAGTGGCTCCATGTCAAGAGGACTCTAAAAATGATAAAGAAAAGAACATAAAGAAAGATCAAGATCAAGAACCCTCCATGTCATCCACTCCTTTTCTCGATGTCTCTTATCCACTTCATGGTTCTTTTGATCCTATACACCCTTTTTCATGCATTCCACCATGTCTTAAGTCTTCTCTTAAGCAAGATCAGGCTACTACTTACACTAATGAGCTTATTGACAATCAAAATGACCTTACTACACTTGCGCTTTCCAAAGATGATACTTCCATTAAGGTTGGTAAAAATGGTGTTCCTTCCAATGTTAAGCCTATTGAAAAACAAAAGAAAAATTATGCGCGTATGCTATCCGAAGATCCTTGTCAAGATCAAAGTCTTTCATCTTCTTGTTCTACCACTCCATGTTCACTTCCACTTTCTACTCTTCCTAAGTCTTCGCAAGCTTTGAATGATCCTATCAAAGAAAATGCTCTTATTCAAGATGTCCATGATTTTATTGAAAATTCTAATGCTCACTCTAAAGATGCTGATATCCTTGGTTGTCATATAGATGATGATGAACTTATTGATTATCCTTTTGCATCTTCCACTTCCATCCTTGGACCTCTTCCACCACTACTAAGAGCTTCACACCTTCCTTCCATCTTGGGTCCTTATGTCCCTTCACTTTCCCCTCCTAACTCTCCTAATTTGCCATCCATCTTAGGTCCTTACATACCTCCATCTCCTATCTTTCCTCAAGATCAACATAAATTCATACCCTTGAATCCATTTCATCCACCCACCCATCTAAACCAGTCATATCCTCCTTCTTCCATAAGTCCCAAGTCTTTCAGAAGTAACTTGAATGTTCAATACAAGAAAAAGAAGCAATACAAGAATCCATCAAAAAAAGAAGATCACCATGTCTCCTCTAATAGACATGGAAGCATAAAGTCCAAAGAGATATTTAAGAAAAAAACTACAAGACAAGTATGGGTTCTAAAATCCATCATTGAAGATATTATCTCTAGATCATCAAAAGGAAATAAAAAGCCTATGGCTATATGGATTCCAAAGTCTCTCTTGAAAGAGTCTAGTGTTGAGAAAAAAGTGAAATTGACATTCAAGCTTCCAAAGGCTTCCACTTCATCTCCCTCCAAAAATATTCTTCCATTTCATGCGCCCAAACCTCAACCTCTGCTATCCATTCACCATATTCCTTCACGTATTCCTTCATTCACGTGTCCTCCACCCTCTTGCCACCCTTCAAGGTGTGTCTTTACGTTGATCTTGCCTTCCTTTCCATCTACCCTTTCACAATCTTTCCATTCATTAACCTTCTACCTTCTATCATTTTTCCTCATTTGTCTATTCCTCCTATCTTCCAACCTCACTCGCTTTATATAAAACCTTATCCTCCATTTTCTCTTCCATGTTCCTTTCCCTATCAGCATCTTTGAGCATATCATTTTGAATCCTTGGCATATCATGGTTTATCCTTTCAAGGAGCATTATCTAAAAAGTTTGCCTTCTTCCAAAAAAAAAGAAATAAAATAAAATAAAATTGAAAATGTGCCTTGGTGAAAACCTGGAAACAGGCACCTTGGTAGCAAAAGTAAAGAGAAATAAATTCATCCTATGGTGAAAACCACTCCCTTGTGGCGCCTTGGATAAGTACCATGATGAAAACCTAGCAATCAGGCATTATGCGTAGTTCTTCTACATATTTCATCCATTCCATCTTATCTCTTTGATCTTGACAAGGTTGACCTATACATGAACATTTGGCTATTTTGTGAGCTATTTTATGATGATCTTGCTTTCATTCCTTCCATGTTTAGCCTTCATATCCATCTTTCTCCATTCATTTTCGCTTATCACTATCCTTTTCCCCTTTGGTCTTGATCTAATAAAAAAAAGAAAGAAAGAGTAAAACACGGTGCTATGAAGCCTCTTGACATGTCTACTCCTTTGGATTACATCCTTTCCTGCTCTTGCATTATGATTTTGTGCTTATCCTATGCTAGCCTTTCATTGCTTGTCCAAATGCACTTTACATGACAATTTTTCCCTAGCTTGGGTATTCTTGAGGAGTTTCCCCTTGAGGATTTCTTCCCTTCATTTTCCTTCATTCTCTTATCTTCCATCTCTTCCACCAGCTTGCTAATCCCTCTTGTTCTCCACCTTGCTAGACATTGGGACTGCATGATATGATCTTGCTTGGGAGTTTGCAAATGGAAAAAGATGCTATCAAGTATACCAAGTATCAAAACAATTATCAAAATCATTATCAGAATCATTATCAGAATCGGTATCAGAATCAGTATCAGAACCAGTATCAGAACAATTATCAGAATTAGTATCAGAATCAGTATCAGAACTAGTATCAGAACAAGTATCAGAATGCCCACTAGGGCTACATCTTTTGCTTTAGTTTATGGGTCTGAAGTGGTACTATCTATTGAGGTTGAAATCTCATCACTCAGAATCAGAATGCATGGACTTGTCACTGATGAAAACTACAGAGTGTCTAGGTTACAAGAACTTGAATTACTAGATGAGTGCAGGCAAGCAGCGTATGATCATCTCAGAGTGTATCAAAAAAGAATGTCTAGAGGCTACAACAAGAAAGTCAGACACAAAGAATTTCAAGTTGGTGATCTAGTGTTGAGAGAAAATCCTAAAAATCAATCACATCGAGAATGCAAGGGGAAGTTCGAACCCAATTGGTTGGGTCCCTTTGTTATCACTGCTACTTTTGGCTCTGGTTCCTATCAACTCTCAATGACTGAAGGAGAACAGCTCTGAGAACCAATCAACGTTCTCCATCTAAAGAAATTCTACGCCTAAGGCATTCAGTGCTTGGTAAATGTCCTAAAAAAAATCTAAAAAATCAGAAAAAGTCCTGAAAAAATGAACATCGTGGTGAAAACCTAGCAATAGGCGCCTTGATGATTCACAAAAAAAATCAAAAAATTGAAAAAATGAAAAAATACAAAAAAAAAAAAAAAGTGCCTTGGTGAAAACCTGGAAACAGGCGCCTCGGTAGCAAAAATAGAATCTCTACCAAGATGGTGAAAACCCGGCAAACGGGTGCCACTTGTTCCAAATGCTCCATCTATCAGCACAATCTTGGTCTTTCCCAGCTTTCAGTCTTGCTTTAGTTTGTACATATCTCCCGGTTTGTTTCTGCATATCCTGGTTTCAATAAGTCAGTCTGTACACCAATCAGCTCAAGTGTCTGTATCTTATCAATGTTCAAATTTGGGGGCAATCAATGTCATATCCTATGGTCTCCCATGTATCTTAGACATTTCCTATCTAGTCAGAGTCCTTTGAAGCTTCCTGTTGAGTCAGTCAGTCAGTCTCGTTTCCAGAAAGGATTTTGCATCAACAACAATCAAACATCAAAACTCAACTGAAAATAATCTATTCTTTTTACATGCTTTTATCTCCTTGTATGCTTACTGATTCGCATTGAGATTTTTTCATATTGTGTCCCTTCGAGCTCTTCGATGATGTCTTTTATAGGATTTAGAGAGTGATGACTGGGGGCATAATCTTTTCTTTGTCTTCTGCTTGTATGTGAAAATCTAACAGCTTTGGAAATTCTGGATTGAAATGGTGTCCGACTGTAAGAGCCTCTATCTCGAATTGGATGGCCATGCGTACCTCGGCCATTGATACCCAGACAATTCAAGGAAGTTTGATCTAACTATTATCTTTTTGAGTAAGTTCTTTCTCTTACTATGGAACGCAATCTTGCCTAAGGATGTGAACGATAAAGAGTCACTACGGGTAATTCACACTGGATTTAGAATGATCTTTTGACTGTTTGATGTGTTTGTAACGCAAGGCGTACTCAGGTCATCACAACGTTTATGTTTTGATGCTTGTACAAATTGCTATATCAAAATGGACATGATATTCAAGTCATCCCAGCGTTTATGCTTTGATGCTTATATCTAATCCGACATTTCGAAAACAAAATCAATATTCATATGTCCATGGTTGCCTAGCCAGGGGATGTTGTATTGGTTCTTGAGTGTTACAAATCAATATTCATATGTCTATGGTTTCGTAGCTAGTGGGCATTGTATTGATTTATCCGGTTACCTAAAAGTTCAATGATGATAACAAATCGACATATGATCAGTGACTAGGTCCTAGGTCTTAGGTTGCATTTCATATTGCATGCTTCTTTGCATTTTTCATCTTTGCATGATCTCACAATGATTAAACGAACTCCAATGCTTAAACGATTCTTCAAATTGCATCTTCCAGTCTAACAAGAGTTGAATCTCACACGAAGGTTCCTCCAATGAAATAGCAAGTAGAATCCTTTTTCGAGATCAAAATTCAAATCTGAGATCATTTATCTTATTCACTGCTTGCATAATCAACCTTCAATCATCAGAGAAATCTAGTATTCAACTCAACTGATTATCTTTCATCAAACTATCAAAATTTCAACTTGGTCAACCATGGTCAACTCATGGTCAAATGTAGTCAAACTTGGTCTTTTGGGACCTTCCAACGATGCAGAATGCATTCTCGGATGTGTATAACCACTTCTCTTATCAATTTACATGCTTCTAAACCATTTAACGCTGACTTCTCTTATCAAATTTCAATTTTAATCCCGAAGGGGGCATGGTATTACACATCATTCAAAGTCTGTAAATCAAATTCTATCAATCAAATATATCAATATCTTTCATCAGTGATCAAGACAACAATCACGTCTAGTCGCTGATTCATCAAAAGTCCTCATCACTCGGGGCAAATCTATCATCACTTGGGGCATATCAGATTCATCAAGATCCATATCAATCTGGTATTCTCCTAATCTTATAAACTGTATCAGTTTTTGCAACCATCAGATCATAGTGTTCTGTCCTTGGCTCTTCAGCAACTAAAGGGTTTGGATGTGATACCTGCTAGTTCTGCTAAGACAATCGAGTCTAGAACGGGTCACTCACTTCTTATCAATCCTAAGGTTCAGAATCAGGCATTTTGACACTTTTTCGCAATCATAGGTTCATTTGCTGCTATAGTGAACATTATCTTTGGTCATTCAGGACCTCCTATCTCAATATCTCTCAATTGGTTTCTATCTTGAGATCGGTTTATCTTTTGAATCAGTTTCATATCTCTATCAAACACAGACTATCTTTGAACCACTGCGCTTCGCACAGTAATTCAAAGAGGGGCAAAATGTAATACCCCAAAAATGGGCTATAAGTTCATTAATATCCTGTATCTACATATCGAACGAAATCGACATCAAAGTCCTAACCTAAGGCACATCTAAACATCATCGAATCATAATTGATTATCTTAAATTCTGCATCGGGGAATATTCCTAGTAATATTCCTAATCATCTTAAGTATCTTTAATTTAATGATTATTTGGCAATAAATCACATTTATCCTAAGTTTGATTAATTGAATATTTTCATATTTAATTAATTAGATTTAATATTTGCCACTTAATTGTTTAATTAAATTTAATTCTATCTATTATTAATTGTATTATTTAATTTTGACAATAGATCAAAATTCCTATCTTTAATTGATTAAATTCTTATTTAATTAATTAAAACATGTTGTCATTATTTAATAATATAATTTTTAATAAAAGTTTGGTAAAATAGTTAATTAACCCATAAATTAATTGTTTTATTTCAAAAATCAGTTGAGTTGAGGATAAATCACTTTATTTATTTATTTAATTCTTAATTATTATGCATATTCAAAAGAAACAGTTAAACTCCAAATCAGAAAATCAATGCAAGTTATTGACTTTTTGGAACTCAACATCCTTTTGGGAGTTCAAAAAGCTGATCTAAACTCTAATTTGAGTTAAAAAGCTGTTTTTGCATGTTTTTGCATGATTTTGAGAATTAACTATCTTTCATGATCAGATAACTCAAAAATCAAGCTGAGTTTATTTGAGTGATTTATGGCTTTTATCCATGCACCTCCAAAGCCCTAGATTTCTATAAATTAAAGGCTTCAGCTCTTCACAAATCATCTCATATTTTGCACAATCACGCTGGAGAATTGGAATTGAAGAATCAAAGCTCTTGTGAATCGACATCTTTGTGAGATCAATCTTTTTTTTTTTGCATTCATTTAGATTCATATTTCATATCATTTCTAGATTAGCATAGCATATCAGTTTTCAATAGCATAGATTCATATCAAGTTTTTATCATTCTTATTGCATAAAAAAATCTAAAAAAATAGCTTAATTGCATTTATTTCATATCCATCTTTTGCATTCAAATCCTTCATTTAGGTGTCGTCTAGGTCACTGATCTCGATAATAATCTGAGAACATTAATCTCGCACCTACTAGAAGGCAGTAAATCACTTGGTTAGATTAGATTTCAATTTTGCACGATTTTGATTTTTGCTAACCTCTAATATTTTACTGAGTGTTGTGTCTACAGATTAGGTACAATTTTCACACACACACCTTGCACAACCACCTCGTGCTTTTAGCTTCCCTACATTAGTTCCACCCTTAAGCAATGTAGGAATGCATCCATCCTACATCAACCAAGTGCAAAGCCAAGTACAGCAAGGGCCATCTTATTAGCAAGCTACATCATTTCACCAGCCTCCTCTGCAACAACAATACTTCCTAGCACAACAGCAACATCATCCCGCAACAACAAGCATCATCCTATGGATCACAACCGCAGTATTCCATCATCCCCCAGCAACAAAAAGCAATCCCATATCCTCATCAACAATATGCCCCCGCACCTCAACAGTAATATCCTCCCTAGCAATCATTGCCCCAAAATCCATTCTAATCCGCCTATCTTACTGGGCAATCCCCATATCCCACTCCACAATATCCACCTCAAAATGACCCCTATTCACCAGTACCACTAGATCCTTTCCAAATGGGAGTACCCGCTCCAATGCCTATCAATTCTGAGTGGGAAGGAATGAAGAATTCTCTCAAGGAGCTCCAAGCCGGCACACAAAATAAGACCTTGAAGTTTGAAGAGGTGTTTCCCTATGTGTTTGATTGATCAATCATAGTTGTTCCTTTCCCTAAGCACTTCGAGACACCCAAATTTGATAAATATTGAGGGAAAGGAGATCATGTAAATCACATCAAAGAGTTCTATATGGCATGCCAAGAAATGGCTTACAATGATAATTACCTTTTGCACCTATTCCCCAAAAGCTTGGGAGGAATGGTTGTCGGGTTGTTTTACAAAATACCATGCGGGACCATCACAACTTTTTTTGAGCTCTCTGAGAAGTTCATTGCCCAATATGCCCACAATGTCAAGAATGAGTTGACGTTGCTAGACCTTTGCAACTCAAAATAGAAAGAAGGAGAAAGCCTAGAAGACTACTTGCAACAATGATAGAATCTCACAACCAGGTTATCGTATAACCACCTAAGAAGCATCTAACCAAGATCTTCATCAATAACATGCATCCCAAACTATCTCACTTCATGAGGATGAACTGCATCCAAATGTATCAATACATCAAAGGCAAGGGGATAGATATCGAAAGAGGTCTCTTGGATAAAGGCACAATTCAGCATCACAAAGATGATTCCCACAACAAATCTAGCAATGACAAACCTTGTTACTGGAATCATAACAAAAATGATGTTACTGATGGAGCCACTAACACCAAACATGTCCAAATCATTTTGGTTGGCCCTACACCAACCCCTATATATCAACAGATCCATCAACAACCTATATAGCAATATCAGCCTCAAAACAATCAGTAGAACTATTAGTAGCAAGCACATCAAGCCCATCAAGGCAATTAGACCAATCAGGCTAATGCCATCACTACTACTCCCAATCAGAAAAAACCTAGAGCCCAAGATCATCAGAAGAGAACCTTCACACAACTTGGTGAACCTCTAGATGTTATCTTCCATCGAATGGCCAAGGCCAATCTAATCACGTACCCACCAATCCAACAGTTTGATGATGCAACTTCCAAGCCTAACTAGTACAAAGATCATGAGTACTGTGACTATCACCGTGTCAAAGGATACACTACCCTAAGGTGTATGAAACTCAAGCATTACATCCAAGATCTCATCGACAAAAAGGAGATCCAAGTAGACACACCCATACAAGCCTCACCTAATGCCAATTTACAGATTTATCAAAACGTGTTCCCACAACACAACATTGGGAAGAACAAAGCCAATACTAATCCTCCTCCCCAAAACCAAGGCAAAGGCAAGAAAGGAGATCATGTTGACCACAAAGATTACACTACTGCTTATATCAATCACGACAAGTTTGTTGGATGTATAACCCAAATTGAACCCGCAATCAACGTCTTCCATGTCAAAGGAGCAGATATTTTGTGTGTTGTTACCACCCGTAGAGGCCGGATAACTGTCATTGGTGCACGTCCAAGACCAAAAAACAATGCACAATACAACCTCATTGAACATCTTGGGAACACACCTACCCAAATCTCCATCCTTGACCTTCTCCGCACTTCACTCCACCATCAAGAAATCCTTGATCAAGCCCTCAAAGAAGGACATGTTCTCACAGACATTAACACCATCCAGTTTGAGAACCTTGTGGGACATCTATCCACATCTTGTGCTCTATCCTTCAAACCATCTAATATACCATCTATTACACCTGACCATAATCTCCCTCTCCGCATCACCATCATGGTCAGAGATTTTGCCATCAAAAGGGTCATGATAGATAATGGCTCAGCCCTAAAATTGTGTACTCTCAAATTCATTCAGCAGATAGGGTTCACAGAGGCCGATGTATCACATGAGGTAATCACCATCAAAGCATATGACAACTTGGAGCATACCTCTGAAGGTACCATTCTTTTGACTATCTAGATAGGCCTAGCAATGCAAGATACCATTTTCCATGTTGTTGATCTTGACTTACCATTCAACATCCTCCTTGGCCGACCATGGATTCACTCCATCAAGGCTATACCATCCACTTACCATTAGTGTGTCAAATTTCCACATCAAGGCATTGAGGTCACCATCCATGCAGACCCCCAACCCTTCACATATTGTCATGTGATGGAAGCATCATTCCCCCGTTCCACCCATTGTCTTGGAACCGAAATTGGCACTTCTATCGCCAGCTCTTCACGATCCCATAGTGATCCAAAGACTATCCTTTCCTCTACTCTCTCTTTCATCAAGATCAACAACCAGGGCTATGGTGAATACACCCTGAATGATGCATTTGTTGTAGGAGCCCTCCCACTTGATCCACATACACAAGGGCACTTGAGTCACCAAAGCAAGCCTGCTGAAGATAATCATGAAATCAAGCATATGGGACCTATGAGTTTTGAATCCCATAGAAACATAAACAGTCAAGAGATGGACCTTGACATCAATAAGTGGTTGTAAAAATATCCTCCACCACCTGACACTCAACTTCTTGGCTACTTCAAAGACAAGTATCCACAATCACACAAGTACACTACTAAGCAATGGAAATATCAAGGCGGTGGTCTAGGACCACAAGAAGGTGGAAGCAAAGACCCCATCATAGCATCAAAGAATCCACAACATCAAGATCTTGGCTTTAATACCCCTCGTCTGCATATGCAAGAGCCCACTACTACAACTGGGGGCACCAACATGACCAACGTTCCCTTCTTGAGTAGCCAGGATGACCTCATAGAGATCGAAGACATCCTCGAAGAGAAAGTAAAAAAATCATATGATGACATCTTTGATGATGATACCCTCCTGGGCACTTTTGTCCTCCTTCAACTTGCCATTAATCTCATAGAACTTCCCCTCATCCACCCCGAACTCATTGTAATCACCCAAAAATGGTCATCTAGACTATTAGCCCCTTTCTAGCATTATTTTCTAAATTCATCAATTGCTTATTCTTGATCAAATCCTAAATTTTATCATTCATTCAATTATATTCTATGGATTAACAATTTTATCCTAAGTCTTTATTTAATTAAAAGGAATTCCCTCCCCTTTTATTAAATAAAAAGCCCCCACTTACCTTTTATCCTAAGTTGCACAAATAAAACATTATTCCTATTTAAATAAATAAGAAGAAGAGGCTTTTTGTCTCACATGGGGCACAAAAGTCAACACTTCTTTCTCATTGGAGGAGACTTGTGCACAAGGATTGCTCTCACTTTCAAACTCCACCCTTGATGAAATCTTTTGCCTCTTAATCTTCATGGTCCATTTAACTTTAAAAGGAGAGCTCTCTTCTCATTCTAGGATCCCGACTCTTGATGCTAATGTTGTGTTGTAGGTTTTCTTGGTGCCATTGGAGCTTTTGAAGAACTTGTTGCATTTTAGTCCTCATATTTTCATTGTAGCTTAGTTCTCATGGCATTCTTAGCTTAGTTTCCTTTCATGCTTTAGCTTAGTTCTCATGGCATTCTTAGCTTAGTTTCCTTTCATGCTTTAGCTTATTTCTCGTGGCATTCTTAGCTTAGTTTCCTTTCATGCTTTAGCTTAGTTCACATAATTTAATTAGTAATGGCTTGTAACACTCTCATTTCCATAGCTTAGTTTCATTCTTACATTCTCATTCTAGAAAATCTTGCATTACATTTTCCATTGCGATTCTTAAAGATATTGGCATTCTTTCCCTTGTCTCTTTGAATCTCCCATTGCATGGTTTACTAGCAAGGTTGCATGCTTAATAGCTCTAGCTAAGAGCCCTCTAAACACCCTTGTACTCCATGCCTAGGGAGCTCTAGGTTGCTGTTCAAGGTTTCCAATCCATGGATGCCCTTGGAATCAATGGCTTAGAGAAGTGCACATTTTGAGTGTACATTTTTGGTGCCCACCGTGGGACAACATATTGCATTTCTTGCCTCAAATCATTTTATTTTATTTTTCTGACAATTTTCGTATGTTGTTCATACTTTTGTGCATCACTATTACGGATTCTCATGCAAGCCACGGTGTTTTCTCACGCGGCCCTATGTTTTCTCACGTGGCCCTATGTTTTCTCATGCACCCTATGTTTTCTCATGTGGCTCTATGTTTTCTCATGCAGCCCTATGTTTTCTTGCATGACACAGGGTACTATCTCGCACGAAATTTTGACAGCAGAGACTTAAATTTCTAGATTTGCTAGTTTTGCTTGCTATTTTCAGATTTCCTACTTTCTGGTTTTTTATTTTCTATGTTAGGATGGAGATTTATTTGCAGATTATACTTGGTTTTGTTGTACTAACCCTTGTGGGCCTAACGATTTGTGCTTGTAGGTGTGCCCTAATTTCTTGCATAATTTGCTAAAAGAACACATGTCAAAGCTTCAAATGCACAAGGGCTACTAATCTTTCTTGCAAGATTAACCAAAGCATAAAAACCAAACAATCAAATGCTTGTTCTTTCTTTTAATTTTTAAGTGCGGCATTATGCTAGTTCATTTCTTAGGCACTTAATGTCTTGTCATTAGAGTCATTTGGGAATAGGAGAGTATGCTCTTCACCCTTGTGGTGAACCATAAATCTTGACCCACCTCTAGATTTCGAAAGCAAGAGGGTTAATTGAACATTTCTTGGCATGTTTGGGAAAGGCTTTTGAGATAGGGGAGTATGCTCTTCACCCTTGTGGTGAACCAGAAACCTTGACTTTCAAAGGTTGATCTGCTTCTTGTTTAGTCTAGAATCCTTTAGAGGGTTTGCTCTTGAGCAATCAAGAGGAACGACCCAAGTGGGGACAAGATAATACCCAAATATTCCAACCCACTATAAACTCAAGGCTATCAAGGACACAAAACCTTGGTAGATGTAATACTTGTCTTCTCTTAGTATGAGTACTTGTGGGATTGTGACCATGAGAAAAATGCTAAGCAAGAATGCTTAAGGTACTCTTGTGGCCGTGAGGTCCATTACTTGCCGCAAGGTAAGGAGTCCCTTCGGGGAGCAAGATGGGTATTGCAAATGGAAGCCCTTATTACAAACCTTAGATTGAAGCTACCCGATTTTGCTGCTCAACATCTTGGTGCAAGGATCGATCCTAGTGGACTACCCACATCACCCCAAGACTTTACACTCACCATCTGTGTTCCTTTGGTTGTATCATTGGCACTTCCATAACAAAGCCAATATCTATTGTGGGCAACAACTTTGTGTGAGGAAATGGGACATTAAGTGTGGGCTAAGTTGTTGAGTATTGAGCCTTTGTCTCTCTAGGTTAGCAAGTGCTTGAATTGTCTTCGTTGTGATCTACCCATGTAAACGTTCTTAAACATCAAACATCATAGTAGTGTTCATAGGATTTTTTGTTTTGATATCCCAATTGCATGTCTTGGAAAGGTTTATTTTTCCCTTGTGCAAGTGTTTTATGACACATTTGATCCCTCACTATTTGCAAACCTGTCTTTTTTTTGCTATTACTATGTTCCAAACTAAGAAATTGAACTTATCAAACTACAACTTTAATCAAATTACCTTCAAAACTGGGTTTTACGCATTCACTGGTCAAACATCATGTGATACTAGATAATCATTGCACCACCTAGCTGAGTATTATTGTACGATATTTCATTGCTGGCTTTGTATCACCCAAAAGTTATACATTCTATCGCATCAACTACCTAGTTACTATCACACTGTTGTGTATGAAATATCATCTGGCCAAATTGTATCATCCTACTATCCTGAGAACTATTTCACAAAATCATTTTGCTATCTACAATCCGAAGCTATCAAATTTGAATCTTAGTTTGTCGTAGAATGTCCTTTCCTATTCTTACCTGAATCTAGCATGTTATTTACGTGATTAAGTTTGTTCTAGACTGAGAAAGATGAGTTAAAACTATTGGGTTTGAGCCTACCAAATGCTACTTTCGATCACTTGTCACAATATGATTACCTCTCTAGCTATTTTCTAATCGAGCTTCTTGCTCATATCTCAGCTTGAGTCAATTGACTGCTGTAAATTCTTGAGCACCTTTGACAAGCCATCTCTATTGTGCTACCTTGACAAGTGATCTTTATTGGCTTTTCTTATCTCAAAATCTAAGAAACTTTGCCTCGTTCTATTAGTCAAACAATATTTATTTTCATGCCAGTTACAACTCAGTTTCAATTTGAGCAAGGTAGTCACCCTCTGTTCAACTATACACAGTTACCCTCTCCTACAAGATGCTCATGAGCGCCAGTTAGTGACGATAGTTCTAGCCAAAACAAATCTGAGGATTCCAAGGTCACCCTGTGGTATAAAGGAGGCTTCCTCTTTTCTGCATTCAAGACCCCCAAAAGCACGGATAGTGTCTCACTTACCATGACTGAACAAGAGAAATATCACCATTTGCAAGAACACTTTGAGCATAGAGACAACCAAGCATGCTTAGATAAAGAGCATAATAAAAATATAATGGATGCTGCTAGGTGTTGGAAATATTTAGGAATTAACCGAGTTACTGAGAGGGGAGGGGTGAATCAGTAACTCCAAATTTTCTTGAATTATAGATGTATTAACATATAATTCACTTTAACCTTTTGCATATAGAAAGCATGAAACTTAAAAGCATTCACAATAATGACACATAGATTTGGTTACCCAGAAACCTTCCAAAAAGAAAGTAAAACTGGGGTGGGGATGAAACCCACAAAGCTTTAGTACTGCAGAATAAAGTTGGCCGGTTAAGGCTTACAATTGATCACTTCTGATGATCTGCCCTGCTAGGAGCAATAAGGACTGCTAGGTCAACCTTGTTAGAAGATTTTTACAAACTTACAAAAGAAGTATGTACTCGGTAAAGAGATTTTACAAAAGACTATTAGGTCTACCCGGTTAAAGGATTTTAGTACTGATTCACCTGTTAGGATGAAACAGTAGATCTCTTGCTTTGCAACTGGATTTCTGATTGAGATTTGCTGATGTACTGATCACCTTCTATGATAAATTTGTCTATGTTGTTCCTTATACAGCTGTAGCCCTTTGTAATTCGCTTATCTCTGCCTTTCTTTCTTTTTCACATTCATACTCATTACATATCTTGGTATTTTTACAACATTGTTTATATACAAGTCTAAACAATTAATTACAATTACAATTACAAAGTCGGCTTGACAAATAAACATAAGTGCTACTAAGTCAGCCCAAGTATGGTTACACGGTTCCTACAAACTAACTCGATGACTTTCTGATACTCGGTGTCCACTGCATTACTCGGCATCGTCATGCACTCGGTAGAACTGAAGGCACGGTTCATACTAACCACTCGGTAGGTTTTGAACTCGGTAAATACTAGTGACTCGGTAGACATAATGTTACTCAGTTTACACTGTCCTGCTCGATTTGCACTATCTTGCTCGGTTTGCACTGTCTTGCTCGGTTTGCACTGTTCTGCTCGGTTTGCACTATTTTGCTCAGTTTGCACTGTTTTGCTCAGTTTGTAATATTCTGCTCTCGGTTTGCACTGTTCTGCTCAGTTTGCACTGTTCTGCTCGGTTTGCACTGAGAATGAAAATAAGTGTTGTCACTAGTGGCAATTCTACTTAATGCCAACAATCTCCCCCTTTGGCATTAGTGACAAAAACACTTATTGCCCAAAACTTGTATACATGAATCATGCTGAGATTTATTTTTTTTTATTTTTCAAAATTTGTCTTTGTCAATTATCTCCCCCTTTCAATGTGCTAACTTTTTCTAATCTTCTTCTATACATATCTCCTTCTATACATATATCTCCCTCTATACATATCTCCCCCTTTTTTGATGATAATGCCAAAGGTGTATATACAAGTGATTTACATAGAGAATCCAAAATTTGATAGAAAAACAAAATGTACCTTCATTATTAGTGCCAGGGTTCTATCCCAATTTTCTTGCAGAATCTTGCATGATTGGATTGCAATTTGGATTTCTGCAGAGAGTTCAATCATGTGATCTGCTATAGAGAACTGATTGTCATGAATCAATGTTTTGGAATGTTCAATGTGCTTATACATTGTATTCATGATGGGAAGGATCATGTTCTGAATGTCTAGCAGTGTGGACCGGATCCTTGTATCTTCTTTCAGTAGATCTGACTGCATATTTGATAGGTATGAGATTTTCATGTGATGAGCAGAGCTTGAACTTGGTTCAAGTTGCAGCTTCTGTATGCTAATCTTCAAATCCTCATCAATTTTATTCATTTTATCCTTGACATCCTTTGTGAACTCGGCAATATTGCACAGTCTGGCCAAAAGAGAGGTAACATTCGAATAGGTAGATTCAGTGTTTGACAAAACTGAAGACAATTCCACTTGATTAATAGCTATGTGCTGAGCAATGTGCTCAAGCACTTTATTGTTGAATCTCTTCTCGGCTCTTTCAACTAACTTTTCTGTCCCAGATGAATCCTCATTGTATTTATTTACTACTTCTGCTAATTGTAGCAAAACATGTTGGGAGGAGTCTACTTTAATACCTAATGCATCAGACAAAATGTCCTTAGCATCCTTAATGATTTGATATTCCTTGTCTCTCTCCTCTTTAAGCTTCTTTTGCTTTGCTTTTCTTTGGAGGATTTCACCTATATTTTGCATTTGGTTTGTTGATAGATTTGCAAAATCTAATGTTGGAATTTCTATTTCCTCATCTAGGTCTATATCCTCTACTATATTCTTACCCAAAAATCTTATACTCGGTTGAGCCTTAGGCTTATCTGTACTTAATGCCTTAGTAGTAGTGACAGTAGACATAGTAGGACTAGCTATAGAGACTGGTATACTGTCTACTGGAGAACTTAAAGTATTTACACTTGTAGAATCAAAAACTGGAATACTTACTGCTGGAAAACTGGATGAAGTGGGAGACTGCAACTCGGTAGAAGAAATGGTAGTTGCTTCTGTTGTTGCTATAGGTGATTGGACAAAAGTTGAAGTTGTCACAACCATGCTTGAAGGTGTCTCCGGGCTAGATGTAGAAACTTTTACTGGAGAGGTAGGAAGTGATGCAATGACTTCTGCCACTATTCTCACAGTATCATCTACCTCAGTGGCTTCTTCTTGTTCATCACTGTCATCTTCAATGTCCTTTATTATAACTGTTTCAATACTCGGTTGGTGAAGATGGTATATGTTTTTCCATGTGGCATTTGCAGCCTTCACAACCGATTCAATATTGTTGATCAGAATCAAACAAGTATTGAACTTTAATGTCATTTTATTTTCATTTTCCTTCAATGCCTTCTTTATTTCATCATTTTTCAAGCTCGGCATTAACTATCTCAGGGTTTGATCAAATATGTCTTTTACAGTTTGCTTGGCATTGCTCCATCTCATTTTTATTGGATCAAATAAAGCTGCTAGAACCTGTGGGGCTATTTCATCAGGAGAGTATTTCCACTGTCCCATTTTTTCAATAACAGCATCTTCTATTTCCTTCTGTTCTGTTTCCGATCTGGTTTCATATTTAAAAGATTTTATATTACTTACTCCAGATCCTGATCCTTCTCTAAAAAGTTTGATCCTCTCTTGAAAGTTTAGAGGAGGCCTTTTGAACACTATATCTTTGTTTGCCTTGTCTACCTTGTCTGCCTTACCTCTTGCACTTCTCCTTGTAAATACAGCAGTGGGAGGCTTAGGTGCCTTAGTGATGAATACCTTTCCTTTCTTCTTTGCAGGTTCTGGTTCCTCTATTTTCTCATCCTTTTCCTCTTCTTCTTCATCGTTTTCTCCTTTGTCCTCGGTTAGCATTTGTATTTTGGCTATCCTCTTCTTTCCTTTATTTACCGCCTGTGGAAGCTTTATGCTTAATTCAATTCTCACCTTAGCTTCATCATATGTTCCAAAATATGGAGCTTTGGGATTAACAGGCTGATTAAGAAGAGCTTCAATGATGTTCTTAGTTTCATCAATATTTACCTCATAAGGAAGAGGTTTTGCATATACAATCCTTGGTTTAGCTGCTTGAATATATACATTGTCACAGTCCACCATGAAACAAATGTCATCCTTATAATCTTCCACCAACTTCTGTGGAATCCGGAATCTGTCATTCATTTTCTCTTTGAAAGACTCAAAATAATTATCCATGACGCTTTCAAAATTTTCACCCATTTCTGAAATGTATTCATTTATCTCATAAAGGACTGGCACATCTTTTCTCCATACAACTTTTCCTTTGGAAGGGAAGAATTTCTAAACATAGAAGAATAAACAGACCAGTAAAGATCCAAACTTACATGGATTGTTTTTGGAAGTTTGAATGCTTTCCATGTTTTTGTTAAACTGTTTTAACAATAAGTCTGCAAGGTCAAATGATAAGTTATTCTTGACCACTTTGTATGCTAGGTCAATGGCTTCATAGGAGACACTATTCTATCGACTTGAACTGTATATCTTATGGGCAATTATGTGTGTACCAAACTTTAGTTCAGCATCGGTAATGCTGCTAACTTTCATGCCTCTACCGTCCCACTCGGCTAGGGTTTTCTTCTCTAGTTCCGTCTGACCTAGTGTTTTGGTAGTTTTTGCTTTGTTCAACATGGGAAGACCGGTGATTTGATGAATCATCTTCTTGGTGATCTCTATGGGTTGCTCAAGCCAAATCTTACCATCATGTACACGGCTGAGAATGTATCTAACCCATTTCTCCCGAAAGTTTCAAGGTAAGTGTGCAATGTGAACTAATCATTTATCTTCCAGATGTTTGTGCTCAGGTTTTAGAATACCATCCACACACAGTTCCTCACGCACAATATCTAGCTCTAGGTTTCCCATTTCTTGAATTGCATAGTTAAAATGATTGTGAATATCGTTAATAAGTAGTACCTTAGGAGGAATCTGAGATTGAGCTCCGTTCGGGTCTAGGGCTGCTGCAATTGCGGGCACGATCTTGAAATCTGGTGCTCTCCATTCCCCTTGGACTAACATTTATGATCCTTTCTTCGCTAAAGTGTTGGATGATGCCATGGTAGCTCACAGAAAATTCCTTTTCGCAAAAGTGTTTGAATCGCTGGATTGCTCTTGAAATTTTCTGCTCTCAAAGTGCTAAAGTTCGCGATGAAGAATGAGTTCGCTTTCTTGCCTTTTGTTTACAACTCTGTCATTAATGCTCAGTACAAATTAGGGTATGAATTATGACAGACTGTCACCCACTAAGAATTAATTGCTCGGTAAAGACTTCGCAACTCGGTGAACTCGAGAATTCATATTACTCCGTCCTCGCTCGGTAAAGACTGATACCGACCTTCCTATGATCTTACTGCATCTTGTATGCTGATTTAGATCTTTCTTTTAATTCGGTTCTGGAACTGCTTGAGATTGGTCTATGAGAATACAGTTCCAGTGCTTTCTTGGAAATTTAGTTTGAGTCGGTAGAGCCACCCATTCCATTACTTGGATTGGTTTTCTCGGTAGATTTAGGAACCCATTGTTGTCTCACCTATTTCCTGACCTTGGTTGCTTCATTCTTCTTTCCATCTTCAACTTCACTAGCATTCATGCAATTTCTGGATATGTGACCGAGTTTAGTGCATTTGAAGCATCTTACGGTAGTATCTCTTTTCCTTAGATGATGTTTTATGCAATTCATGCCAATGTGTCCATATTCTCCACAGTAATGACATCTACACCAAGTGTTGTAGTCCCATCCAAACATTGCTTTCATAATTTGTTCTACTGGATTGAATGTTTTGGATCTGCACTCGGATGCCTTGTGACCTTGTTTGTTGCATTTGTGACAATTACCTCTGAATCTTGGTTTTTCCTTGCATTCATTTGCTTTGTGACCATGTTGATTGCAGTTGTAGCATTTTCCATTGAATTTTGCTTTTTCATTGCTCCAACATTTATTTGAAGTATGTCCTATTTTACCACAATGATTACAAGTAGGTTTCTGATTTCTTTGAGTACCTTGCTTAGAAGATTCACCTTCTCCTTTATATCCAAGTCCTGCTTTTCCTTTCTGCCTATGAAGATTTCGCTCATACAGCTGATTTAAGTCTTCTTGGCTTTTCAGCATTCCTTCATTGATTTGTTTTTCGGCGTTTAGGTCATCCACCAATCTTAGATTGATTTCCTTTTCAGATCTTAGTTCTTCTCTTGTGCTTTCTATTTCTGATCTTAGATTCAAAATTTCCTCATTTGTATGGGAGATCTGATCAATTAGGTTTTCTAGCTGAAGGGTTTTATTTTGGATTTCATTGTTCCTTCCATCCAATTCATCTTTCAACTTGTTTCTTTGTTCTAAGATCTCACAAAAACTTGTTGAGTGTAGCTCTTGTTCTCTTTTTAATTTTCTCACTTCTTCTTGCAGAGACCCATTCTTTTCTAGGAGTTCTTTGACAGCATTGTTTGCTTCATCTGAGCTGTTTGAGGGAAAAAGATCTTCAATCTTTTCTTCAATGTAATTTTGATCATTCATTTGATTTGCAAGTTCCTTCCTTCTTCTTAGGGATTGGGAAAGATGTTCTTTTACTTCTTTAAGTTTAGCTATGGCCATTTCCAGATCTAGCTTTTCATTTTCAATCACCTTGTTCAATTTGAATACCTCCATTGTCCTGGATCTTTGCTCAAGCTAGTTAAGCTTTATCTTGAGAACCAACGCTGCTCTGATACCAATTGTTGGAAATATTCAGGAATTAACCGAGTCACTGAGAGGGGAGGGGTGAATCAGTAACTCCAAATTTTCTTGAATTACAGATGTATTAACATATAATTCACTTTAACCTTTTGCATATAGAAAGCATGAAACTTAAAAGCATTCACAATAATGACACATAGATTTGGTTACCCAGAAACCTTCCAAAAAGAAAGTAAAATTGGGGTGGGGATGAAACCCACAAAGCTTTAGTACTGCAGAATAAAGTTGGCCAGTTAAGGCTTACAATTGATCACTTCTGATGATCTGCCCTACTAGGAGCAATAAGGACTGCTAGGTCCACCTTGTTAGAGGATTTTTACAAACTTACAAAAGAAGTATGTACTCGGTAAAGAGATTTTACAAAAGACTGTTAAGTCTACCCGGTTAAAGGATTTTAGTACTGATTCACCTGTTAGGATGAAACAGTAGATCTCTTGCTTTGCAACTGGATTGTTGATTGAGATTCGCTGATGTACTAATCACCTTCTATGATAAATTTGTCTATGTTGTTCCTTATACAGCTGTAGCCCTTTGTAATTCGCTTATCTCTGCCTTTCTTTCTTTTTCACATTCATACTCATTACATATCTTGGTATTTTTACAACATTGTTTATATACAAGTCTAAACAATTAATTACAATTACAATTACAAAGTCGGCTTGACAAATAAACATAAGTGCTACTAAGTCAGCCCAAGTATGGTTACACGGTTCCTGCAAACTAACTCGGTGACTTTCTGATACTCGGCGTCCACTGCATTACTCGGCATCGTCATGCACTCGGTAGAAGTGAAGGCATGGTTCATACTAACCACTCAGTAGGTTTTGAACTTGGTAAATACTGGTGACTTGGTAGACATAATGTTACTCGGTTTACACTGTCCTGCTCGGTTTGCACTATCTTGCTCGGTTTGCACTGTCTTGCTCGGTTTGCACTATTTTGCTCGGTTTGCAATGTTTTTCTCAGTTTGCACTGTTCTGCTCAGTTTGCACTGTTCTGCTCGGTTTGCACTGTTCTGCTCGATTTGCACTATTCTACTCAGTTTGCACTGAGAATGCAAATAAGTGTTGTCACTAGTGGCAATTTTGCTTAATGCCAACACTAGGTGCATGGTTTCAAGAGGAATGTCTCACAATCAACTCGAGACTAGTGGTTATGAAAATAGACCTCCTTTTGGTGCTAGTGGAAATCATGGTAACAATACACCACCAAGGTCCCCTCCAAGATGAACTTTTTCCGCACCTTCTTCACCTCCTAGACCTCCTCCCTCTCATCATGAGGAGGAGACCAATGATGGAATTTCTAGCAAATAACTTATGAGGTTTGTACAAGATGAGGCTTCCCAATGTTTGACGCATAAACTTTTAGAGCGTAAGGGAGATCAATACTTTCAATAAATGACTTCTAGAGGATACAAGCTCCCTCTTGGTTATGATGTCTGCCAAATCATTCAAGAAAGAGTGTGAACTGAGTATGAAATCCTTAGAGAGGAATTACAATGAATGAATCAACATCTTGCTCAACTTGCAATAGAAAAGGAACCTCCAAAGGTATCTTTTGTAGAATCTATTTGTGCTCTTCCCTTTGATAGGAGTCTATACATGGTCTCATTTCCTAAGGATATTGAGGTTCCCAAATATGATAAGTATGATGGAAATGGTGATCCCCATGACCATGTTCATCATTTTTACACTCTTAGCATGGACTTCATTCAAGAGGACACATTTCTACTATGGTTGTTCCCTAGGATTTTAAGAGGACAAGCTCTGGAATGGCTTACAAAATTGACACCTCCTCTCAAGACCTTTGATGATTTGGCTAGGTGTTTCACTCAACATTATTCATACAACATTCAGTAGCCTATTACCATGATAGATCTAGGTTCTCTTAGGTAAAATCAAGGCAAACCATTCGCTACCTACTTGCAATGTTGGAGGTCATTATATTCTAGATATCCTTGTCAACTACCTAAGAGGGAAAAGATCAACATCTTTGTCAACACTCTTGTACCTGAATTATATTTTGATCTAAGGAAACAACTATTTTCCTCTTTCAATGACATGGTTGAAAGTGCATACCGTATTGAGCATGTTGCCATAAGGAAAGGGGATATTGTCATCAACAAAGATACCAGAGGTAATGGAAAGGACAAAAACAAATATGTTGTCAACAATGGGGTTGTGGATGTTCCTAAAGCTAAAGAGTCTGCTTTCCACCTCTCTAACGCTATCTACATAGCTAAACGACAAGAGGCTGCCAACACTCAAAGTGCATCTAAACCTCAATATGTAGACAAGCCCAACAAGTCATATCAATGATGAGTCTACACCAAGTTGGCTAAACCTTATGATGTGATTCTTAAGACCTTGGTTGCCAACAAGTATCTTACGCTTCCTGATAATTCTCATCCCTTCAATCCACCAGTTAAGCCTGATTGGTGGAAAGAAGATCATTTATGCAATTACCATAGAAGTAAGGGACACAACATGGATAATTTTTTCAAGCTCAAAGATGTTATTCAAAATCTTATTGATGGAGGCGTAGTTCTCATAGATGGCTTGGTTAAGAATTTTGATCATAAGGCCTTCAAAACCCCTCTACCTGAGTATGAAAAGGGGGAGTCCTCTCAAGCGAGCAAGAAAAATCATGATGCCAAGATCAACTATACATATACTAACAATAGGAATGTGATCAACATGTTAGAGCCCATTGAGAGCATTTTTATGATGAGATCTCAAGGTAATAGTGACGTCAATCATGAACGTTGAGTGTTGTTACTAGGGGGAAGGCCAAAATCATCCTTCAAACTGCTCATGATCCCAAACAAGCCTCATCTTCTAAACAAGTGGCTCCTTTAGCCATATCTAGCTATGATCTTGTTCACCAGTTGCAATGAACACTGGCCCAAATATCCATTTTTGAGTTGCTTGAGCTATCCCCCTTGCACAAAGAGATCCTTGAAAAGGCTCTACATACAGCGAATGTCCCTAATAACATTGATCCAGATAGGTTCCAGGCTATGGTCAATCATATCTCATTTCCTCACTATCTCTCATTTTTTGCAGAGGATGACACGTCCCTTAGTCATCCACATAATCTTGCTTTACATATTGAGGTCCAAGTCTACCATACTCGAGTCTGTCATGTCCTGATAGACAATGGTGTGGGGTTGAATATTGTTTCCTTTCATGTTGTGCAACAATTGGGATTGTCCAAATTTGATGTAGATCCTAGGCAAAAGATCACTATCAAAGCATACGATGAAGTGGAGAGGTCTTCAAAGGATCTTATTGTGCTGCCTGTCTAAGTGGGTCCAGTTACAAAATATATTGTGTTTCAAGTATTAGACATCCCACTCACATACAACATTCTTCTGGGCTATCCTTGGATCCATGACATGCAAACTGTTCCTTCTACCTACCATCAATGCATCAAATTCCTGTACAATGGAGCTGAAATTGTGATTCCTAGGGACAATGCTATTTCTATTAATACTCTCACTACCATTGAAATGTTTGTCCCACACAATAAATCTTCTCATGATCCTAGTGCGTCCCTTGTTGTTGTTGAGCAGAAATTAAAAATGATGAGTATTGGTCTGGGCGAATACACATTGGATGCTATTGTTGCTATGCCTATCTCTCCTAAGTCATATGGTAGACCTTCAAACAAGATGAAGCCTTCCACTTCCACCATGATGGTTTTCAATACCTTTGTTCATGCGTCTATACCCTTAGAGGTAGAAAAAGAAGAACAAGCTATTAGAGATTGGATCTATAGAGAGGAAGAAGGTAGCACGACAGTTGCTACTCCCATCTCCCCTAGACATTATGGTAAAGGCTACGCACTTTTGTAGAAAATGGGCTATCAAGGTCAAGGACCTTTAAGTAATAATAGACACACTCTAGTTGAACCTTTGAGTCATACTGATGGTCAACACTATAAGGATACCATGGGTCTAGGATACAGTGCCGAAGATGGCCCTCCTAAATGTTCTAGAAATGCTCCCATGATTTGTGACTTAGCTACAGATATGGATGAATTACCACTATACACTATGGCCCAAATGGGAGATGGTCTCCCTTCTACTTCACTCCTTTGGGGAGAAGAATGCATACCTAATGATGACACAGTTGAAGCCTCTATGTCTAGAAACAATGTGCATGATGAATCTAACTTCAGAGGTAGACAACGTAGAAATATTGAGTAGTTACTAGAAAGAGGAGATCTCACACATAATGGAATGGGTGCCTCTACTTCTAAGCATCCTAAACCTTCTTGGTGCAAACATCCCAGTAGAAGTTCAACAACAGATTCAAATGAGTATGAATGGGACATTCTCTCAGATGGACCTTCCACAATGGACATGGAAATTGATGTGATTCATACTTATAGTGCCCAAACCAATGTAGTTGAAGAGTCTCACATAGGGTCTGATGAGTTTGATCTGTGTATTGCTTTAGTGAACCACGCTGGTCCTTCTATGTCAAATCTAGATCTTGATACTTTTGGAGCCTACTCTATAGGCTCAACTTCTCTCGTCACCAAAGATGATACCTATCACATCAATAACCTTGAAATTGTCACTTTGCTTCCTCTTATACACCTAGATCTCATAGATTGGTCCACCCAAGATCAAAAACCTACATTTCCTTCCTTCCAAAATGACTACGAGATCGCTTGTTACCTAAATGTCGTTGAACCTGTCACCTCTTCCACCAGGGAACTAGCAAAAAATATGACAAAATCAGATATCAAGTACCTGAGTCATAAAATCAAAGGAAAAAATAAATGGTCAGATGGCAAAAACTATATTGTGGCGGTGTCTGAACCCCAAAATAGTAAAAATAAAGACGTATCTAAGGGTGAAAACCTCTCTGAGGCACCCAAGGATGAGGTACTTGGTAGTCTACCTAGCTACTTCCAGGAAATATTATTAGTTATGATAGAACCTACATAGCCAATCAACTTAGGGATGGAGGAGTCTCCAAAGATAATCCATGTAGCTCAGTCCCTCTCGGTAGAGGAGAAAGAACAATTTACCACATTATTTTAGGAGAAAAAGATCAACTTTGCATGGACATATTCGGACATGCCTGGTTTGGACACTGAGCTTATTATGCACCATCTCTCTATTGCTCTAGGGATAAAACCTTTCAAATAGAAACTCAGAAAGATGCATCCTCATGTGGCATTATTGGTTAAGGCTGAACTTGAGAAGCTTCTAAAAGCTAACTTCATAAGATCTATTGACTACACTGAATGGATTTCTAGTATTGTTCATGTTTCCAAACATGATAAGTCCATTCACATATGCAATGACTTCAGAGATCTAAACAAAGCATGCCCTGAGGATGATTTTCCACTTCCAAACATTGATATGATAGTGGACATGACAGTGGGCTATGAAATGTGTTCCCTTATGGATGGCTTCTCTGGATATAACTAGATCAAAATCACCCTTGAGGACCAAGAGAAGATAGCTTTCACATGTGTATGGGGTACCTTTTGTTGGAATGTCATGCCATTCGGTCTTAAGAATGCCGGTGCAACCTATCAAAGAGCTATGACTACCATATTCCATGATATGATGCATAAAAACATGGAAGACTATGTTGATGACACACTTGCTAAATCACAACAAAGAAGCACTCATTTATCTAATTTGAGTCTGATATTGGACTGCATGGAATGATTCCAACTCAGGTTGAATCCTAAGAAATGTGATTTTGGTGTCACTTCTGGGAAACTGCTAAGCTATATCATATCAGCAAAAGGAATAGAGGTAGACCCGAAAAAGGTGCAAGCTATCATGGAGATGCCACCTCCTTGCAACATAAAAAAATTAAGGGGTCTCCAAGGCCATCTCCAATCTATTAGGTGGTTCATTTCTCAATTAGTTGAAAGAGCTCAACCTTTCAACAAGAATTGTCATAAAGGGGCTACTTGCATATGGAATCAGGAGTGTTAAAAGAACTTGCACCAAATCAAGGATTACCTAGCAAAACCTCCTATTCTTATGCTACCTATCCAAGTGAAACCTTTGATACTCTACATATCTGGTACAATGAATTCTTTAGGATCTCTCCTTGCATAGCAAGATGATATGGACAAAGAATGAGCTATCTATTACATCAGTCGCACCTTGGTTGCTTATGAGCTCAATTATACTAGCATCAAAAAAGCTTGTCTAGCAGTAGTGTTTGCATCCCAAAAACTCAGACATTACATGCTCGCACATACTACGTAGCTAATCACCAAAATTGATCCTTTAAAGTACCTCTTAAGTAAAGCTACACTTACCGAAAAACTTGCTAAATGGATGCTGATTCTTTCAGAATTTGACATTCAGTACATTGAAAGGAAAGCCATTAAAGGACAAGCAATCGTGGATCAATTGGCCAAATTTCCCATGACTGATGCTGCTCCTCTTTAGATAGACTTCCCAGATGCTTCGATCATGAATGTCACAGAGCGTACGAGGAAAATGTTCTTTGATGGTTCTCATACACAGAATGGGGCTAGCACTGGGATCTTATTTGTTACACCTCATGGATACATGATTCCTAAATCTTATAAGCTTCTCTTTCCATGCACCAATAATATAGTTGAATATGAATCCCTTCTCAATGGTGTTAAGCTTGCCCTACAATGGAGGATTATAGAATTGCATATCTTTGGAGATTCATAGCTTGTCATAAATCAAGTAAACGATGATTACCAGAAAATGGATGACAAGTTGATTCCCTATAAGAAGATGATAGACTCGCTTAGGAATTATTTCACATTTTTTACATTCCAATAAATTCCTAGAGTTGAGAACAAGGTTGCTGATGCCATGGCTACTTTGGCATCCATTCTATAATTGGAAGAACATGAGTCACACTTTGAGCTCCTGGTGGAAGAGCTACATCATCCTGCCTATGATTCCCCTGATGACAGTGTCATTTACACTATGGTCAGTCATGATTCATCCTGCTATGCTATCATATTTTCATATCTCAGAGATAAGATTATTCCTAAAAATCTAACGTGCAATGAGAAGCACCAACTCATTCACAACACCTCACATTTTACCCTCGTCTTTGGTGACCTCTATAGGAAGGGTCTAGATGGAACTCTCCTTAGGTGTCTAGAAATAGAGGAGTCAGAAAAAGCACTAGCTAAAGTCCATGATGGCATATGTGGTTCACACTCTAATGGTCTTGCGTAAGCTCAGAAATTGCTTAGGGCTGGTTACTATTGGCCTACTATGCAAGTTGATGTTGTTCGATATGCCAAGTCCTACAAGAAATGCCAATTACATGGAAATCTCATTCATGCTCCTGGATGCAAGCTTATTCCCTTTGTTACATACTGGCCATTTCAGCAATGGGCCTTTGACTTGGTAGGCAAGATTTATCCTAGTTCTTCAAGTGGGGACAAGTTCATTATTACAGCTACTGAATATTTTACAAAATGGGTTGAAGTTGTCCCACTGTCTGCAGCTATGGGAAAACATGTTGCCTTATTTATCTTGAATCACATCATTTGTCACTATCATATTCCTTCTTCCATAGTCACAGATAATGGCGGCCAGTTCAAGAATAAAGACCTGAAACAATTGTACAAAAAATTCAAAATTAAACAACAATGGTCTTCTATTTACTACCCTCAAGGGAACGGCCAAGCTGAGGCCTCGAATAAAACATTGCTAAAAATCCTTCATAGGACAGTGCACAAATCAAGCAAGAATTGGCATCTGCAGATCAATCCTGCGCTATGGGCTTATAGAACTTCTATTCGCACTCCTACAGGTGCCACACCTTTTTCCTTGGTCTATGGTTCTAAGGTTGTCTTACCATTAGAGGTCAAAATACCATCACTGAGAGTCTCCCTACATGGTTTGATTATCGATGAAGACCATAGGGCCATGAGAGTTCATGAGCTTACTACTTTGGAGGAATGCCATAAGGTTGCCTTTGATCACATGCGCACTTATCAGAAGAGAATGTCTACTGCCTATAATAAGAAGGTTCATCCTAAAGAATTCCAAGTGGGTGAATTAGTCCTGAGAGAAAATCCTAAGAATCAGCAGAATAGAGAGCATAAAGGCAAGTTCGAGTCGAATTGGTTAGGGCCTTACATCATCACGGTGGCATTTGGGTCTAGGGCCTATCAATTATCTACACCTGAGGGAGAAGAGCTTGTCGAACCTATTAATGTTCTACATCTAAATAAGTTCTATGCCTAAGATTCTTGAGCTCTTTGTATATATCTTATTGATTCTGAAAAAATTCCAAAAAAATTCATATATGATGCTGAAAAAATCCTAAAAAGCATATAAAGTCCTGAAAAAAAAGAGCATCCTAGTGAAAACCTAGCAATAAGCGCTTTGATGTCTCACCAAAAAAAAAAAAAAAAATCTGCCAAGTGGTGAAAACCTGGAAATGGGCGTTGCTTGGGACCCTTGCACCTATGTCTATTAGTCTTGCATGGTGCTCATTGACTCCACTTCTCGCTTTGTCTCTCCTAGCCTGGAATTGACTCTTGTCTTAGTCTAGGGGGCATACGTTGTTTTAGCTTATCTTGGGTCTCTTTGTGCGTCAGGGTTTCTTGTGTTAGGATTAACAAGGCAGAAATAACAATTATGTGCAAATATAACTAATATCAGAAAATAATAAACCACACAAAATAGAACACAATGGCACACAGATTTAACGTGGTTCACCCAATCCCTAGGCTACGTCCACCAACAGCGAGTCCAATATTATTATTATCCAGTGATTACAACCTGATTACAATCCGTAATCCCTTACAGCCCAACTCTGCCGCAAGTACTAAAATCATACTTCATAAAAAATCCCTAACCCTAAGCCATATTATATAATATTTTCCCGCTTTAGGGTTAGAATGAGTTATAAGTAGTCAGCCCAAATAACCGAAAAAAGTAGTCGGCCTCAAACCCCGGCGAGGTCGGGAGGAAAAGTGTACAGTACTTTCCTGGATAGTACTTTCCTGATTAGTCACCACAAGCTAACATCTTGGGCAACTTGGTTCAAACAATGTTTCTCAACACTTTCCAACTGTGTTTTTTAACACTTCCCTAGGGTCAAGTGTTTCTCAACACTTATCAGATATCCTACCCGTAGTCTAGAATGATATGATATTTCTCACTGGCAGATGCGATACTCAAAGTTTGACTCTATGACCTACGCACACACACTTAAACAATTGGCTCGCTGAGACTTGTTTGACATTATTTCTTTATGTGCTGTCTATGATGATTTCTCTTGATGAGTGTTCTCTCCCTAATAGTTTTTGATGATGCATAGCTAGAAGACTGGGGGCATGAGGACATGTTTTATTTATTTTCTGTCTGTGGGTATATCTTGTTGATCCTAACTGTCATGAGCATTTATGCTTGTTACACTTAACACTGAGGATCTACAATGTATTATCCTTGACTATTTTCCGCAAGTGCATGCTTATAGTCATCTTGACTTTCTTATGTCTCGATGCGAGCATAATCTTGCTATACTAAACTTAGGGAACCTCACTAAACTATTCATCTTGACCTACATGTCTTTAATGCTTAGGTGGGATTCCCACATACCTATCTGATATAGATCATATTCATATACCCATAGTTATACTAGTGCATATTGTATGATCTTGCGACGCTACCAATAAAGCTTGATGATGATTATTAGAGTCTAACAACTTTATAACCTTGCAAGTAAACCACTTTTACATAGTAGCTTGCATTATTAGGTTCATGTTAGTTTAGTTTTGCATCTTGCATATGGAGAGACCTCCCCTTTCATCTTTCACAAACTTATCAGTCGACTACACTCCCCTTTCGCTTCTTCTTGATCATGTCTTTTTCTTCTTGTCTTTTATATCACATCCTTTTCTATTCCTATCATCACAAGGGGTTAATCTTATCAAACATCTCATAATTTCACAAAAATTGCACCCCTAGCTAATTTCAATGTCCTGGATCCATTTTTGGGATCGAAATCAAAATCTGAGTTCATCTTACTGGTCAAAATTGCATTTTAAAATTTCTCCTTCTTCTGCGCAGTTGGCTGACCGTTTGAGTCCTGGTCCTTTGATCTTCGCTGGGGCATCTTCATCTCCATCTCTCTCAACCTTCTAGTCTTTCACTCATTTCCTTCACTTCATCTCTCTGAGGTTTTGACTTTATCTTTATCCTATATCTTTCTCAGTCAAACCTAGTCAAATTGGGGCATATTTTCACTGCTTGATGGTTATTCTATTATCTTTCATCTTTGATTATGATTTATGTTGATTTGATCATGTTTCTCTCATCTAGCTTCTACATTCCCTCTACCTCATTTTGATTTCGATCCCAAGGGGGCAGACATATTCTATCAACTATTCTCTAGAGCACATGCTTGACCATTCCATTTGCTCTGATTGATCTATCTATCGTGCTTGACATGTTAGTTCTCATCTTGAGTTCTGATACTATCCATCTCTTTCCTAAGTGTTCAGTACTATCGCTACCAGGCTGACCATGCAGGATTTTCTAGTTCTCTGCATTTCATTCTTTGGAGTCAGATCTCTATCTATTGCCTTCTTGGCTGATCTATTCTTTGATGTAATGTGTTCCCAGATCGATCACACATTAGTTAAAGAGGGGCAAATGTAATCACCCAAAAATGGTCATCTAGACTATTAGCCCCTTTCTAGCATTATTTGCTAAATTCATCAATTGCTTATTCTTGATCAAATTCTAATTTTATCATTCATTTGATTATATTCTATGGATTAACCATTTTATCCTAAGTCTTTATTTAATTAAAAGGAATTCCCTCCCCTTTTATTAAATAAAAATCCCCCACTTACCTTTTATCCTAAGTTGCACAAATAAAGCATTATTCCTATTTAAATAAATAAGAAGAGGCTTTTTTTCTCACATGGGGTACAAAAGTCAACACTTCTTTCTCATTGGAGGAGACTTTTGCACAAGGACTGCTCCCACTTTCAAACTCCACCCTTGATCAAATCTTTTGCCTCTTAATCTCCATGCTCCATTTAACTTTAAAAGGAGAGTTCTCTTCTCATTCTAGGATCCTGACTCTTGATGCTAATGTTGTGTTGCAGGTTTTCTTGGTGCCATTGGAGCTTTTGAAGAACTTGTTGCATTTTAGTCCTCATATTTGCATTGTAGCTTAGGGCCCGTTTGGACCATGGCATATCGGCCGTTATTCCCAAATTGCGAATTCAGAATTTGAAATCCATTGTTTGTGGTTGACATGCACGGATGGAATTGGAATTTCGGTATGCTAATTTTGCCAAAAAAATGGGCATACCATCTTCCACTTGAAAAGGTGGAATTAGAATATCACGCTCGCATGCCGGTTTCCAAATGCCAATTTTGAAATGTCATCGGGTCCGCGTGGGTGTTATAATTTTTGACGTCTGTGTTTTAACCTTCATTTTCACATCTGCAACGGCATTATTTCATTGTTCGTCCACATGATTACCTTGTTTGAAGCTTGGACACCCGTTCGTGGTTCTCTGCATCTGGTTTTTGACATCCGCGTGATTCTCTGCTTCGAAGTTGCATCAGCCCTCTGCAACGCCGGTGGGAGGTCCATAGTTTTGAAACCGTAACCCCTTGAAACACTGGTAACCCTAACCCCCTTTCTCTATTTCTCTCACGATTTCAGTTACTGTGTTTGGATCGTCATTTTACCTTACATTGCTAGCATGTTGGTGTAAATTTATGTAGTTTTTTTCTGGGTGTTGTTTGAATTCCGAGGAAAATGAAAATTATTTTTTCTGGGTGTTGTTTGAATTATGAGGAAAATGGAAATTAAGGGTCAGTGTTGTTTTGTTCAGGTTTTAGCTCGATAGCAGAGTATTTGGTTCGATAGCAAACATCTAAGCATTCTTTCTTTTCACACATTGACATTTCTCTTTTCTGCCATAGCACGCCTGTTTAAACAATTAGAATCAAGCTAAATCAGGGAATGGATAAAATGATTCATGAGATCATTTATAAATTGAAAATAAAAAGAGCATACATATACTACTGAACTAAGAAAAATCGGTAGAAGATAGAGATTTTTGCATAGGATTCTTTTTGAAATAGAATTTCCTATGAGTATAGACCAGTCTTGCGATATGGAAGTAATATCATTTTGTTTGGCTTTAAGAATTTTCAGGTACTCTGAGATTAGTAAATTCGTATTTAACAGTGATAGTTTCTATTATATAAATTTCTCAGCTGTATATCTTGAAGAGTAGTTTACCGTAGGTTTATATATTGTCTGTGTGCCTATGAATAAATGGAAGCTTATTGAGGTCTGATGTTTGTTGAATAATTCTTGAATGTTGTTTTGTTTAGTGGAGAGCCCAACAGTTTTTGGGTTGGAGGTAGTGCTTGTTAAGGTTTACACTAAAATGATATGTTAAGACATCTTGGCATGTTGTCCCTACTTTTATTTAGTGGAGAACCTAACATGGTTTGAACTGTTTAAACATTACTTTTCATAAATGGTAGGTTCATTAGGGAACTCTAGTGTAGGTGTGATGAGCATGCCTCTCTCTGTATCCACATCTTTTGGCGACTATGTTTTAATTTGTATAAAATACTGATGTGCCCCTAGTCATTTCGTTATGTACCCTGATTTGAACTATGTCCTTGCCCCTTTACCAGTACATGTATTCCCACATCTCCATATGGCTGAGATAAACGGTGCTTTTGGTGATTTAAAGCAGAATTTTTATATTGAGATAGCCCTGTTTTGTTTATTGGATGCCTTTCAAGGATTTAAACTAGAGCTAGTGCTTGTAGGGATTCAAACTAAATTGTTATATTTAGATGCTCTTGTTTTGTTTCACAGATTGCTTCACAGGATTGTACTTTTGATTTTTGCACAAGGCAAATGGTGCCCATGGGATTTAAGATAAAAATTTGTGTCAAGACCTAAACAGTTTGATATTTTGGATGCTCTTTAAGGTAAACAGTTGTTATAAGGGGAAGTCAGTATTGGTTGTAAGTGTCCTAGCTGAACAGAGTCTTATCTGGGCCCCCAGCTTTGCTTTAGAGAGCATCTTATTGTTTTTGAACTACAGATGATTGTTTTGATCAATTGGGCATGGGGGATATAAATTAGAATTTTGTAAGGAGAATAAGTTTTTTGTTTGATTGATGATACAAAGGACTATTGAACACTATTTTTGATTGATAATGCTTGTGTGCATTTGAACTAGATTTCAGCTAATAGACCTTTACATTTTAATTCATTTAGTGGAGAATCACATATTCATATTTTATAAATTTGTACACACAGTGACTGTCCCTTGTGTAATTGCCACTTGAATGAGGACAATCACTGTAAAGACAACATGATAATGTACACTTACAGTGAGTGTACATTATCATGTTGTCTTTAGAGTGGCTGTCCTCATTTGTTGAAGAAGAAAAGCATAAATGTGGTTCAATAGCAATAAATTCAAGTGGCAATTACACAAGGTACTTTCACTGTGAGATGTCCTCATTTGTGACAAGGACAGTCACAAATGAGGACATTTCACAGTGATTGTCCCTTGTGTAATTGTCACTTGAATGTATTGCTATTGAACCACATTTATGCTTTTCTTCTTCAACAAATGAGGACAGTCACTCTAAAGACAACATGATAATGTACACTCATTGTAAGGACAGTCACAAATGAGGACATCTCACAGTGACTGCCCCTTGTGTAATTGCCACTTGAATGTATTGCTATTCAACCACATTAATGCTTTTCTTCTTCAACAAATGAGGACAGTCACTCTAAAGACAACATGATAATGTACACTCACTGCAATTGTACATTATCATGTTGTCTTTACAGCGACTATCCTCATTCAAGTGGCAATTACACAAGGGACAGTCACTATGAGATGTCCTCATTTGTGACAAGGACAGTCACACATGAGGACATCTCATAGTGACTGCCCCTTGTGTAATTGCCACTTGAATGTATTGCTATTCAACCACATTAATGCTTTTCTTTGTCAACAAATGAGGACAGTCACTCTAAAGACAACATGATAATGTACACTCACTGCAACTATACATTATCATGTTGTCTTTACAGTGACTGTCCTCATTCAAGTGGCAATTACACAAGGGACAGTCACTGTGAGAACTTCTCATTTTGTGAAATTACACAAGGTACTTTCTTGTCAACATATGTTGTATACTGAACTTGCAACTCTATTCTCTGATTATGCATTATAGTTGGGTGTTTTCTTATGTTGTTTCGTGATTGTTTTGTTGGTATTTTTAGGTAATTCAATGGATCTCATTGATGATATTGATGATGATGATGATGATATTGAAATTGAAGGAGAGATTATGAGGAGGAGAAGACTCCTGCCTGTTATTGTAGTTGTTCTTGCCACCCTTGTCGCGGCCATAGGGGAGTGTATAAAAGAAGGTAGTCAAAAAATGCATAAGCGCACAAGAGATGCAATTCCTTTTTATAAGCGTGTTATCAACTCCAATGAGACGGATTGCCATGACCAAATACGCATGAGTAGACGATCTTTCTTTAAACTAGCCAATATTCTAAGGCAAAAAGGAAGCATCAAAGATACAGAATTCCTCACGTTAGAAGAACAATTAGTCATGTTCCTCCATACTCTTGGCCACAATCTGAGGAATCGTAAGATTGCCCATAACTTTGGGCACTCTGGAGAGACAGTAAGCCGATACTTCCACAAGGTCTTGAGGGCTATCTTGGCACTCCATTCGGATTATTTTATACCCCCTAGTCCAAACACTCCTCGGGAAATTACTGGGAAGGCCCGTTTTGATCCATACTTCAAGGTATATCTCTCAGTGGTTTAAGTTTGTTTAGAGTTTTAATCCTATTATTGTTTGATTAGACCTATGATTTATTTGAGTACAGGATTGTGTGGGAGCAATGGATGGATCCCATATACCAATCACTGTGGATATCAACTTGCAAGCTAAATATTGCGATAGAAAAGGCAACTTGTTGCAAAATGTTATGGGAGTGTGTTCATTTGATTATAAGTTTCAATACATCCTTACTGGTTGGGAAGGGTCTGCTGCAGATAGTCATGTTCTAGCTTCGGCTCTATCTAGAGCCGATCCATTGGTAGTTCCCCCAGGTTTGTAAAATATGATTATATTATTGAAGCATATGACAAATAAGACAACGTTATGACAATGACATTTTGTTTTGTTTAGGTAAATATTATTTGGTCGATGCTGGATATCCAAACGTACCAGGATTTCTCGCGCCTTATCGGTGCACACGCTACCACCTAAAGGAGTTTTCAAGAGCAAACCCAATAAACACCCCAGAAGAGTTGTTTAATCATCGACACTCCTCGCTTAGGAATGTAATAGAGCGTACATTTGGGATTTTGAAGCAGCGTTTTCCTATATTGAAGCATGCGACGTCTTATCAAATCAAGACACAAACATATATTGTTCTGGCATGTTGCATACTTCACAACTTCATTACGATAGAGGATGGCCTTCCATCTGATCTAGAATTTGAAGAGGAAGATGGTTGTGATGGGATAAATGTACCAGTGCTTGAGACATATGGGTTGAGCCAGCGTGAAAGAGATGATTGGGCCAATTTTCGAGATGAAATAGCAAGAAGGATGTGGGAAGACTATAGATCCCGATCTTAGTTGGTTGAATAACTATTATGGCAGTGTTTAAACTAATGTCAGATTTCATAAATTTCACAAACTGATACTATACATTGATAAAAGTTGTTATGCCATATTTCGTATTGTCATGTTATATTCAATGTTGCTATATTTTATATTTAATGTTGTCATGTTATATTTAATATTGTCATGTTATGTTTAATGCTGCTATATTTAATGTTGTCATGTTATATTTAATATTGTCATGTTATGTTTAGTGCTGCTATATTTAAAGTTGTCATGTTATTTTTAATATTGTCATGTTATGTTTAATGCTGCTATATTTAATGTTCTCATGTTATTTTTAATATTGTCATGTTATGTTTAATGTTGCTATATTTAATGTTTACATAACGTATGTCTAGGGATGTCCCAAATGAGGAGAGTCACTGTGAGATGTCCTCATTTGTGACCATCCTTACAGTGAGTGTACATTATCATGTTGTCTTTAGAGTGATTGTCCTCATTTGTGACTATCCTTCCAGTGAGTGTACATTATCATGTTGCCTTTAGAGTGACTGTCCTCATTTGTGACTGTCCTTACAGTGAGTGTACATTATCATGTTGTTTGTGCATCAAGTATGTCTATGGATGGTGATGTTCAAGTTGTCCAGTCAACTTCTTCTTCCAAGAAGGTGTTCTGGACAAAAGAAATGGAACGCAAGTTGCTAGACTTGCTACAGGAGCAAGTGCAGCTTGGAAAGAAAGCCGAAGGGGGTTTCAAGAAAGAGGCTTGGACAGCCATAGAAAGGAGGTTCAATAATGAGATGAAAATGAACCTAGCGAAGGAAAACTTCAAGAACAAGCTAAAAACTTGGAAACAAGGGTATAGAATTATGAAAGACTTGAGGAATACAAGTGGCTTAGCCTGGAACGAGACCACCCAAAGTATGGATGCTGATGATAGTGTTTGGGAGGAGTTGTTGAAGGTAAAATGGTCTTCAAATCTTTTTTTAAGTTGAATATATCTTTTTAAATAATGAAGGACCAATAATGAATTGAATTGTTATGCCATGATACAGAGAAAGGAATTTAAAAATGCCAGAATGTATAAGAGGCAGCCATTTCAGTACTATAATGAATTATCCTCTATTGTTGGGAATGACATAGCTGAGGGCACTGCAGCTGCAACAGCTCAAGAGACAGAGGAGGATTTCATTGATGATGATGTTTTCAGTTATCATGGTATGGATCCTGCCTATTTTGAGACTGCTGCTGATTTGGCTAATGATGGTAATGAATCTGTTGATACACCTGTATCGAACCAATCTACTGGAAGTGGCAACGATAACCCTTCAACATCGTCAAGGAGGCCAAAGAGGAGGAGGGGAACATTGGTAGGTTCCTTGGATTCGATTTGTGAAATGATCAAAGATCTATCTGCAGGCATTACAGCAGGCCTTGCACAGCCTTTGAAAGTGGATAAAGCATCTAGTTTGAGAAGTGAGGCAGTGGAGTTGCATAAAGCACTTAAAGCAATCCCTGGCCTTCGCGACTCTACTATAATTGAAGCATACGAAAAGTTAATGCATGAGCCACAATCAGCTGCACTGTTCTTGTCAATGGATGAAGGGGAGAGAATCCAGTATATGATATTGAAGTTTGGACTTTAGTTGACCGATGTTTATTAGGTCTTCTATTTAAAATCAAAACTAATGTTTGTGAAATGTTGCTTTTTGATACCAATTTTTTGCTATGGATTAATTTGTATTCTCTACATTATCTTTGGATTAATTTGTAGTCTCTGCATTATCATGTTGTGTTTAGAGTGACAGCCCTCATTTGTTGAAGAAGGGACAGTTTCAACTGGTCTCCTCTATAGTTGTTACACCTGGTATATTCTTCTCTGTAGATGCTACTGTGTGCTAGGGAACTTCTTAGAACTGTTGGTATATTCTTAGAACTTATTACACCTGGGATATTCTTCTTTGTAGATGGTACTGTGTGTCGTGGTCCAAATAGGCCCATAAATGCAATACTTATCAAGTTTGAGGGGTATAGCCCTTGTTGTAACAAGCTAAAACTACTGAACTGAAATCAAATGCAAAACTAACAACAACTAATAATTTTTTTTACTTGAAATAAACCATAAGCTTTAACTCTGTTGGCTAAGTTTGGTGTACATTTTGAGGTTTAGCTGAATTGGGTATCAAGGAAGTGCAGATGTGATCTCATCATGGTTTGCAGTGTTGCACCAATAAGACTACCCAAAAAATTGTGAAGAATTCAATCAAAAAATTCCTTCGTTATCTGGCACCTGTCGTTTTATATTCTTTTGTATAAGGCTACGATTCATTCAAAATCTTAGTCAGAGCAAGCAGGCCTTAGACAAAAGGTAAAAAATATTAGGTTGTCAAACCACAACTTGTAATATTCTTATGTAAGCTATCCAGGACCAGTTAGGGTTGCTACAGGATTTTGGTTCTCTCTGTTCTGAATGAAAGTGGGTTAGAGAGGCCTTGACAAAGTGTTTTAGCCTGCTGTTATAGTCTGTCTTTGACAATTAATCTGCTGATTTGAAGAACTGCTCTCAAAATTGTTAGTTTGATTAATTTGTGAGGCCTTTTGATTACCATGAGTATCATTGGGCATTAATCAACATTTGAGACATTATATCAATTAGGGTTTCAAATCTCATTCCCATCCATGTATTTGAGCTCAAAAACCAAGCTCCCTCCTTGCCTCTATCTCTAGAAAAGTATCTTTGTACCCAGAGACTCATACAAAGTTCAAATCTGATTGAAGGTTACTATCACAGGCTGATCGAAAAAACTAGATTTGATACCATTGTAATAACCACCCTTGATTTTTTTTTAGGCTTACATAAAATGATATAAAAACCAAAGTAGAATGATTGTTGATTGTTAGCTTCAGATGCATGCAAATATGCAATCTATCGATACAATGCTCTTAACAGGGACAATGGAGTGGGGGTTGGAACCATCCCCATTCAATTAGTACAATAACAAGAAATAATAAGAGCAACTAGATAAGTGGGGGTCCAAAGCAATTGCCACTTAATCAGTACATATGCTTATGAAATTAAAGAGCTGATTGCAGATTACAAAATGAAAAGGGAGTTGGGCCTTTGCCTCTTAATCTGAAAATGAGAAAAGGAAAAACATCGAAGCATTGAAAGGTAATGTTCTTTCATTTCAACAAGTATATGTTAGCTCAACATTAATTTCCAAGTAAATAAAAGCAAATTGAGAATCAGACTTTCCGGTATGAAATCAGACCTGCAAAGACATTCCAAGATAAATGTAATATTTAGGAAAGTTACCCACATGAATGAATGAATGATTTCTACATGAGATTAAATAGTTTATTTTTCTTTTCATGTTGGATCTTATTTTCTTTGAATATCACCAAACAAAATCGACTGCAAATTTACAACAGAAGATGAGTCAATTTTAGTGTGAATTTTATCTTCAAAATATCTACAAACAAGAAATAAGAAATAGTGTCAAAAATTGTTTTCTTTCCTTATGTAAGGATAATGCTGCAATGTCGCAATGTTGATGGCCATCTTGATAATTGAATGGTTAATTGGTTGGGATGAATAAGAGGAGGGTGACCCTCGTTCAAAGGATAATTGGTTGCAGTGGATACGATGACCATCATATAAACATAATACTTCATTAGTTGTGTCTGGAAGGTTCATCATATGCAGTTATTATGCATCCCCCTTGTGATATCCATACATATCTGCCATGTTTATACACCAATACAAAAATGCACCCCATAAAGCATCTAATTGGTTCGAGTATCTTTGAACTATTTGGGTCTATTGACAACACTAGACCAGTGTCTACAGAATGACTAATTTCATGCAAGACAATGGCTCTATCTGACAGAGAGTCCATGCTAGGCTTCATGACTTGATGCATTTTATGTTGCATGTCAGAGTGTCTGAATATTGAGTGTCTTATTGCTATTGCTATTGTTTAATTTTGGGATTGTTGATATAGGTGCATTATTGAAATCGGTTTTAATGGCTCTGATCAATGTGCCAAGTTGTCAATGTGGTGGTGGGCAATGCCAATTGAAGATTTCACAGTCAGTGGAGAACCCTGGATGACAATATTGGTGTTGTCCAAACAGAAAAAAGGTTGGTAATGTGTATATATTTAATGTTTGTAATGTAAATAGTATTCAATACTAATGTAGATTGGGTATCACAGGGCTATCATGATTGTGGGTACTTTAGATGGGTCGATGACAACCCATCTACATCTATTCGCCCATCTCCAGTCATCCACAATCCAAACATCCGGTCATCTCCACTCATCCACAATCCAAGATTTGAGTGCAATAGTTGTCAAGCTAGGACAAATGAAATTATATTTTTACGATGCCTTCTCTGTATTGTAATCGCATATCTTTTGTGTGACCATATGCGTAGATGAGCTCAAGAAGTATTCAATTTTGTATTTTGATATTGTAATATGCGGAGATGAGTTCAGGAACTAGTCAATTTTGTATTTTGATATTGTAATATACAGATATGAGCTCAGGAATTATTCAATTTTGTATTTTGATATTAACATAGATATATCATGTATAAACTCATTTAATTGGTCGTGTTTTTATCTTGACAAGTGTGGATCATTCAGGTAAGAATCAAAGGGGGTCATAGAAGGTAACAATAATTCATAAGATTTTTTAAAAAAACTCATACAAAAGTTAGCAACTGAATGTACTTCATTGGTGTACTAACAAAAGCACAAAGCAGTTGTTTGTTCTATGTATGCAGTGTCTACAGACAAAAATAAGAGTTCGGACATGACAGAGCGTCAAAGACTCATCAGACTAAATTATAACATTGTATCTGCATTATGTAAAATGAGGAATGCCTCATTCAAGTTGTAACACTATCTGCATTATGTAAAATGAGGAATGCCTCATTCAAATTATGTAAAATGAGGAATGCCTCATTCAAATAATGTAAATTTTATATCAGCGCATGATTTTGTGGGGCTAGACCGGAGGTTTTCTCCACCCGGCTCTTTCCTACTGGTGCTCCTATTGAGCTGGGTTGGCAACATTTTGTAAAAAATAAATAATAAAATAAATGACTTGTTTATAAATTTGTGTATTTTGGGTCTACAAATTTTACAAATTTTATAAACTCATAAACATAATTTTATTTCAAAATATTATAAATATTCAAAATCGCATACAAATAAAATAAAATAAAATAAGTATTCAAAACTAAAATAAAATATTATAATAAATTTTGTTTGGGTATAAATTTTATAAAAAAGTTATACAAAATGTTACAATTTTTATGAACTTATAAACATAATTTTATTTCAAAATATTATAAATATTCAAAATCGCATACAAATAAAATAAAATAAAATAAGTATTCAAAAATAAATAAAATATTATAATAATATTTTATTGAAAAAATAAAATAAATATTCAAAAATACCAAAAAATATGAAAAACATCATAACATTTGAAAAAATCACAAATTGTTACAAATAAATTAATAAAATAAATTCTCATCTAGTCAATATTCCAATTCCAAAATGCGCACCCAAACGCGGAAAATAGATCTTCTCAGTCATCTTCCAGGTGGTCCAAACGGGTCAAACACATATTCCGGATATCATTTTGAGAATATAGATATTCCGAATTTGCAACATATTCCAGAATTGACCATATCCGGCATTCCGTATGCCATGGTCCAAACGGGCCCTTAGTTCTCATGGCATTCTTAGCTTAGTTTCCTTTCATGCTTTAGCTTACTTCACATAGTTTAATTAGTAATGGCTTGTAACACTCTCATTTCCATAGCTTAGTTTCATTCTTACATTCTCATTCTAGCATACCTTGCATTACATTTTCCATTGTGATTTTTGAAGATATTGGCATTCTTTCCCTTGTGTCTTTGAATCTCCCATTGCATGGGTTACTAGCAAGGTTTCATGCTTAATAGCTCTAGCTAAGAGCCCTCTAAACACCCTTGCACTCCATGCCTAGGGAGATCTAGGTCACTTTTCAAGGTTTCCAATCCATTGATGCCCTTGGAATCAATGGCTTAGAGAAGTGCACATTTTGAGTGTACACTCATAGATTGGGACCAACCAAGTGTCACACATATTGATGAGTTCCAAAGCACAGAAGTGCTCCTATAATTCATGGGGGCATTAGGCCAATAATCAAATCAGGATTTAGAATCAACTCACATATGTAAGCTTGACCCTAAATGATATTTCAGGGAGGAGGCAAGCTTTAGCCGCAAAAGTAAAAAAGAAAAAGAAAAGAATGAGCCCTTATGTGAAAACCCCTATGGGGTGAATTTTGACTCCATAAAAAAGAAAATAAAGTGTGTATCTTCTAGTGAAAACCTTTCTAAGGTGCTAGAAGATGGAGACTTGCCTCTTCCTCCCATCCAAGATTATAGACCCGAGCAGTCACCTATCATCATAGACGAAACCAAACTAGTCAACTTGGGCATAGAAGAATGTCCAAGAATCACCTACATTGCAACATCTCTAATAGAAGGTGAAGAAACATTTCTCACCGTACTTCTCTAAGAATCCATTATAAACTTTGCATGGTCATATGCGCACATTCATGGGCTTGACCCAAATCTCATTGTACACAATCTTGCAGTGGGTCCCAATGTCAAACAAGTCAAGTAGAAGCTAAGAAAAATGAATCCAAAGGTGGTCTTGTTAGTAAAAGCAGAGCTTGATAAACTCCTCCAAGTAAAGATTATTAGAGCTATAGACTACTCAAATTGGATCTCCAACATGGTGCCTGTTACTAAGCCTTAAGGTGAGATCATAATTTATACATATTTTAGGGACCTGAACAAAGCATTTCCAAAAGATGATTTCCCACTACCCTTCATAGATATGATAGTAGATCTTACAGTAGGTCATGAGATGTTGTCACTCATGGATGGCTTCTTAGGCTACAATCAGATATGAATAGTGGAAGCAGATCAACACAAAACAACATTCACGACAACATGGGGCACCTTTTGTTACAACATGATGCCATTTGGGCTAAAGAAGGCAGGAGCCACATATCAGAGAGAAATGACAACCATCTTCCATGACATGATCCACAAAATCCTAGAGGACTATGTGGATGATATTCATGCAAAATCTAAAACACAATGTGAACACCTAGACATCCTTAAGAGTGTGTTCGATCATCTCCATCACTATGACTTGAATCTAAACCAAAGAAGTGTGTCTTTTGTGTAACATCTGGAAAGCTGCTAGGATTTATAGTGTCATGACGTGGTATAGAGATTAACCCCAAAAAGGTCAAGGAAATTATGGAAATGCCTCCTCCTAGAACACTTAAGCAACTCTGGAGCCTACAAGGAAAGCTCCAATTAGTCTGTCGATTCATCTCACAACTAGAAGATAAGTGCCAACCTTTCACTCATCTTCTCCGCAAGGACACAAGCTTCAAATGGGATCCCATTTGTCAAAGAAGCTTTGAGAAGCTCAAAGAATATCTAGCTAACTCTCCCATCCTTGTACCACCAGTTTCAAGACACCCTCTCATACTCTACATCTCAACAACCACTACAGCACTAGGGGAACTCTTAGCACAACATGATGACAGCAACAAAGAGAGAGTCATTTATTATATCAGTCAGACTCTAGTTGTCTATGAGCTCAATTATTCACCAATGGAAAAAGCATGCCTTGCAGTGGTATTCTATACTCAAAAGCTCAGACATAACATGCTCAGCCACACAATCAAACTCATCTCAAAGGTAGACCCACTCAAGTATCTACTATCAAAGACAACTCTCATAGGTTGTATGGCAAAATGGGTCATGCTACTCAATGAATTTGACATCCAGTACATATATTGGAAAGAAATCAAAGGACAAGTAATTGTTAATTAGCTAGTAGAAGCACCTCTAGTGGATGCTTATCCACTAATCATGGCATTCCATGATGAGTACTTATATATGATCAAAGAATAGCCCATGTGGAAGCTATACTTTGATGGCTCTTATACATCACATGGATCAGGGGCAGGAATCCTACTTGTCACACCTCAAGGTGAATACATTCCAAAATCATTCAAATTAGGATTCATGTGTATTAACAACATCATAGAATATGAGGCACTCATCTTACGTCTCAAAATAGCTATCCAATGGAATATCACAGAACTGCAAGTGTTTGGAGACTCACAGCTAATTATCAAATAGGTCCTAGATGAGTTTCAGACAAAGGACGACAAGTTGCTACCTTACAAAGAACTAGTGAACAAACTCAAAGAGCATTTCCTCAATCTATAGTTCACGTAGATACCAAGGCTTTAGAACAAAGTGGTTGATGCAATAGAAACCATCAGATCCTTATTGAAAATCCCATGTGACTCATCACAATATGAATTCTTAGTTGAGTAGCTACACATGCCTTATTATGAGAATGTTGATGCAAAAATGGTGTGTGTCTTGGCTGGTCCTCAGTCCCCAGGGTACCATGACATCCATGCATATGTAAAAAATTGTATCATATCTCCCCATCTCACCAATAACCAATGCCAAAACCTAATTCGAAGAGCTTCCCACTACACTCTTGTAGCCAACACCCTTTATCATCGAGGATATCACAATATCCTTTTTAGGTGTTTAGATTCAAACGAGGCCATCCTGGCTTTACAAGAGGTCCACACTGGAATTTGTGGTGCCCACACGAGTGCCATGGTTCTAGCAAAGCAGTTTCTTTGAGTTGGGTATTATTGGCCAACCATGGAACATGACACTTGTGAATTTGTCAGGAAATAACTACCATGTCAGTAGCATGCAAATCTGATTCATGTGCCAGCATAAAACTTGCAGCTCATTGTGCCACCTTGGCCATTTTCATGTTGGGGCTTCGACCTCATCGGCTTGATCACTCCCCTTTCCTCAAATGGACATAATTACATAATGACTACCATATACTACTTCACAAAATGGGTTGAAGCAATTCCGCTCACTCTTACTACAGGCATCCAAATATCCAAGTTCATCTTATACCACATCGTTTGCTACTTTGACATACCAACTACCATCTTCACAGACCATGACACACCTTTTGAAAACTAGCATGTGGATGATCTGTGTGCTAGAATCCACATCCATCACCATTTCTCTAGTCCATATTTCCCCCAAGGAAATGGCCAAGCTGAGGCAACCAATAAAACTATCCTCAAAATCCTCAAGAAGGTTGTCAATGATTCTGGTCATGACTGGCACCTCCAAATAAATCCCTCCCTCTGGGCCTATCATAATTCTTACTGCACTCCCACAGGAACCACCCCATATTCCCTTGTATATGGTGCCTAAGTTTTTCTACCATCGAGGTCGAGCTCCCATCATTGCAAGTCTCCTTAAAAAACTATACCACCGATGAAGACTATCGAGTGGCATGCCTCACACAGTTGGAATTGGAAAAAAAAAGAAAGAATAATCATCCAATGGTGAAAACTTGGCAATTCAAGCACCTTGGGCAAGTCTGTTGGTGAAAAAATGGCAAACAAGCACCTTGGGAAAGTATGTTTTAGGAATGAGAATACTAAGAGGGGGGGGTGAATCAGTGTTCACTGAAATAAATCTTTTTGCTTAGCTCTTTAATCTTAACTTAAATGCTTAAGTCCTAAAATGAACATTAACATAAAAAAGATAGAAGATCACAACACATAACACCAATATGGTTACGGGGAAACCCAAATAGGTAAAAACCTCAGTTGGAATTGACACCCACTAATATTTTGTACTAGTGTTTTATGATCCTTGTTAGAAGATCCTTAACCCTGTTAGGATTTGCTTTACAATGTATTTAGTACAATGACCTTGTCAAGGGTCAGACCCTATTAGAATTCTTTTACAATAACCCTATTAGGGGTGTGGACACACTATCCTAGAGCTCATTGATCAAGTGGTGAAGGCTACAACGTTTTGATCTCAAATACACACTATATCTGCTGGATGAACTATCATTGTGACATTGCTTGTCTGATTAGTTCCTTTGATGTGCTGATGCTTTGACCTCTTGCAAAGCTCTAATACATCTTATCAACTCTTCACACACTTCTGTTCTACTTATCTCAACTCTATATTAACTCTCATCCTCAATTACAATGGTGCATCTAATATTTATATGCGCATACAAAATAATTAACTAGGTCGGCCCTTTAACCGATTACATACAATGCTTCCAATTGAATTGGGTCAAGCATATTTACAAATAGAGTTAATTACATTTCTATAACCTAGTTACAATAGGTGCATAGCCTTTACATTATAGAAATATAGCCGCTAATCAAAATGCCAATAGTCGGCTTCTTGCTCTGTTCTTCTCTGGCATTCACTCGCTGTGTGACTTCAACTTCTTGTAACTTTGTCATACCTGCACATCTGATCATGCACTCATAGATTAAGCATGAATGCACTCTAACCAACTTATCTTCTAGGGCACATACCGTAACTTGGTCATACGCATCTGCGCTAATGCTCTGAACTACTCGTGCTCTGCTTACTATCCAATCTTCTACACTTAGCCAATTTCTGATCTTCTCATCAAGTGCACTGACTCCAAAACACTATATGACTTTGTTACCATAATGAAAATGCTATATTAATTCATATATACCAATATAGTCAACTTTCCAACAATCTCCCCCTTTGTCATTGATGGCAACAAAGGAATATGACAAAGTTACTAATTGTCCCTTAATACAAAAAACACTTAATCATACTCTAACTTATATCTCCCTTATATCTTCTTACTATACATGGCTATAGCTCCATATTATATACATACTCCCCCTTTGACATTAATGAAAAAGGTGTTACAAAATTGAATTTGTGCAAGTACTTACATTGAAAGTACATCTGGGTATGCAATCTACAAATTTTGGATCTCTTGCTTCCAAAATGTAATCAATGCATTGATTGTTTGGAGATGGGCGCATAGGGCATATTATAGTTTCTCCATCTTCTCCAAATTTGAACTAGGTCCTTGATCATATGTCACCATGGTGGCATTGATCTCCCTGATATTTTGATTCAATACATCTAGGGAGGGCGCAAGTGCATTTCTAAGCTGAGTTTGTCTAGCCCTTATCTTTGACATCTCCTTTTCTGCCTTCTCAATTTTGTCAATCTATCCGTCATATACATTATTACACATGTTTATATCAATAGAGGGATCTTCTACTGACTTCCTCACCTTTTCAATCATGGCCTCCACTTCTTGGATCTTCTTGAACTGGTCACCAGTTAACTTATCTTGATCCATACAATCAGCAATAATTTTTCTTCCTTTTGCTACAAACTCTTTCAAAGTTGCTTGTCCAACTTTGAGTGAACTTAGGTCAAGTGAAAAGTTACTAACCAGCTCACTTAGTCTTTTCTTTCTATACTTCTCTTCTGCAACTTGAGATGCAGATTCTTCCAAACTAGCAAAGTTAGTTTTAAAAGCTGTGAGGATGTTGCTAACAGCATCAACTGTACTGACCTTGGTCACTTTATTGTCTAAAGCCAATAGGTTGTTCAATATGTTCACTAACTCCATAAATAAGGGATTCCTCATAACTTGTTTCTCTTTGCCTTTTTCCATAGCTAAGACACTGATCTTGATCATGTCTTCTTCTCCCCATGAAAACTTGTTGTGTGAGGTGTCAAACTTGACAACAATGAAGCTGAGTGTACTGGAGTGATAGGAGTACTATCCATTATTTCATGTTTAAATCTTATTGTCATTTCAACAGATGACTTATCTATTGGTTCATTTTATTTTATCTCTACTTCTCCTTTTTTTTTTTCTGCTTCCTTTTCTTTTTCTTCTTCTTTCTTTTCTTCTTCTTTTTCTATCTCTTTTTTTTCCTTCTTCTTTCTTTTATGTCACATCCTCAATCAGTACTTGTTGATTGGGAGGAGTGTTGCTTCATAGATTTTCAGCCTCTTTAGTGCTTACAAAGGCTTTTTCAAACTTTTCCAAATCAGTATTTGAGGCCGCCATTGTAATCTCAACATTGTCAATGAAAATTGTTTCATCCTTGCGTGCTTCTATTATAGGCGCAGACTTTTCTGCCTCTATGGATGCATCAACTATATGCATTGAATCCTATGGACTTGTAGATGGTATATTTATTGTCTCTGACTCTTTTTCAACCTTTGTGGGTACATGAGCTGTGGGTGCAGTAGCTAGATACATGTCCCTGTTTATGAAGACCTTCTCAAAGGCTTTCTTTGTTTCCTTGGAAACTAACTCAAAGTTTTTGTCCATTATATGTAAAGTTCTTGTTTTTGTTTTGAGATGTGGCTTCACTAGATCTAATAACAACTTTTCTCCTCTAGAGAACATACTAGCTCTTCTTGTCATATTCCAAAGCAATCTTCTCTTACCTTTCTTTGTCTAGGTCTTCTTGTCATACTCCATGAATTCTCAAGATCTTTGAAGTAACCTTGGAAAATTTTCTTTTTGTTGTTGTGTTGTTCAATATAGCAGCTACTTCTCTTGTCTTCTCTTCATAAATCCCCCATCTAGGTTCATTGGGGTCCTTAGGTGCTGACAACAAAACTTGAGAATAAGCCTCTAGAATAGGCTCTTCAACTTCATATTCCAGTGCATGAATCCACTTTGTTCTTGGTTCAATAGCCTCCATGCATGTTGTATCAGTCTCAACCATGAAACAAATACTATCCTTGTATTTCTCAACTATCTTTTCAAGTATCCTATACCTCATCTACATTCTTGCTCTGAATGTTTTCAGCTCCAATTCCATGTAATCCTTAAGGGTACTTTCTATGGATGCCTTAAGGGATATCTATGGCATAGTGGGAATAGATTTGTCTAGATACAAATTAGACACTTTTCCAAGAATATGGAAGTACATATAGATTATTAAGGACCCAAACCTGAATATCTTAGTCTTGTCATGCTTGATGGCTCTTATGTTGTCTATTAGCTGTGCACGCAAGATCTCACATAGATTAAACTCTCTATTCTCTCTTACTAACCTTATCACTACTAGAATGGTGGCCACTGACACACTATTTACTCTACTGGTATGCTAGAACTTGTATCCTAGTATCATGGACATCAATTTGATGTCTTTCTCCTCTATAGGCTCTATTGTCATTCCCCACCTATCACTTCTTGATTTGCAAGCCTATTCTACAAGTTTTCTAGTGTCCTTGCCCGCTGGAAGAATGATGCTTGTTCTTGAGAGTCCTGTCATCTCATGAATTAAATCTCTTGTTATCCTCACTTGTACTTCACCTATCCAAAATAGGTCATCATGGATCCTACTGAGTAGGATCTTGATCCATTCTGATTCATAGAACTCATATGTTGTAGCATACTCCACTATAGGATGATTATCCAACTACGCATACTCATCCATGAAGGTTTTGTTAGGTTTCATCATTGTTTCCATGTGTGCATTTATTCTATCCAAACCTACCAGTTCCTTCTTGCAATATATGTATGCCCTAATATCTTCCACATGCATAACACCCGTGGGAGTGTGGGAGAATGCACCTTCTAGGTTGTCTAATGTGGACTTGAACGGATGCCTCTTAAAAACATATATATCCTTCTCCACCACATCAAATATAATGGGAGTAGCCATTACTTACTTGTATACCACTTTCCAAATGATCTCAAAGACTTCTGAATCGGCGCGATGGATTATGGCTTTCACAACTAATCAAATGCACTGCTAAACACTGGCGAATCAATCTACAAATCTTTGCTATCAAATGCTAGGGCTCCTCTACTCTCTAATTGGTCTGAATTTGAATGCAATGAGAGATCTACAAACTTCTATGTACTTTAAAGTAGAAATTCTTCCATTAATGCTTACCACGTAAACCAGGTTGTCACTGAAAATTTCTAACTTTCATTCTAGTGAGCTCTTGCACATAGAATCTTCTAGTTTCCAAAAGGTTAAGTCCAAAGGTGCATACTCTGAGAGTGAGTATACCAGCCGCGCAAGGGTCTAGAGCTAAATTAGCTCCCCCTATGACCCTGAGGGCCATTCATCCTGATGTAGAGGGTGCATCCACTGTGGATGCATCCAATACATGCTCATCAACCTTATCCTTCTTCACCTCTAACCAAATCATGCTCGCATATTCTGAAGATTTCACAAACTTGACTTCTCCTTCGGTATCCATAATTGATTCTTCTAGCTTTTTAGGGATTTACTGACTTTGCATCCTTGATCTACAGAATTTAGAGATGTGTCCAACCTTGTTACAAGAGTGACAAATGATTGGAGGCCTTATGTTCCTCGGTGCATTGACATGGGTTACCATTTTACACTATCTAGCTGAGTGACCATTATAGTCACATATCTGACATGTAACATTCTAAGAGCTTCTTACATTTGACTGATTCTGATTTCTTTGATTATGCTGAGTCTTGTTTTTCTGACTTGTCTTACAAATCATAGCTCTATGACCAAATTTATTGCATGAATAACAGTAACCATTGAAAGATCTTACCTCTGTATAGTTCCTTGATATATGTCCATGCTTGTTAGATGCATAACAAGTTTGATCTACTAGCTTGCACTCATTCTTGGATGGTTCAATATGATCTTTAGTCTGACTTCCAGTCTCCTTAGCATCTGAGGTGACTTATGGTGCTTTCATTCTTGCTCGCATGTTGTCAATTTGATTTTGTGCTTTATTGAATCCAATGCCGCTAGAATCTCCTTTAAGCTTCCAAGTATACAACTGAGATTCAACCAGATCCTTGCTTGGGTGCAATTTACCAATGTGATTCTTAGCTTCTTTCAATTTAGATTCCAAGCTTTCCTTATTGTTCCTTAGTTCCAAAATTTCCATGTTTGCTTGCCTCAATTATTCATTCAGTTGAAGGTTCTCTTTTATCTGTTCATCATAAACATCTTTATTGTTGGTTAGCTTATCATCCAATTCTTCCATATGTTCTTTAAGGGATGAATTTTCTTCACTTAGTTTCTTGATCATTATCCCTAATTCACTGGTAGAGCATTCTTTCAAACCCTTTCTTAGCCTTTTCATGACTGCTTGAGCATCACTGACTTTTTCTTTAAGTTCTTCAATTTCTTTTTTAGATCTGTCCAGGTCCTCAAGAGCAACTTCAAGATTTCTTTCAAAACGTTTCATTTCTGCTTTGTCCATGGTCTCCTCAAGTGGTTTAACTTCTGTGTCAAGGACCAGAGCTCTGATACCAATTGTTAGGAATGGGAACACTGAGAGGGGGGGGTGAATCAATATTCACTGAAATAAATCTTTTTTCTTAGCTCTTTAATCTTAACTTAAATGCTTAAGTATTGAAATGAACATTAACATAAACAAGATAGAAGATCACAAAACATAACACCAATATGGTTATGGGGAAACCCAAATAGGTAAAAACCCCGATGGGAATTGACACCCACTAATATTATGTACTAGTATTTTATGATCCTTGTTAGAAGATGCTTAACCCTATTAGGAGTTGCTTTACAATGTATTTAGTACAGTGACCTTGTCAAGGGTCAAAACCTGTTAGGAGTCTTTTACAATAACCCTGTTAGGGGTGTGGACACACTTTCCTAGATCTCACTACTCAAGTGGTGAAGGCTACAACCTTATAATCTCATATACACACTATATATGTTGGATGAACTGTCACTATGACACTGCTTGTCTGATCAATTCCTTTGATGCGCTGATGCTTTGACCTCTTGCAAAGCTCTAATACATCTTATCAACTCTTTGCACACTTTTGTTCTTCTTATCTCAACTCTATATTAACTCTCATCCTCAATTACAACGGCACATCTAATATTTAAATGCGCATACAAAACAATTAACTAGGTCGGCCCTTTAACCGATTACATACAATGCTTCAAATTGAATTGGCTCAAGCATGTTTACAAACAAAGTTAATTACATGTCTATAACCTAATTACAATAGGTGCATAGCCTTTACATCATAGAAATATAACCGCTAATCAAAATGCCAATAGTCAGCTCCTTGCTCTGTTCTTCTCTGGCATTCACTCGCTGTGTGACTTCAACTGCCTGTAACTTTGTCATACCTACACATTTGATCATGCGCTCATATATTAAAAATGAATACACTCTAACCAACTTATCTTCTAGGGTGCATACCATAACTTGGTCGTACTCACGTGCGCTAATGCTCTGAACTACTGGTGCTCTGCTTACTATCCAGTCTTCTACACTTAGCCAATTTCTGATCTTCTCATCAAGTGCGCTGACTCCAAAACACTATATGAATTTGTTTCCATAATGAAAACACTATATTGAGTCATATACACCAGTATAGTCAACTTGCCAACAATATGACTTTGTTAGATGAGAAGAGATAGCAAGCATATGATTACCTAGTTGCATACCAGAATCGACTCAAAAGGAGTTATAACAAGAAGGTCTATCCTAGAAAATTCTAGATCAGTGACATGGTCCTAAAGGAAAACCAAAAGGTCCAAGCACACGGAGAAAAGAAAGGCAAGTTCAAGCCTACTTGGATGGGCCCCTATGCTGTCACAACATGATTTAGCTCTAGCACCTATCAGCTATCTACACTAGAAGGTGAGCCCCTGAATGATCCAATCAACATCATCCATCTAAAGAGGTTCTATGCCTGAACCAGATCCTACATATTCAAAAAATCCATAAAAATTGGAAAAGCAAAAAAAAAAAAGAATAATAATCGTCCAATGGTGAAAACTTGGTAATTCAAGTGCCTTGGGCAAGTATGTTGGTGAAAACCTGGCAAATAGGCACCATACATAGTGGACCGAATCATTATCTATCAAAATCCAATCCCCCCCATCCCACAACCCAGTCCTCTTTCACCCATCCCCATCCCCACCACCATCCCCCTACATTCCTCTATTTAATCCTCAAGAAAATCCGCAATCCTTCCTGTACATATCTTTTACCATATCCTGTATAGTGCGATCTTCTTGTCCTAAATCTTGAGCTTCTATACATATCCATTGAAAATATTTTCCCATTCATTGTACATATCCTCCCATCTTGTTGTACATAATCCTTGTCAGTCCTGCAATAGCATTTGGTCAGAAATCTTGTCCCACTCAGCCTTGTACTTCAACAACATCAATTGTCGATTATCCTTGATCACAGCGGTTATCCTTAAACTTCATCATTTTCTAGCAAAAAACAACAATCATTCTCTCATTAATCAGCGGGTCCTAGAGGATGTATCCTTCCTCCTGTCAGACCTAATCTTCCACCAATCACACTAGGTCTGTGTCGATGTATCCTTCCACATGTTCAGACCAATCTTCCCTCCATCAGTCAAATCAAATATGTATCCTTGGCAAAGGATGTCTTTTGGAGTTATCATTTTGGTCTTGGATTTTTTCCTTTGGCTCTTGTTAATATTTTACAGCTTCTCATTGTTTCTCTACTCAAAGTCGCCATGATCCTTTATATCATGGTGTGCTGAGAATGAGGACAATATGGGGCAAGGTCTTTTGATTTCTTGCTTTTGCCTATGAGTCAATTGGACATGACCCTTTCACGGTTCATATATGACCTTCTAGGTTACATGGTGCACTTGGGAAATGTCATTTGTTTGTGGTTTCTCCAGCATTGTTTCTACCATGCTTCCTCTTGGGTTCATGCATGATGCTAGGGCAACCCTGCATGTCTTTTTTTGCGAGGGTCCTATGCAATGCTAGTGACAAGGCCTTTTGATCCTCATATCCTTGGCAGGTCTCTAATGTTGCTATATCAAACTAGGTTGTGCTCTCCACATTTACACTTGGAGCTTCCCAAAATCCCCTGCATCCTGCATCATATAAATTAATCTTGCATCTTGCATCTTTCATGTAGCTGCATCCTAACTTCAATATCATCTTGCATTCATCCCTCTTTGCTCTTGGAAGTTTGGTTATTTATCCTCCCTTCTTCCTTCCTCCCTTTCCTTCTTGCTTGTGTTCTTTTCAAGAAAATTCCACAATGTTTCCTCTTTGCATTATTTTCTCGAGGGGGCACAACCCCTTATTCCTCTAAATTCTAGCATGGGGCATCTTATTTTCTTATCTTTGACGCCATGCCACTTGTGGTATCACATCAAAGAGGGGAAAAATGTAGACACCAAAAAATCTATTAGAAAATAAAAATATTTCGAAAACCCCTGATGACATCATCATTACTTAATTAATTAATTATTTTATTTATTTATTTATTTTTATGCCATTAAATCCTCCTAATTAAATTAAACATCTTTAATTAAAGAATCTCTTCTCAAAATTATTTAAATCAAGTTTGAGTGAATTTCCTCTATTTATTAATTATTAATTGATAAATAGACCAAAAGTCCTTTAAATAAATAAAATATTTATTTAAATCCTAAAACTTTGGAAATCTTCTAGAAATCCCTAACCTCTTCTAGAATTTCCTAATCTCACTCTAATCTTGGTTAAAAGGTGATCCCTACCTTTTTTAGTCTAAACCCTTGATGACATCATCATTTATTAATTAATTATTTAATTTTTATGTCATTAATCTCTTCTCCTATTTTAATTAAACACATTTAATTAAGATACCACATCCCTAAAATATTTAAATCTAATTTAAATATTTAATCCCTATTTATTAAATTAATGTTTGATAAATATTGTCACATTCCTTAAATAAATTAAACATTTATTGAAAAGCCTAAAATCCTAGAAATCCTAGAAATCTCCTAGAAATCCCTAAACCCCTAGACTCTTCTAGAAATTCCTCAACCCTTATCCTAATCTTGGTCCTTTCAAGCTTTGAAAGTCAATCCTTATCCCTTTGACTCAACCCCTAACCAAACCCCAAACTCTTACTCTCCTTCCTAACCCAAGCCCTTCCTCAAATCCTATAAATACCCTCCTCTTCCAAGAGAAAAATACCAATTCACATCTTTTACATTGAGTAGAATTATAATGTTAGATTATTCTTAGATAATAAAGCTTTCAATTATATTAGTTAGCTTTTATTCTCATGCATTGTTATCATGCTAAATTCATTCTAAATCTTACCTTTTTGATAATATTGTTAGATTTCATGCTTTCTAAATCATCATAGAATAGATTAATGGATTTGAAGGCCGACTCAGTTTGGTAGCCTCTTGTATAAATGCAGTTGTTTGGTTGTAGTTTAGGGAGACAATTTTAGATAGAAGTAAGAAGATAGAAGATTAGAGATTATTGGTAGATCCTCGCATGTTTGAGGACTTCTGTAACTCATTGTAATATCTAGCTATAACCGGGAATTCCTTACAGCCTGGCATGTATGAATCAAGTTGAATGAATTAAACATTGTTGATCCTGCATTCTCTCTCTCACTATTGTTATTTTCTTCCATGTGTTGTTGAGCAGGCTAGATCATTAGGGTGTGCCATTATTTGGCCCCTCTTGACCCTCCTCCTTGTGTCAGGTGGTATCAGAGTGAGGTGAGATTTGGATCTAGGTCTATGGATCTAGGTTTGTAAGTTCCTTCTTGAGAAGCCCTAGTTGAATTATTGTGGGGTAGCAGATTGTGATCTGACCTGCAGTTGCAAAGGGTTTTCAAGATGGTTTGTGGGAGGTGAGATGCGGATCCAAGATTGGCAGAGATGTTGAGACAAATTGCTGCTAGATTGGAAGATGTTGAAACAGCCCAGAGAAGAGGAAGACATCTTGAAGATGTTAGTGATGATGAAATTGAGGAAGAACACGAGAATGCAGAACCTGCACCTGTGATAGATCAAGGGGAAGAAATATTCTTGAAGGCTTTGACAAGTCTGAAGTCTACACCACATTTCAATCCTCCTGAGTATGGTGGAAAATTGGATTCTGATGAACTGGTGGATTGGATCACTGAGATGGAAAAGTATTTTGAGTATGAAAATGTACCTAAAGACAAGAAGGTAAAAATTGCAAGCACAAAGTTGAAAAGTCATGCATCCTTATGGTGGGAACATCTGCAGCTAGATAGAAAGGGGAAAGGCAAAGACAAAATCAATGTATGAAATAAAATGGTGAATAAGTTGAAAGGAAAGTTCTTACCTTGTGATTATCAGATTAACCTAGTTAGGCGAATGCAAAGTCTAAGGCAGAAAGATAGCTCAGTAAAAAATATACTGAGGAATTTTATAGGTTAGATATCAGATTTGGACATGATGAAGATGATGTGGAAAGAATTTCTAGATACCTAAATGGTTTGAGAGTTTCCATCCAAGAAGAAATCAGTTTGGTCAAATTGGAGAACATTGAAGAAGCTTATCAATTTGCATTGAAAGCCGAGGAGAAATTGAATAAGAGGCATGAGCAAAGACAAAGAGGTAGAGGTGGTAGATTCCCTAGAGGAAGAGGTAGATCCCATGGTGAAAATGGTAGATCTGAACCAGAAAAGACAAATTTGGATAAAGGCAAGACCGAGTGGAAAGGTGAAAGTTCATCTAGAGGCAGAGGTAGTAACTACCGAGGTGGTTATAGTAGAGGAAGTTTCCAAGGAACTTGTTACAATTGTGGAGAGGAAGGACATAGATCTTTTGAATGTACACATGCAAGTGAGAAGGTTGGTAGTAGTAGAAATGCTTTGGTGCAAGAAGAGTTACTGAATGAACCTGAGAAAGAAAATAACTTGATGGTAAGAAGAGCACTGTGGAATGAAAGAAAAAAGGAAGATTTGGTAAGGAAAAATTTTTCAAGACTAGAAGTAGAGTTTCTGATAAAGTTTGGAAGGTAATCATTGATAGTGGTAGCTTGGAGAATCTGGCATCTGAGGAAATGGTCACAAAGTTGTAGTTGAAAAGGTTGGAACATTCGAAGCCCTATCAAATTTCATAGATCAAGGATGAGCATACACTCTTGGTAAGTTAACAATGTTATGTGAATTTGAAAATTGGAAAATACTATGATAAGGTGTTATTTGATATCATGCCTATTGATTGTTGTCATATTTTATTGGGTGGACCTTGGCAATATGATAGACATGCTATATATGATGGGAGATTACATAAGTATACTATTGTGGCTGATGTAAAGAAACAAAGAAACAAATCTTGTTAGCTTTGATGGAAGAACCTGTTAGTAATGTTTGCACATCTATGAAATTTTGTTTGATGGTGGGAAGAAAGTTTGTTAAGGACTTGAAGAAGAATGATGTATGTTTCGTTGTGATTCCTAACAAACCGAGTAATAAAATAGAGGATAGTGTTCCTAAGGAGATTGATAAGTTACTCACCGAGTATAGTGAAATCATTTCTAATAATGTACCTTATGGTTTGCCACCGAAGCAAAGCATTGATCATTGTATGGATCTAATCCATGGAGCTAGTTTACTGAATAAGGCACCTCATCGGTTGACACCTACCAAGAATTAGGAATTGAATCAACAGATTCAAGAGTTGTTGGAGAAAGGTTTGATTATAGAAAGTTTGAGTCCTTGTGCAGTACCTGATGTATTGGCACCGAAGAAGAATGGATAATGGCCAATGTGTATTGATTTAAGAGAAATCAACAAGATAATAGTGAAGTATAGGTTTCCTATACTGAGAATGAATGATATAATGGATAGTTTGTCAGGAGCAAAGTATTTTACCAAAATATTTGAAAAGTGGATATCATCAAATTAGAATTAGAGAAGGTGATGAATGGAAGACTACTTTCAAGACAAAAGAAGGTTTGTATGAGTGGTTGATTATGCCTTTTGGTTTAACTAATGCACCGAGTACTTTTATGAGGATGATGAATGAAGTGTTGAAGAAATTCTTGGGTAAGTTTGTGATTGTATATCTTGATGATATTTTGATATTTAGTAAGACCGGAGAAGAACATTTGTTGCATGTTAGACAAGTTTTGCAGAGATTGAAAGAAGAAAAGTTGCTGATAAATCTGAAAAAGTGTTCATTCATGAAAGAGGAGACTGTGTATTTGGGATTTGTGATGTTAGTTGATGGTTTGAAAATGGATCCTGAAAAGGTTGAAGCTATTTTAAATTAGCCTACACTTGTGAATGCTAGTGAGGTAAGATCATTTCATGGTTTGGCAAGTTTTTACCGAAAGTTCATAAGGAATTTCTGTAATGCTATGACTAAGACTATGAGAGGAGACAAAAGAGAATTCAAGTGGACACATGGAGCTGATAAGAGTTTTGAGACTCTGGACTAGAAGGTTGTTGAATTGCCTATTTTGGCATTGCCTGATTTCTGTAAGGTATTTCAAGTGGAATGTGATGCAAGTGGAAGTGCAATTGGAGCTGTGTTGAGTCAAGAAGGTAAACCTGTTGCTTTCTTTAGTGAGAAGTTGAATGATGCTAGAAGAAAATATTATGTGTATGATCAATAATTCTATACTATTGTTCAAGCACTGAAGAAATGGAGACATTATTTGATACCGAGTGAATTTGTGTTGTATATTGATCATAAGGCTTTACAGTATTTAGGTAGTCAAAATAAGTTGAATTAGAGACATATGAAATGGGTTGAGTATTTGTAGAGTTACACATTTTTTATAAAGCATAAGAGTGGAGTCACTAACTGATTTGCTGATGCATTGAGTAGAAGATTTTTGATGATCAAGATGAAAATTGAAGTTCTTGGTTTTGATGAGATGAGAGATTCTTATGAGTTTGATCCTGATTTTTCTAAGCTATGGAGAAAGTGCAGAGCACCTATTCAAGATCAACAAAATACTAAGTGGGATGAATATTTTATTTAGGAAGGTATGTTGTTTAAAGGTATTCAGTTGTGTATACCAAGAGGAGTAATGAGAACTAACCTGATAAAGCATAAGCATAGTAGTAGTTTGGCTAGATATTTTGGTATTGATAAAACATGGAATTTTCTTAAGGAGAAATACTATTGGCCGTAGTTTTATAAAGATGTTCATAAATTTGAAAAAAGTTGTGGAATTTGTCAAGTTGTAAAAGGAGTAAGTCAGAATATTGGATTGTATACACCAATTGTTCTACCTATGAAACCTTTGATTGACATCAATATGGATTTTGTTCTTGGCTTACTGAAGATAGTAAGAGGTAATGATTCTATATTTGTTGTTGTGGATAGATTTTCTAAGATGGCACATTTTATACCCTATAGAACGACATCAGATGCAGTACACAAGGAGAACTTTAAGAAACCCCATCCCTAGAAAAAGTATAAAATCTTGGCGAATCCTACATTATTTTGGGTAAAAAAAATAATATTGTTGGCGAATTTGTTTAATTTCAAAGGAAAAAATATTATTTGTACTGGCGATTTTTTTAATTATATGAAAATTCTATAAAATATTGGTGAATCTTTCATTATTGAACAAAATCACAATGAAAGGAACCCATACCTAGAAATCATCATTATTTGACAAGGGTTTATGGGCAACGCCTCCAAGACATGGTCTAGAGGCAACGCCCCTAGCGTACTCCTTGTCGCGGTACAGGGCGAGGTCGAGGGGCAACGCCCCCGGAAGCTCAAATAAATTTTATTATTTTATTAAGGTATAGTGAGTTAATTTTATATCTCCTGATAGCAGATAACCCTACTTTTTGTAACCGTTTGATGATCCGTGATCAATGGCAGGAATTCTAATTTGGGCCAAGGTTTTAAAGGACCCAAAGATTCCCCTGAAAGTCTCTAAAATAGAGACATATGTCAAATCTATTTCAGGCCAAAGTTTTAAAAGCCATAAAGTTTCATTGAAAGTCTTCAGAATAGAGATAAAAAGTTTCATTTATTCTGGGCCAAAGTTTGAAAGGATAAAAGGTTCCATGAAAAGTCTCTCGAATAGAGACACATGTCAAATATATGTGTACTTAACTCATACTCTAACTTAAATTTTGACCGCATATTGGTGAATATGACCATCGATTAAGACAAGCTTTGGAAATTCTAGGCAAAAATATTCAATTTACTATGTGGAAAAATTAATTCAATTGGTGAAGTCATCGGTGAAATAAAAATAATTTCATGTCACTATTGGCGATTTTCCTATGTATGGGACCCAATTTTTATAAAGTGCGGGCGACATGGCCACCTTGAAAGTCCAATTTTTTTTGCCAAATTTTGGGTCCCCGATGAGTGAAATTTTCCAATTGGCGAATATTCACCACTAAAGTTATCCTTGGCAGTACATGTAGCAGATCTTTTCTTTAAAGAAATTGTCAGATTGCATGGATCACCGAGCAGCATTATCTCTGACCAAGACAGTAAATTTGTTGGATACTTTTGGAAGACTCTTTGGAAGAAATTTGGCACTAAGTTGAAATATAGTTCTACATTTCACCCACAAACTGATGGACAGACAGAAGTTGTAAACAGAAGTTTGGGTAATTTTTTGAGATGTTTAGTTGGAGACACACCGAGTAATTGGGATTCTGTGTTGGCACAAGAAGAATTTTCATACAATATTTCAGTGAATAGGAGTACTAGAAAAACACCATTTGAGATTGTGAGTGGCATACAACCAAGAGGCATATCTAATTTGAGGGATATTGTTGATGAAAGTAAGAGAGGTGTTGAAGGAGTAAAATTTGTTGAGTACATGAAGACATTGCACAAAGATGTGAAGCTGAAGCTAGAAGAGAGTAATCAGAAATAAAAAGACAGAGTTGATAGATCAAGGAGACATAAGACTTTTGATGTTGGTGATGAAGTGATGGTTCATTTGAAGAAAGACCGATTTTCTATTGGAACCTATGGGAAGGTGAAGATGAAGAAGTTTGGACCTTGCAAGATTTTGAGAAAAATTGACTATGGAAATGCATATGAGATTGAGTTACCTGATGACATGGACATATCACCTATTTTCAACATTACTGATTTGTATGAGTATCATGAACCTGATGAAGACATGGCAGTACCGATGGAATATCCTAAGAAGCAGAAAGAGCAAGTTGAGCAAATTTTGGAGCAAAGAATTGGCAAAAGTACAAGAGGAAAATAGTATATGGAATATCTGGTAAAGTGGAAGAACAAACCGATTGAAGACAGTTCATGGATTTCACAGTCTAAGTTGGATGCAGCTCAGATCATACCTACCAAATGATTCAGAGAATCATTTCAAAATAACCCCAAGTGTCTGATGCAGGATCATCTCGGGTCCTTGGCAATCCTATGTCACCAAAAATATATTTGAGTTTGTTTCTGTTACTCGGTTCCTTCTTTGACCGAGTTGGATCGGTAGTTGGTCAGTTTCCTTTGGTTACCGAGTGTGGTCAGTTATCTCTTGGGTGGTTGGTTGTTTCATTGGTGCTCGGTGATGCTTATCTGGTGCTCGGTCATCCTTGCTTATTGGGCGGTTGGTTGTTTCACTGGTGCTTGGTTGAGTTTCTATTGAGGCCGACTTGTGCATTGATTATGGGTCATGGATTTAATGCTAGTATCCATCATTGGGAAGCATGTGGTCCCAAATCTGATCGTTCTTTGCATTGATTGTGGATCTGAAGGCCGACTCAGTTCGGTAGCCTCTTGTATAAATGTAGTTGTTTGGTTGTAGTTTAGGGAGATAGTTTTAGATAGAAGTAAGAAGATAGAAGATCAAAGATTGTTGGCAGATCCTCGCATGTTTGAGGACTTTTGTAACTCATTGTAATATTTGGCCATAACCGGGAAGGACTTATAGCCTAGCATGTATGAATCAAGTTGAATGAATTAAACATTGTTGATCCTGCATTCTCTCTCTCACTATTGTTATTTTCTTCTGCATGTTGTTGAGAAGGCTGGATCATTAGGGCATGCCATTATTTGGCCCCTCTTGACCCTCCTCCTTGTGTCACTTACACAAGGTAGTAGAGTCAAGATCATTGATGTAGTCAAGACTAGAGAAATCTTAGAAGAGAAGTCCAATCGTGAAACAAGAGCCAACACATCGAAAAAAAAAGTAACACAAAAAGATGCAACCAATAATAACTCTATTAATCTTAGGAAAATATCCAATTACATTAGATTTCATGCAACATGTCAGGTTGTAAGGCCTTCCCGATTTTGACCAATACAAAGAAGAACAACAAGGTTCAGATCCTCAACCGATCATGAAACCCCTCAGAGCTATCCTCTCTTAGCCCTCTACTAAACTTCACCCTCTTAGGGATACTCCATCCTTCCTCAAGATCTCCCCCAACTCCCAAATATAGTCACAAGCCTTACTTCAATGCTTAGCCACCAATAGGTTTGTTGTGGTTCCACAACATGCATACCTATTTGGCCACTTGGCTAAGGCTCCCCCTTCCTTTTTCTTGTATTTCCCCTCGGGGCCTTTTAGTTTTGTATCTTGTCTTCCTTTTTGTTGTTTTTCCTAGAAAACCTTTCTCCTCTAAAAGTTCTAAGTATTTTTTCACACTTTCAAACCTTTTGAGGTTTTTGTATCTCTAAAAGTCTAAAACGTCGAAGTCCTCGCTTGTCAAAGTTTGAGCCTTCTCTCTTTGTAGTTTTGGGCTTCTTTTGGTTTTTTGGACTTATGAAGGTCTGAAATGCCAAAAACCCTATACCCAAAGTTGAAGCCTAGTTTTTCAAAGTTTTATAGGGATGAGGCAAATCTCTAAAACCCTGAACATCCATGTATCATTGGAAAATGGAAGCACTTCCATTTAGGACTGGTTTAGCCCTCTGAGTAGGTGGTTTGGGGTCATGTCAGAGGCTTTCAGGAAACCTCAGCCTTGGATCTTGTTTTTCCCCTGTTCTGCACCTTTCTCCACCCCTTTCTAGCCTATTTTTGGCATCCTGACCTAAAATCTTGAGATTTTTGACCTCAGGGTCAAGGTTGACCTTGACCTTGACCTAGGTCAGATTTGACCTTGACCTTGACCCTAGGTCCAGATTACAAAATCTAGAAGTTTCTAGATGTTGAGTTTCAAAAAGTTTTATTTCCTGCTTCTCGGTCAGCTATTTCAAATTTCAGAATGGTAAACTCTTAAATTATATTTAATTTAGGTCTATTTCTAGGGGTTAAGGTTTAAATGGGAATTTAGTTCTCCTATTTAGGCCTCTCTAGAAGTTTGTGCCCTAGACTTGTATAAAAGGAAGCTTTACTCTCTCATTTTAGTCCATCCATCCATCATCTTTATCAAGTATCAAGTTATTGATCCTTTGTCATAATCTCTCAAGTACTCCATCTTTCAAGCAAGCATTCTCAATCAAGGAAGTATTCAATCCATCATCTACATTTAAGCATTCAAGTTATCCATTGAAGATCAAGGATTCAAGCATTCAAGATTCATCATTCAAACCCTAGATCTATCCATCATGGTGGTGTGATCTTCATTCAAGATCCTTTGTTCATCTCCAAGATCTATTCAAGGTGGATTCCAAGCATGCAATCATGAAGGTTTTGATTTACATTTGTTAGTGTTGAGTCCAAGCTTTCATAGCAACATACTTGTTTACATTTCAAATACAATTGCATATCTATTGAATATCATAGCTTTGTTGTTAGATCTACTTCTAATACTTGCTAGCATTCTCTATTTCAATTCCATTTTCAAGGTTGATTCCAAAACAAGGTTTGACCAAGGAAAACCCCTCATCCAAACAACAAAACCCTTTTTCTTGCAAGTATAGGTATGAGACAGCAAATTGAAATGTAGATCTGAGTACCCTTTTTGGAAAACTTCAGTGATCTACAAATAGATTTTCTGTCAAAAGAGTACAGGTCAAGGTCAACATAAAGGGCTAAGATTGTGCCCTAGGGTAAGATCTTACCCCTGTTTTGGGTCAAGGTTGACCTTTCTCAAAAAAACAAAAGGTTTCTATGTTTTCTCTATTTCTGTGTTTCCAGGCCATATTCGATTGTAGAATTTCCCGAAACTAAGTACAGACACCAGAAAATAGTGATTTTTGAATCTTCTCCTTTTCAAGATAAGTATTTATGTTTTATTAAGTTTTGTATGTCCACAACATTTTCCACACACCACATCATCACACACACACACATATCAGACATAGATATAAAAATATATCATAGATATATTTTTATATCTTACATTTTGGTGAACCCGCGATAGACAACTCTTTCTTTTTGGTGTTAGATGCTTTGCTTTCTTTCCTTAAGATTATATTTCTTTTATGCTCTTGCATTTTAAAATTCAAAATAAAAATCTATATATTCTACAAAATACAAAATTATTTATTGCATTTCATTTGGTATGAAGATCTTTAAGATGCTTTGGTATGTGGTTATTTTCTTTATTATCCTCCTCTTAGCATCTCTTTATCATACTTATGATGTTTATGAGATTATCATCCATTTTGTTATATTTTTCACTCTTCATGTTTCACTTGCCTATGCTATTGTGAGATTGACTGATACTAGTCTTCCTACTTTCAAAACTTCCATTAAAGATTTATGTGGCAGACTTATTACTCTTTTGGATTATGTGAAGAATTTGGTAGATGATACACCATCTCCTAATCTTCCTAATCCTAATCCTATCCTTCCTAATCTAGCTCCTAATATTCCTAATCCTAATATGATTCCAAATATTCTTAACATGGCTAATTCTCCATCCTCTATTCCTAGTTCTTCCCATACTTATGATGAGGTTCAAACTATGGTTCATGATGCAGATGTGCAAGAATTCTTGGATTTACCTTCCCCTTCTTATCCAATCCAAGATGATATTAAAGGGAAGAGAAAAGAAAGTTCTTCTAAACCTATTATTCCACCTTATATGACTTTTACTCATGAACACAATAAACAATCACCTCCTAAAGAAGCTTTACATGATATGTATACTATAGGATATAATATGATGGCTAAACAAGGTTATAAGGGTTTAGGGCTTGGTGTTAATGAGCATGGAATTAAGTATCTGGTTCATATATCCCCTAAACAAGATATGTGTGGACTTGGCTTCCCGCTATCTCAATTTAAGGTGGTTGATTTTGATCGTCATCCTCCTGTTCATCTTCTTCTTCCAACACCTACCTTAGATTATCCCAACATTCCTCTATTGGTAATTTGGCTAAGTTGGTTATATAGATATTGTCATTATGGCAACATATGATCTACATGAAGATTGCATAGGTTAGAATGCTAGTATGTCAGAGCACAATGTAAAATTGTCTAAGTATGAGATAGTGTGTTTTTGCGAGTGAACTCGATGACAGTTTTGTTTGGCGATGTTGATTGGAGTAAGTTCAGTGCTTGCTTGAACATAGACACTATGGTGACTATTGAAGACTCACCTCAGAGTGCAAGTCAGTACAACATGTACGGAAGAAGTTATGATAGTTTTACTGAAGACAATGTCAAGCCGACAGGACAGAATATGAACACAGAATTGATAAAGAGTTAAGGGATTATTTTGTTTATCAAAATAATGACTTAACAATATAAAGGGATGACATCCTAGATGTTAACCCTTGGTTAAAGATGTTTTTTAATATGATAGATGACCAGAAGAGTTATTAGGCTTAATAACTTGTATAAATGTAATTGTAAAGTATAGTGATATTATGCGAAATATGATATGTATGTAATAGAGATAGTGAAAGAGCGGCGAAGAGATATTGATGCAATCAATATAAGGTTATGTACCTTGACCTCTTTTGTAATCAGTAAATATTGTATATTACTTGTTTGGGCAGTGGGCTCATCTGGTAATCATATTTTGTACTGCCAACTCCTAATAGGGTTGAGGCTTCTAACAAGGCCTATAGTCCCTTAATCAGGACTGAGACACTATATACATGTAATAGACTCCTAATAGGGTCAACATCCTTAACATGATACTTTTTATTAGTGGATCTTTGTGGGTACCATCTCCACTAGGGTTTTCCCTTGGCCAGGGTTTCCTTGAGAAAAAATAATGTGTTATGAGTTCTTTTGTTTTATTGCTATGCACATTGTTTAGCTTACTATGTTATGCATGCATTAAGATTATCTGTTATATCCATAATTGGGAAAAAGTAAAAGTTTGTAGAATACTGATTCACCCCCCCTCCCCCCTCTCAGTATTCCCTATTTCTAACATCCTCAAGATGTGGCTAAGAAGGTGTCTGTTCAGTTGATGAATTCCAAGAAAGAAATCTTTAAACCTATATCGAAAGATGCTCTATCCAAGTACAAATGTCATTTTCATTACAATAATACACATTTACTTTCTGATTGTGTGCATTTCGGAATTACATCCCACTCTTGGGTGGTTTTACAATTCCTTTATAACTTTGATAAGGGGAAACCCCTTAACTCTTGCATAATATAGATCTGTTATCCTCTAGTCTCTTGACTGGGGGGCAAGAGGTATTTCATCCAGTATTCTAGGATCCATTATACTCTTAGCATATATTTTGTCTTGAGCTTAATTAGTATTCTTTCTATCTTTCCTCCATATGGTTTTGTATTATGTTCATAATCATCCATAGATTCTCTTTTATTTCAAGATATCTTTTCTAAAGACATTTGTTTTGCAAAGGCATCCCTTGCTTTCATCCCTGGAGGGCAAGGTTCCTTCTTTATCTTTGTCTAGGGATTTTCTTTCCTTAGCTTAGTAGCATTTGTTTATTTTGCAACATTATTTTATTATACTAACTGAGGTTTTGGCTATGGATATCCTTTTATGTGAGAGTTTGTTGTCCTAGGTCATCACCTCTTCTTTATTCTGCAAATTATGTTCTTTATAAATTATTGTCCTGGCTCTAGAGTTAGATTTTGATTCCTTTGTTCAAAGATTCCTCTTCCTCTTACAGGGGGCTAGATGATTGAATCTTTGTTTCTCTTTGAAAGATGATATTTTATCTAAAGCACTCCTCTATGGTGGGGGTCTTTTTGATAAGATCTCTTTCTTTGAGGATCCTTTTTCATAAGTGACATATCCTTTTCATGATTATCTATGCTATTGGATGTAAAAGGTCAATACCCTTCGCTAAGAGTATAGTGTACATTATTGTTAACATGATATCTCCTTACTTTGTGAAGTAGGTATCCTCCTTCTCTTCCTTATCATGTCTAGTAGACAACCACGATAAGGAGGGGCATATATAGGGTTTCTTGTATGCTATATTTTTCAATTTTGCAATATGCTAAATCCTCAGAAGGTAACACACATAAGTTGTTAAATCCTGAAGAGACATGCATTTTCAATTTTCAATATGCTAAATCCTCAAAAGGTAATGCACGTAAGTTGTTAAATCCTGAAGAGACACACATTTTCAATTTAAAATATGCTAAATCCTTGGAAGGTAATGCACATAAGTTACTAAATCCTAAGGGGACACACATTTTATATTCCATAGTGATACAAGAAGGTGGATCTATGGGTATTTCAAAAGCTGTTAGAAGACGCATTACAACTACAAAACATAGTTTGTTTTTGGGTGAACTATTAGGTTTTGCTACCTATTGGGCTCTCCCTCCTTGGTGATTCATGGTAAGGTGGGCATCTTACTAGGCGAGGTAATCACTCTCTCTTTTCTCTCTTTTTGCTTTCATGCTAGTAAGATTAGATCATGAAGCTATGTTATTCATAGTGTTGCTCTTGTCTTTCTTATGTAATCATTTATGCTTCTATGATAGCTTTCCAAAAATGATATTTGTATAGGAAGCATTTTTTAGCAAGGTTTCCTTTGCTATTTGATATGGGTTTTTTTTTGCACTAACCCCTCTTTTTGTGTCTTTTAGCTGTCTTTATTTTTCTTTTCACACCCCCATGCGTGTATGTTGAGTTAGAATCCTTAGCTTGGGGGCTTGTGTCCTTAACTAAGTGTTATTCTATCTCGTTGTGAATCCACTTGGATCTTTCTTCTCCTTTACCAAGAGTTTGTATTGAATCCATACTCTTGCTAAAGTGGGGGCTAAATGTATCGTCCTAAAATGGAAGCACTTTAATTTAAGACTAGTTTAGCCCTCTAAGTAGGTGGTTTGGGGTCATGCCAGATGCTTTCAGGGGATCTCTGGCTTGGATCTTGTTTTTCCCGTTGGGTGGTCCCACAATAGTGTGTCCCACTTTTTGGCCATCTTTGACACAAAGATCAACATTCTAAGAAAAAACTTCATTTTCAAACACCTGTTGCCACAAAACTATTAGGAATTTGAAGATGATGTAAACTAGAGTCTTTTAGAATTTTCTTTCTAGTTTCTAAATATATATTTTTAAAAAAAAATTAAAATTCATTTAAATTCATTTTTCCTTCTCCTTCGAAAAGTGGTTTGTGTGAAAATTTGTGTTTTTAAGGAGTTACTATCACTTGGATCAACATAACTTTTTTTTAAAATATGATAATGATGTAATTTTTCAAGATTATATTTGTAACTTCAATATCTAAAGGATGTAATTGGTTTCATTTATTTTGGGTCAATATTTCATAGTTTATTAAGTTGTAAAGTGACAGTAACTGTAACTTAGACATAAGGTCACTTGGATCGCTCTAACTTGATCCGTGTCTATAAAAATTCATTTTTTATTTTTTATATAGAAAGGTAGCACAAATACTCTTTTCCTACATATTTTCCATAATTTTGTTTTTGTAATTTACTATTTTTCCCAAAGTCTTGAAGAAACAGGTTGTTGAATGACCAAACAACCTATATTTAATTAAAGTAATATTTAAAAGTGATAATGAACTCAATATGTATTAAAATTATATTCATTAGAAAGATTATTGTGAATAGCATCATACTACATAGATAGGTTTTTCAAATGGATTCATTTGATCTACCAAAACATAAAGTCGAAGTGATTTTTTGTCAGCATTTTAATAGGTGTGAAGGAGACTCCATTGTAGGTATGAATGAGGAGTATAGATGTTATATCAATGTTTTTTTAATCTAAGAGGCTTTGAGCTAACCATTTGTAATTAATTCCTTCAAATAGAACCTCTCAAGGCTTAAATCATCATATTTTATTAAAAATGTGTTATTTCAGCAAAAATCAGCATGTCTAAAAAAGTGGGACACACTATTGTGGGACCACCCCGCTGTTATGCACCTTTCTCCACCTCTTTGCAGCCTATTTTTGGCATCCTGACCTGAAACCCTGAGATTACTGACCTCAAGGTCAAGGTCAACCTTGACCTTGACCTAGGTCAGAGTCAACCTCAACCCTGATCCTGGGTCCAGAATTCAAAATCCATAAGTTTTCGGATGTCAGGTTTCAAAAAGTTTTATTTCCCACTTCCAGGTCGGCTGTTTCAGATTTTGAAATGGTAAACTCTTAAATTATATTTAATTCAGGTCCATTCTAGGGATTAAGGTTTAAATGAGAATTTAATTCTCCTATTTAGGCCTCTCTAGAAGTTTGTGCCCTAGACTTGTATAAAAGAAAGCCTTCCTCTCTCATTTCAATCAATCCATCCATCCATCATCTCCATCAAGTATCAAGTTATTTATCCTTTGTCATAATTTGTCAAGTACTCCATCTTTCAAGCAAGCATTCTCAATCAAGGAAGCATTCAATCCATGATCTATCAAGAATTTGAGTTCTCCATTGAAGATCAAGGATTCAAGCATTCAAGCTTTTGGAGGGATTTGGTTCAAGCATTCAAGATTCATCATTCAAACCCTAGATCTATCCATCATGGTGGTGTGATCTTTCTTCAAGATCCTTTGTTCATCTTCAAGATCTATTCAAGGTGGATTCCAAGAATGCAATCATGGAGGTTTTGATTTACATTTTTTAGTGTTGAGTCCAAGCTTTCATATCAACATACTTGTTTACATTCCAAATACAGTTGCATATCTATTGAATATCATAGCTTTGTTGTTAGATATACTTCTACTACTAGCTAGCATTCTCTATTTCAATTCTATTTTTAAGGTTAATTCCAAACTAGGGTTTGACCAAGGTAAACCCCTCATCCAAACAACAAAACCCTTTTTCTTGCAGGTACAAGTATGGGACAACGAATCACAGTGCAAATGGAATAGATTTTTTGTCAAAATAGTACAGGTTAAGGTCAACATAAAGGGGTACAAGATTGTGTCCCGAGGTAAGATCTTATCCCTGTTTTGGGTCAAGGTCGACCTTTCTTACAAAGACAGAAGGTTTATGGGTTTTCTCTGTTTCTGTATTTCCAGGCTAGATCCGGTTGTAGAATTTCTTGAATTGAGTATAGACACCATAAAATAGTGATTTCCAAATCTTCTCCTTTTCAAAAGAAGTATTTACATTTTATTAAGTTTTGTATGTCCACAACATTTTCCACACACAACATCATCACACACACACACACACACATACTAGACATAGATATAAAAATATATCATAGATATATTTTTATATCTTACAGTCTGAAACCCTGAAACTTAGAAACGATGAACCTCCGACATTAAAAAATTGAAGGATGATGTGATCTTTCACTGGGGGTTTATAAAAGGCGATCAAAGCTGCTCTTTCTCCATTCTTCATTTTATTTGTTTAAGTGATTTTGAGGTAGGGCTTTTGCAGAGAGACTTATTTCATGCACATGGGTGATCTAGATTCTTCATGATTTACCACTCACCACCGCATCTTTGCTCAATTCAGATCTCTCCTCCTTAGTTTCTGAGGTTAAGGTTCTTCTTTTTTGTTGTTTTTTTTCTTTGTTTTTTAGTTTAGGGTCTATTTGTGGTTTTCCTAGTCTAGGGTTTTGTTGTTTTTTTCATTTTTGTTTTGGTTTCTTTATTTTTGTGTTAGTTTGTTAGGTTAGGGTTATCTTGGTTTTGAGCTCACCTTTTCTCTCCTCACCTCAGTCCATGAGGGTCCGAAAGGACTCTTCCTTCAAAAATTTTGTAGTCATCTTCCTTCCTTTCATCGTTTAGATATTTGAACGCCTAATTGTTTTTCAAAAACCTATGCCAAAATCTCTTTTGCCCATTCGTTGTCTGAAAGATCATGATGTTTCCAATCCTCTGAGATTTTCCCAAGTTTTGCAAACAGCATATTTCTTCAAATTTTTGACCTTTCACATTGTCCGTCTTTCAACCTCTATGAAACAAAGATACCTTCAAAACTCTAAAATCCTGAACTCCACCAACCCATGAGATAACATGATCTCTTTTCGCATGTTCGGCCTTTCGGCCTCCAAAAAATTAAATCAAGTCTGAAATTCGAAACACTGAGAAACCTTTAAATACTACACTAGTACATTTTGCACCATTTTTTGATAAAGTATTGGTTGAACGTTATACCCAAATGGGTCGAATCCTCGACCAACCGTTTGGTAGCTATTTTTTCCATCGAAATACTGACATGTCTCTTTAATCGTAGATTATTCGACGTCAATCTTGGTTGAAAATGAGGCCAATCTTGGTCGAAAACAACATTAAAAAGTGGTGGTATATTGGTCAAACATTTGACCAATTTAGGTCAAAAATTTTAGCCGCTTCGACCACAATGCCAAACTATCGACGGTCATATTTTGACCAAAGTTCGTCGCGCATTAGACCAATATTGGTTGAAATATTTGGCAGCTCCAACCAGGATGCCAAACTCACGATGGTCATATTTTGACCAATATTGGTCAAAATATTTGGCAGCTCCAACCAAGATGCCAAACTCACGACGACCACATTTCGACCACGATTAGTTGAAAGTTCGACGAAATATGGCATGTTAAAAAAAAATTGAAGATAAATATCCAAACTAATCACCAATGGCATCCTGATTGGTGATTAGTCTAGATATTTATCTTTAGGTGTCCACACTCATTCTACTGCTTGTTGCCAGCGGGTCCCTGCTCGTTCTATTTTCTAGACTGCTTTGGGCTCTAGCAATCCATCTGCTCTGCTCTGCATGAAACTATGGGTTTTTTCATTTTGTTTGAACTATTGAGAGATAGGCTCTGACTGGTGATCCGTGAATTGGTAGAGCTTCCTCATAGATGCCTACAACTCTTCAAATCTATTGGTGTGAAGCCCCCAAAGGGTATTCTTCTCTATGGGCCTCCTGGTTCTGGGAAAATCTTAATTTCTAGGGTAGTGGCAAATGAAACCGGTGCCTTCTTTTTCTATATCAATGGACTTGAGATCATGTCAAAGTTGGTTGGAGAAAGTGAAAGCAATCTCCGGAAGGCTTTTGAGGAGGCTGAGAAGAATGCCCCATCCATTATATTTTTTGATGAGATATTACAAAGATTTGTCAGCAGGCTTGCAAGTATGCTATTAGAGAAAATATCGAGAAGGTGAGTTTCAATTGTGGCAACTTTTGCAAACTAGATTTGGTTATGAATTTCTTAATGGTTTTTTTTTAACTAGTTTTTAATAATTTTACATTTCTTGATTCAATTTTCCTCAACTTGTATCTTATTATTTCTATTTGTCATGTTCTCTTTCCTCTGCACTTTTACAAGATATTGAACATGAAAGAAAAAGAAGTGAGAACCCCAAGGCAATGGATGAGGATGATAGTGATGAGGTAGCTAAAATAAAGGCTGCTCATTTTTAGGAGTCAATGAAATATGCCTGAATAAGTGTCAGTGATGTTGATATTCGGAAGTATCAAGCCTTTGCGCAAACACTACAATAATCTCGAGGCTTTGGTTCTGAATTTTGATTTCCAGATAGACCTACTAGTGCTTCAGATGTATTTTCTACAGGAGATGATAAAGATGATGATGATATATATAGTTAGGAAACTTATTACACAATTGTCATCTTAATGAAGTGACAAATGTGTTTGTTCTAGCTGGGACCTTCCACTGACAAGTAGCCAATGCTATTCAATTTGGCTCTGACTTTTGCTTGTATGAGTTTTATCTATTCATATGTTTGAAACTTTATTTAGTTTATCAACTCTTTAGCTGAGGACTTACTAACTTGTAAGTCTTTAGAGTAATATTAATTGTGGCAATGAAATTTAGCTATGGAAACTTTTTCTCAAGTGGCAGATAATGCTACGAAAACCTTACTTTAAAATAAAAAAAATCCTACTGGAAAATATTCTATACTAAATCAATTCTACAAAAAAGAAAGTCTAGATCAACTGATAGGTATGGTGTGCATCCATTTTATGGAGATCAGTTCCTATTTGTGTTAAATCAAATGTTTCATTTGTACATACCCCATGTAAGCATCAACACACTAAAAGCCCTCACTTGTCCCTGTGTAACAACAGCCACATCTAATGCTTGCTTGTGGCCTAGAAAGAAAAATTATGTCTTAGCTCAAGAGTACTTAAATGAACCATTCTGAAATTATTTTACTTTCTTAAACTCTTTCTTGATTTTTTTATTTTCTTCCTTACTTTCATGTTAAACTTATTTCTCATGCCAATTAAATTGAATTATAGAAAAGAAAGCCTATATGACAAGAATATTAAAATAAATTAAATGATCAGCACTAACTTAGACCAAAAGCAAAAATGAAAGGCACATACCCTCAATAACAACAAAAGTTGCATTCATAGAAATGCAAGGCTCATTAGCATGATCCATCAAATATTTAACCATGCCATTGCCTATGCCTATAGGATAAAATAAAATATTACATGGTGATGCAGGAGCATCCTGGGTGTAAGAGCAATCTTGCATCACCCAAAAATATTTATGTTTTTATATTCAATAAGGGTTATTTTGTGCAGAGCTACTATTTATGGAAAGTTACTATTTTTGGTAATTTTCGTCTGTGCTCAGAATGATCTAATTTCTTTCTTGGAGGTTCATTTTGGTCATATAAGTCTGCCAGTAAAGTTTCATTTCCAGATCAAGTGTATGTTGGAAGATATTGAAGATTTTCGGTATTGGCAGCAGGGTACAGAAACTTTGAACTCAGTTTTGAAGGCTTTAGAGGCCCCGGATGAGGTCAAAAATTTGGGTGACGGGCGCTTGCGCGGGTCAAGCCTGTAGAGCGCTTCGTGGCATTTCTGAAATGGGGTTATAATAGCCGAGCGGGTCAACGGGTGATGACTTATGGTCTTCGAAAGTTGGGCCACCTGAAATGGCGAAAAATAATTTTCTTCAAAATTTCTGTTCAGGTTTCAAAGGTTATCTTGAGCCGACTATGATGTAATAAAATGTAAAATAAAATAATTCTAAGTTTGGTCGGCCTTATTGGCTAAAAATTCTGGAACATTCCCAAGCGGTGGAAAATTGCCTATATAAGGAAGGCTGTATTATTGTCTTAGGCAATTCAGAATAGTTCTGGGTAGTAGATCTGGGTAATAGTTCGAGGCTTTGTCCTACAGAATATTGTAAGGGAATGCCCATGTGGCTTTGCATATTGTAATTCTGAAAGTTTGTAATTCCACATTTGTGGAGATAATAAGAAGCCAATTTTATGTTCTTGCATATTGTTGTTGTTTCTCTATATCTGTAATGTGTTTGTGGTATTAAGGGGAGCACCCTTCATCACATGGTAAATCCAATATGCTAAAAAAGAGAAAGAATTTTTCAACACACACCTTAAGAAATGGAATAATCCATCATAGACTTTTAAAATAGATTACAACAAATATAGTGCACATGAGTTACTAATCATTAATATGTTGTCAATAGGAACAAAGAGTTGGGGAACTACTTGCTATCTAAGATGTAGATAATATAAAATTTTATCATGCAAAACATAGATAAATGTAGTGATTCTTTCTTGCAAACAAACTTTGAATATGAAATCTCAAGACCTCTGTCAAAGATGACATGCTAAGTCTGATTTTAATTGTTAGGAATTTGTTGTCATACAGCCCCAAAACTATGTATTATTCCCAATCTGAGATGAAATGGCCATATTCATGTTGCACAATGATTAACTAAATTAAAGTAACTCTTCATAATATGTCATTGCAACTAGTCTATGAGACTAAATCCTTGGCTGTATATAGAATGGCCATATTATTCTTGACTCTTTTAAGTGTATTATGGCACAAATACCTATCATTTTATACACATCTAAAAGATTACTGGTAACAATAAAAGTTGTTTTTAGAGAGTTTCCCTGATATTTTGGTGCTATTTTTTTAAGTATTCTAGATCTTATTAAAAAATTGAATTAAATTCCAAATACCGAAGCTTTTAAAACATCTTTTATTTGTGCCTGAAAACACCTATTTAGTGAAAAAACTATGAAGGCTATAATAACCAAATGGTTTAACTAAAAAAAAAGGTTTCTTACATAGTTGGAAGAAAAAAATCCAATTAGTAGCACTTACAGTTGGTTTAGTTATTTTTATCATCCTCTATCTAGATAAGAGCATGGTACTCATATCAGAGCTAATATCTTGGCCTCAAAAACACCATTAACGATTCATTCTCAAACACTCCTTTCAATGATAACAGTAAGTTAAAATTTACATTATCAGTGGCCAAAGCAATAAGATATCCCTTGGAGGGACAACACATGCCATAGATGGAAAGACCAAGACTTAAAAGAAAGGTTTGAATGCAATGACTAAAAGAGGTGTTTGAAAGACTGAATATAGGGAATTCTCTTTTCTATATATTAAGATTGTACCTCTAAGCTGCCAGTCCAGATTCAAGTTAAATTATAGAACTAGGGTATGGGTTCGCCATATGGAAACTTATTTTTCATCACTATTATACATGCATTCATATATATATATATATATATATATATGGATGGGTGTGTGTCTATATATGTATATTGATATATAGACATATATAAATACACACACACACACACACACACACACACACACATATATGTAGATGTAGATGTAGATGTAGAAGTAGATGTATACACACACACTCTCTCATAATTTGTAGAAAAGAGTCTACTTACTTTTGACAGATGAATGGCAGTTAGAAGTTCAAAAAATAAGAGTCCACAAAGCCAATAAAAAATAACAGGAAATGGCACTAGGTTCTTACGAGGGGTTAGAAGTGTTTCCCATAGACCCCCACCAAACTCATTTGATACATTTTGTAACTATATTTTGCATAAACTTTATGTTAATTTTTTAATTGAAGTTATTTTTAAGTTGTCAAGTTTTGCCAGATGTTTGCGAAGTCAGTCATTTTATGGTGTGCAAACATTCAATGGACACAAATAGATTTACTAGAGAAACAATGACTGATTTAACACAAATAGGAACTGATTTAACACTTCACCTACTCAAAAACACAAACCAATGAAATAATCCACACTAGGCCAAGAGAGGTTGACACATTCAAAATGCACTTATGAGCAAAGACCTAGAATGAATGAAATTGATTAAATAATGAAGGTATGTTAGTTTGAGCTTCACTTGGTTTCAAGAATACTTTAATATTCTCTACTTAACAAGGCCAACCACGTGAAGTTGGAAGCTCATCTGGCCTCACCCCCCCTCCCCCTAACATCAATCTAAATTCCCCATTAATATCTAATTACACACTTCATTCGTCCATTTATGAACTATAACATTCATTCAATACAATCACATAACATTCATTAATATGATATAACATTCATTAATATGCAACACTAATCAAGAATTCATTAACACATAACAATATTCATTAACATGACATATAATTCAATATTAATACATAACATTCATAGATAATTACTTAAAACAAAGTTCTTTCATTATCCAACAAAGTTAATCAAACAAGTTTTATCAAAGAGCATTTTTAAGAAATCATTTCTTTTTTGAGTTTTTCTTAGATTTCTTATTTAGGTAAAGGCTGACAGGAGCATCAATATTATCTTCCTCCTCTTGTGGTTGTGATCTCAAATTATGATGCTTCCCATGTCTCGAGGAGGATGACATTGCTACACTAAAGGGGGGTCTGCTACAATAACAAGTAAATGGGTTAAATTCGCATATGTTTTTTTACTGTTACATGTATTTCATTAACCAGTAGAACATAACATGCATTTTTCTTTACCTGACAATGCCACATCATCATGTACAATAACATTTTGATCTTCTGCCACCTCAACATGCTCAACATGCTCTAAAATGTTCAAAAAAAGGTTACACGGCCAATTGCAATTAAAGATGTTAAATTCTATTAATAATTACATAATTTATTTCCAATAGACAATTAATACCTCCAACACTATGATGCACATCATGGCCTTCATCATGCCCAAGTTTTGTGATAGGATTTGAAGGCTATAGTGAAATGTCATGTGCATTGTTATCATGAAATAGTCAATTTATGTTCGAAATTAACTATTCAATTTGATTTACTTTTCATTTGACCAATTTACTCATGTCTCATCTGGAGCAGCAGATTCTTCATTGTGGATTTTGGATTCTTGGCGTAGGCATGCAGCCACGACTTCATAGCCTTCCTTTAAGGATATTCTCTTGTCTTCTTCTGTGGGCTCTACATTGAATTTTGTGCCCTATATTTTTTGTTTAATATCGTCACTTTTACATGTATGATTTGATTAAATAGAATTTATTGCAACCTTTTATATAAAAATTTGATATGAAATTCCAATGCTGCTACTTACAAGTTGAGAGTGAAGTTTCATATAGCCACCAGAGACAAGTTTGTGTTGGCTAACCTTTGTTAATCTCGCTTGTGTGGATTTTGATGTGTCTTGCAGTCTATAAAAAGTTTGAAACATGTTAGATTATATATTTACAAAGATCACTAATTAGTGCATGATTACATTCTACTTAATATTATCACGACATACCTTCTTTTGTCGTCTTCTGGTTGAATTCCACTACCCTTTAGCCTTTTCTCTTTTGCATCTTCCATTATTTCATTCCACTCCATCAGTGGAATCATAGGAGGATGCTCATACTTTGGGTTATCCTTTAGAGCCCTTCTATATTGGTCCCTCATAGTCTTTATATGTTTGGATGCTCTTTGAAGAATTGTGACTCTGTCAAAAGTTTTATTTACAAAGAGGTCCTCTAAAGATTTAATGAGCTGATTTTTTAAGTCAACATCCTATTCATTCCACCTTTTTTGAAAAAACAAAATTGTTAGATATCATAACTTTAATATAGTACAATAAATGGAAGATAAGAAAAATATTGTACCAATAGTATGAAGCTATGTACCTTTTACGTATGGTGGGCCCAAATAGCTTCAATGTCATTTCAAAAAGATGATCATAAAAAACATCATTTCCTACAAAAATATCATGGGATTATCAGTCCAAAATGAGTTGTGTATAAGTAAACTACAATTACACTGTAAATAATAACAATTTTAAAGCACCTGGAAGCTTTGGTACTTTTAATGGAACCATATTGTTCTTGTTCATCAACAATGTCCCCGCAAATGAACCAGTACTAGTAACACGGGCTGATCCAGGAAATGGTTGATCTTCACTAGTACTGGTCTGATCTGTTCTTGTACTAGGTGTAGGTGTATCTATTAGTGCACAATATAGGTCCATACAGTATATAAAATTCACACAAGAAAAATAATCAATGCATGATTAGCACATAACAAAATATAGAAAAATAAGGTTTTACCAGTTATAGATGGTACAGAGGAAGATGTCTGCAAGCACCTTGTTGTGGACAATGCAGCCATCAAATGCGGAATGTTAACTGAAGGAGGCATCTGCACTTCATCATGAGCTGAAGAATACATTGTTAGCAAAGACTTTGCGATGGATAAAGATTAAATGGGGTACTAGAAGCATCCCAAACATAAGTTGAGTCAATAATGAATACAAAGGTTAAATCAATGGTTAAAGGTTTAAGGATTATTTACATGAAGGTTGTGCAGTGCTACAACCCTCACCATATTGATGACATTTCACACATGTCAAAAAATTATGTAAGAAGAACACATCATATTTTAGATTGTGATCCATAAGATAGTATAAAATATAAACACCTATTGAACTTTAATTATTGCTTAAGATTAATTACTGCTTACATCAATAGAATTGACTCTACGTGTCAATTCTTCTTCGAGTTCCTTTGACTCCTCAGTTTCATTTTCTTCCATTAGAAGGTTAAGAATTTCCTTACCATATTTAGTTTTTATTTGAGTAACTATCAATACATGGTTAGAGTTAGATTCTACATCATCTATAAATTTTGCCTCAACTTCATATCGCAATAGATCTGCTGCCTCTTTTCCTTTTCTCTATCAATAAGTACATCAAGTTGTGACATCAATATCAGTAAAATTCTATCAAAATAAATCCAAAGTCATAAAGAAAAGAACATAATAATATGACATTTGTTTCTATATAATTTGTAGAATTACACTAATTAAGGTTTACCTTTGATGAAGAAGGTGTACTGTGAGGAACATCCCCGCCTGTATCTTGAGGTGGAATATCCATATCGCCCTGTGACAAAGATTAGTGATTCTTAGCAATTAGAAGTAATTGGAGTCAATATTAATTGGAGGCAATTGGTTTGAATGTTATACTTACCAGTCCCATGATAGGGAATTTTTTTGTATCTACATGATTCAAATTGTAATCTATTAGAAGCTCTTCCCCTGCACTTATTGATTTTATCGCACATACAAATACATGATTTCCCTCGCATGCCTCAAATATACAATTCGGCCACTTATTATTTGACGCAGGTTGAGAACTATTTATAAAGCCTACAATATTCCCTGTTGCTTTTGGCCTTCCATCAATATACATAGAGACCCTTTTAGTTTGATCATTTTCTTTGCATTGTATATAATTTGCTAACAATGTTTACCTTTTTTATATTGCACAATCTACATCCAATTCTTGTAATTGTTACAAGGTCCTACATACTCCATCAATTCAACAACTTGATTATAACTGACCTTTGTGCCATCCATGGAAAATAAGCCCAAACCATGTAATGAAGATGGAGCTATCCGATACATCCTTTCGTTAATAGAAAAATCAATATTAACTAGAGGTAGTTCCTTGGGTACCCATTCTTTTTGAAGATGTGTGTACCTTAAGGGAACCTTCATGTCACCTTTGGTCTCATTATCATAAGAACATGACCCCCCCTCACCAAGGAAAAATTACATTCATTTATCAAATTTTCTTCTAATCTTTTGACCTCTAGTTGATCTCCCTATTTTAGACCTACTAGATGTCTCACTTTTGTCTTCTATTCTCGCATTTTCCTCACTTGAGGAAGACATATCAGACAAATACCTATTTGGTGATACCTGCAATCCATCAAATGAGAGACATAGTAGGATCTATATATTTTGCTGACTAAAGAGAAGGAAACTAAATAATAAATTATACATGTCAATCCATGTCAAAGGCATTAAATTTCTCGCATATGTAAATCATTTATCTTAAGTTAGCCAAAAATTACATGATATGTAAGCTACAAATTACATAGAAGACAAAATTTATATGATGCAAAATATACTCCATGACTATAGAGTTCAATACATAATAACTTAATTCAAATTTCTATGAATAAATCAATACCTCATACGTGGTAATGATCATAGCTTGACATACATTTCATTGATCATGTTATTGATCATCCTCCTCATCCATGTCATCATCATGACTATCATCATCATCATCATCATCATCATCATCATCATCATCATCATCATCATCATCATCATCATGACTACTATCATCATCATCATCTGTTAGAAAGTAAAGATCCCCAAGATAACTGAGAGGGGGGGGGGGGGGGGTGAATCAGTTATCTGATAATTTAACCATTCAATAGCTTTAAACAATATAATCAATGTAGTAATTAACCATAGAAAGATAACCATACACAATTGCACAATAACACAAGATATGTTGACTAGGGAACCTCTTGAAAAGAGTAAACCCCGGTGGGAATGATGCCCACAAAATGATGAACTAATATGAAATTTCCTTGTTAGAGGATGGACCCTATTAGGAGTCTTATGAAATACATTCAATACATATAAATCCCTGTTAGGAGATTTTGAATCCTTGTTAAAAGATTCTAACCCGGTTAAGAGTTTATGGAAGACAGAAGGACCCACTGCCCAAACAGCTTCAAGGCAAGATCTCTAAACTCACTGTCCAAAGGATCTTAGAATTATTCAATAGAATAATATGAAATATATTACCTCCTTCACACTATGCCAAAACTGCACTCTCTGCTACACAAGATCACAATCCCTGATCTCTGTACTCACAAGTCTTCCTTCATCACTGAATTAGCTCTTTTCTTCACTTCATGCATATATTCACATCTCAACTCTCATACTCATTATTACAACAAGAAAAACATTACTTCATATATACCAAACTCAAATAATTACAAATGAGTTGGTCCTCAATTACAAAATAATAATTTCTACACGCTACACACAAAATTCACATAAAATTGTCGGCTTCCAGATACTGTAACTTTCTCCAAACATATCCTCGAAGCTTTCACTATGAACCACATCATCATTAATGAGTCTCCAACATCCCTTTAACTACACAAAATCAGATTCCATCCCAGCTAAGAGATATCCTCCGATTTCTGAAAACCGCTACACAGAAACACTGTCTAAACACTGCTTTCACCAAAATGCTCATAACTCTCATGAATGAATGAATTTTTTTTTGCACTATTAACCATAGGTTAATAACACACCAAATAACATACCATCAATTGGGCAAAAGCCAATTTGCAATACAACATGTGTGCAAAATAAAACAGTACCTGCTTTCCTGCTGACATCCAGAATATCACTGTGTTGACATCAATGACAATCCAAGTCATGAATGCAACAACAATTGCTACAGAATGACTGCCAAAATAATTTGCATTCATTCCTAACAATCTCCCCCATTGGCATTGATGGCAACATAGATGAAAAACATCCAATGTTCCAAAAATCCAATATTGCAACATCACTGCAAAATATCAAATCAAATCTTGCTTCGTTTTCCTATTCAACTCTATCATACAATCCACAAAGTTTTTCATGTATATCTCTCCCCAATTGACATCAATGACAAAAATTATATCACTAAGTCAACAACAACTTAATGTCAAAAGACACTTTTCAGAAAAATACAATAACAAGAGTCCTCATGACTCAGCTCATAAACTCCCCCATAAAGGAAGTTCCAACATCCAATCCAGAAGAAAGATAGGGCTCATATACCACTGGATGGATGCAATCATCTGCATCAATTCTCAGAAATAGGTTGGGGCATAACCCCAAGCATACCTCTTAGATACACAAATGTATCCTTAGGTAAAGGCTTTGTAAATATATCTACTATCTGGTCCTTTGTACTTATGTACTCCAATCTTACTTCTTTTTCTGCAACTTTTTCTCTTACAACATGATACTTGATCTCAATATGTTTAGTCTTAGAATGCAAAATAGGATTTTTTGACATACTTACTGTACTGGTGTTATCACAATGTATAACAACAGGCTCATCAAACTTTATTCCAATATCCTTCAACATCTGCTTCATCCAAATAATCTGATTACAATTGTTTGTTGCTGCAACATATTCTGCTTCTGCTGTACTTTGTGAAGTACAATTCTACTTCTTACTTAACCAAGAGACCAATTTTCCTCCAAGAAAAAAGGCTCCACCACTGGTGCTTTTCTTGTCATCAACGCTGCCTCCCCAATCTGCATCAATATAGGCACATAAAGTAAAATCATCAGAATTCTCATACCATAATCCATAATCCATTGTTTCTTTCAGATATCTCAGTATCCTCTTTACTGCTGCATAATGTGATTCTCTAGGTTCTGCTTGAAATCTTGCTACAATCTCAACTGAGTGTGCTATATCAATTCTTGGATGTGTCAAGTACTGCAATCCTCCAATCATAGATCTGTACTTTTTCTGCTCAACTGCTAGTGTCTCATCTTTGCTAGATAACTTATGTCCAGTTACCATAGGTGTTCGAACAGGTTTAGAATCTTCCATTCCAAATCTTTTCAATAGGTCATTCAAATACTTAGTCTGACTTACAAATATACCTTCCTTGCTTGTGTTATCTGTAATCCCAAAAAATATTTTATTTCTCCAATCATGCTCATCTCAAATTCAGTCTTCATTTCATCTACAAATTTATCACTAGCTTCATCTTCTCCTCCAAAGATAATATCATCAACAAATATAACTATAACCAACAAACCATTCTCAATTTCTTTTGTGTATAAGTTACTATCTATTGTTCCTTTCATAAATCCCAATTTCAATAAATACTTATCCAATCTTGCATACCAGGTTCTAGGTGCTTGTTTTAATCCATATAAAGCTTTCTTTAACTTACATACCATATCTCCTTCTTGTGTCAAAGGAAAACCTTCCAGCTGCTCAATGTAGACTTCTTCTTCCAATTCTCCATTCAGAAATGCTGACTTCACATCCATCTGATACACTTTGAATTTCTTGTAAGCTGCATATGCTAGAAACATTCTCACTGCTTCAAGTCTGGCCACAGGTGCAAAGGTTTCTTCATAGTCAATTCCTTCTTGTTGTGAATATCCTTTACATACCAATCTTGCTTTGTTTCTTATCACTTCTCCTTGTTCATTCATCTTGTTTCTGAATATCCACTTTGTTCCAATCACATTCTTGTCTTTAGGTCTAGGGACTAATTCCCATGTCTTGTTTTTTTCAATCTGCTCCAGTTCTTCTTTCATAGCAATAATCCAATGTTCATCTTCACAAGCTTCATTAGTAGTCTTAGGTTCAATTTGAGAAATCAAACATAAATGTACTTTATTTCGAGTCAAAACTCCTCTATCTAAACTTCCAATAACTTGCTCAACAGGGTGATGTCTTGAAGTATACCTGTTAGGTGTCATAGTTACTGATCTTGTTCCAACTGTAGATTCTTCTCTGCTTTCTTCTCTATTTTTTTCTCTATTTTCTTCAGTATGACTTTCATTCAGCAAATCACTATTAGTTTCAAAAAATAATTCTGTATTTTCAATGTTAGGCTGAGGTTGTGCTTCTCCATCAGATTCATAATCAAGCATTCTTTCCTTAATTTTAAACTTCTCATCAACTTTTACATTTGTACTTTCAACAATAGTCTTAGTTCTTTTGTTATAACATCTATAAGCTTTTCTTTTCAAAGAATATCCAAGAAATATTCCTTCATCACTTCTAGGATCAAACTTTCCTATATCATCATCTCTCTTTATATAACATTTACTTCCAAAAATTCTAAAATACTTAACTGAGGGTGTATGTCCAAACCATAATTCATAAGGTGTCTTGTTTGTAACTGCTCTAATTTGTACTCTATTCATAGTGTATACTACTGTGTTCACTGCTTCTCTCCAAAAAATCTTAGCCAAATCATTTTCAAATAGCATACCTCTTGCTGCTTCAGTTACTGACCTGTTCCTTCTTTCTACAATACCATTTTGTTCTGGTGTTCTAGGGGCTGAAAGTTGTCTCTTAATACCATTCATTTCACAAAAAGTATTAAACTCTCTAGATGCAAATTCACCACCTCTATCAGATCTTAGACACTTAATCTTTATTCCAGATTCATTTTCAATTTTTCTTTTCATGATCTTAAATTTATCAAATGCTTTAGATTTTTCTTTCAAAAATGCAATCCACATCATTCTTGTAAAATCATCAACAAGAATCATAAAATACCTTTCTCCATAGAATCCTTTAGTCCTAGTAGGACCACTCAAATCTGTATGAACAATCTCCAGCTTCTCTGTCGATGTGAACTTCTTGCTGGGAAATGAAATCCTTTTCTACTTTGCCATCATACATTCTTTGCAAATCATGTTAGTAGGTTTCATAATTCTAGGTAAATCTCTTACCGCAAGTGTAGTACTCACCTTGACAATATTATCAAAGTTTATATGACAAAACCTTTTATGCCATAACCAACTATTATCAATCTTAGTTACCAAACATGTCATCTCAGTAGGATTCAACTGAAATACATTACCTCTGATTCTAGATCCTTTTCCAATCAGATTTCCATCTCTATCTTTTATTATACAAGTTTCTTCAACAAACCAAACTTGATAACCCTTATCAACCAACTGTCCAACGCTTAGTAGATTATGTCTCAATCCATCAACAAAGTAAACATCATCAGTGTTAGTCTTTCCATCAAGAGTAATAGATCCTATACCCTTAATCAAACAAGGTGCATTATTACCAACTCTAACAATTCCTCCATCATAATTATCTAACTTAACAAACTTTCTATTATTTCCAGTCATATGATGTGAACAACCACTGTCTATAATCCAATCAGATTTCTTTTCAACTTGAGAAACTAATGCTTTCTCTTCCCTTTTATCAGATTCAAAACTTTCTTCTTTAATCGCTACAAATCCTATTTCCTCAAAGTTATCATTATCACTGTCACTTAAATGTCTTTCAATTCCTGCTTCAAGATCTTCATCATTTGCATAATAACATTCTTTAGATCTCCTAGGTTTAAAGTTGTTTCTATACTTCTTAACTCTTTTAGGACATTTAGATGCAAAATGACCATATTCTTCACAAGTCCAACATTTAAAGATTTTCTTACCATCTGGTTCTCTTTTCACAAGTAATGCAATGCCTTCTTCAATCTTCTTATCTTCCTTAGATTTAGATCTGCTGCTGCTGGTATAATCTCCACTCACACTAGTACTTCTTGATAAAGTAGGTCTAATGTTAAGAGCACTGAATGTTGTCTCCATTCTAGGTAGCTCTCTTGATAATCTCAAATTCATCTCTGTTGTCTCTAATCTTCCAAGAAGAGTCTCTCTTGAAAAATTCGATGTACAAGGTATCATTTGTTCAATCATTTGTGTTGTCTGCTTGAATACTGGTGTCAAAGTTCTCAGAATTTTCCATATCACTTCATTCTCTGTCTTATCACCTCCACAAGACTTTATTCCTATTACAATCTCAGACATCCTACCAATATAGCTTCTAATAGATTCATCTTCCATCATTCTAATATCTTCAAATGCACAAATCCAATTATGTAATCTAGCCTTCTTTGCATGTTCATCACCTTCAAAAGTAGAATGTAAAGCTTTCCAAATTGCATGAGATGTTTTCAAACATCTTACCTGACTGTATTCATTCTCTGGTAGTGTTGACAAAAGTGCTTCTCTTGCAAGTATGTTACACATGAATAGATCTAGCTCATATTTAGTTCCTGCCTCTGGATTGTCTTCCTCAATGATAGTCTTCTCATTCTTTGTAATCAACCAATAACTTGGTCCTAAACACAATAGATGTGTCTTAATCTTTTCTTTCCAGCTGTCAAAATTTACTCCATCAAACTTAGGGCTTTCTTTCCTGAAATATGCCATGGATCTCCTTAAGTTGTTAAACTTTTCTTTCAAGGACCTGCCGCTCTGATACCAATTGTTAGAAAGTAAAGATCCCCAAGATAACTGAGAGGCGAGGGGGGGGGGGGGTGAATCAGTTATCTGATAATTCAACCATTCAACAGCTTTAAACAATATAATCAATGTAGTAATTAACCATAAAAAGATAACCATACACAATTGCACAATAACACAAGATATGTTGACTAGGGAACCTCTTGAAAAGAGTAAACCCCAGTGGGAATGATGCCCACAAAATGATGTACTAATATGAAAGTTCCTTGTTAGAGGATGGACCCTATTAGGAGTCTTATAAAATACATTCAGTACATATAAATCCCTGTTAGGAGATTTTGAATCCCTGTTAAAATATTTTAACCCGATTAAGAGTTTATGGAAGACAAAAGGACCCACTGTCCAAACAGCTTCAAGGCAAGATCTCTGAACTCACTATCCAAAGGATCTTAGAATTATTCAATATAATAATATGAAATATATTACCTCCTTCACATTATGCCAAAACTGCACTCTCTGCTACACAAGATCACAATCCCTGATCTCTGTACTCACAAGTCTTCCTTCATCACTGAATTAGCTCTCTTCTTCACTTCATGCATATATTCGCATCTCAACTATCATACTCATTATTACAACAAGGAAAATATTCCTTCATATATACAAAACTCAAATAATTACAAATGAGTCGGTCCTCAATTACAAAATAATAATTTCTACACACTACACACAAAATTCACATAAAACTGTCAGCTTCCAGATACTGTAACTTTCTCCAAACATATCCTCAAAGTTTGTGCTATGAACCACATCATCATTAATGAGTCTCCAACATCCCTTTAACTGTGCAAAATTAGATTCCATCCCAGCTAAGAGATATCCTCCGATTTCCAAAAACTGCTACACAGAAACATTGTCTAAACACTGCTTTCACCAAAATGCTCATAACTCTCATGAATGAATGAATTTCTTTTTGCACTATTAACCATAGGTTAATAACACACCAAAGAACATACCTTCAACTGTGCAAAATCCAATCTACAATACAACATGTGCGTAAAACAAAACAGTACCTGCTTTCCTGCTGACATCCAAAATATCACTGTGTTGACATCAATGACAATCCAAGTCATGAATGCAACAACAACTGCTACAGAATGACTGCCAAAATACTTTGCATTCATTCCTAACATCATCATCATCATCACCATCATCATCATCATCACCATCATCATGACTATCATCATCATGACTATCATCATCATGACCATCATCATCATGACCATCGTCAGCATTACCAAAATCATCATCATTGTATTCTTCTTCTTCTTCATTGTGTAATATTCATCCATGATCATCATTTACTTCATCTTCTGATTCTTTAGTATCTTCTTCTTCCATCACATTATACTGTACTGGCCTTCCTCTTGGATCATGTCTAACAACAAATGACCAACCCGATTTATGTGGAATAGCAAAGTAAAACACTTGTTCACATTGGCTTGGAAGAACATAGGGCTCATCTCCAACTGGCTCAAATGACCTTGTATTAATCATTTTAAATCCACTATCATGTTCAATAACAGTCCTAGCAAGATCATTTTGATTCAGCTGTAGCCTGTACCATTTGATGACAAATATAACTAACTTGAATGAATTAAAGTTGCACTCAATTATATCATCCAAAATGTCATAGTATTGATTTTTAGATTGTTGAGGATGTATGTCATTTTTAGATTAAATATTAGTGACCTCGAAGACTGCACTTATCCCAGAATCACAAGTTTTCTTTGTGTCATCTAAATTTTTTATGCAAAATTTACAACCATGGTAGTACATAACTTTGTGGTGTTTGATCTGCAATTATTCAAATATGTCAAGATTATTTGCATCTATCCATGAGTTGATATTAAACTTATGGGTCATAGTTAGTAAACTTATACATACCTTTCTACCTCTTAAACCATATGCTAGATCAAGTATCATTGGCATAACATTGAGATCTCCATTACAATGAGCTTCTTTAACCAATGATGCAACACCATCCCATATTAATGAGTGACCATTTTCTTGAGATTGTTGAATCCATACTGTCATCCAATCAAGATTATTTGCAATATACAAATGTATTGCATCCCACTCACGACCAACTGTAAAGAAAACAAATAGACCACTTAGAAACAACTTATATTGAAGATCTATAAGAATTAATAAACTATAATAACATCGTATAATTACCTCTCAGTTTCCTCAATCTACCTTTCCCCATCAAGTACTCCCCTTCAAATTTGTTAATAGAGTTGGGATCTCAAATGTGATCTACATGGATATTTGTTGCAAACTTGGGAAGATATTCACTAATATACACCATGGTCTAGTATACCATATATCCCTCCACCATAGAACCCTCAAGACGTGCTCTTTGTCGAACCAAGCCCTTCATAAATTTCAAGTGTCTCTCAACCATCCACATTGACCTAGTTTGTATAGGTCCACACAATTCAATCTCCTCAACTAGATGTATGAGGTAGTGTTCTTGAGCATTGAAAAAAGTTGGATGTAGACACTTTTGCATTTCACACATAAGGTGAGAAATTTTTCTCTTCTAATATTTAATATCTTTTTTATCAATTTCTTTAGATGGTAACCACCTAAAAAAGATTCAACTTGCAAGAACATATAAACAAGATTTAGGATAGAGGTAGGACGTACTACAATGATTAAAAAATGATCTTTTCAATATATTGTAAAATAATACAATAAAAAGTACATGCAATTTTACAAATATTGTAAATAGAGAACATGACTTACCTTGATGAAGGTATGCCAATCATGTGTTTTCAACCCTGGCCTAAAATCACCTTTCTTTGATACAAGATTGCTTATATTTGCAGCAAATCCTATTAGAAATTTTGTTTGTTTTATGACTTCTTTTAATGCATCACTTTGCTGCTCAGTTAATAACCAAGGAAGGGCACTCATATTTATGCGGTCTCCATTTCTATTTGATTTAATGAAAGTTTTTAGTGCATGATTGGATTCATGAATGTCATTACAAATTTTGACCATTTTTTCTTTGTCATGCCTTCCATCCAATATTTTCTATAGTGTCTCTGTTACATTCTTTCCAATATGCATAGCATCAAACAAATGCACGATTGGAAGATCCTTGTAGTACGACAACCTACTAAATTGACTAGGATAACTTTTTATTCCTCTAGAAAGTTGGTCATTGATGCCTTGATGACCTTCACAAGCATCAATAACATCATTAGTAAATAAAAAACAATATCAAAATCTAAATTTCAAACAAAAATCATCAGATGGAATGACATTACCTCGACAATTTAGTCTATTGTATTCCAACTTCCATAGACAAGGTGTCATTCTTCGTGGCCTTGATGTCGTCTCTTCTATCCCATTAAAAAGATGTTTTTTGATAGTTTGATACTTATGATTATTGTGGAGAAAGTGCCTAAACTCATCGAACACCTGCTTTCCTAAACTTCTTGAATGACAAGATTTCAACTTCAGACCACAAACTAGACATGCAAATTTACCTTTTGTTTGAAGACCTAAAAGATATCATACAATTGGATCATGTACAATTATCATGCACAACTTAAACATACAATAATAATGTGTAAGCACTATAACATACCAAAAATACATGACCTTAACATGAATATATAACATACCACAAAAATGAGTTAACCCAGGGGCATCATGTATTGTCCATACAAGCATTACATGGAATTGAAATTTTCTTTGTCCTATTGGTCTAGAGATGTCATACATAGTGATCCCATTCCATAAAATCAACAACTCGCTAATAAGGGGCTCAATATACATGTTCATATCTTTAACTTGGTACTTACCTAGTTGAATGAACAAAAACATTACATAATTATTATGAGCATCTTGATGCGGTGTTTATAAATTAATTTACATAACTATTAAATTAAAAATACCTGGTACAATCATTGACAACATTATGTGCTCCCTCTTTATGGACATCCAAGGAGGAATGTTATTGTTAATAACAAAAATAGGCCACACTGAGTAAGTAGATCTCATATCTCCAAATGGATTGACATCGTTCGCTACCACCGAAATCTTGAGATTGCGAGGTTCTTTTGTAAAGTGTGGCCATGTTTCTATGTCTTTAAATGCATAACCATCCACAGGCATTCACATAATGTCATCTTAACTTTTATTGCATGCATGGTAATCCATAAATTGTGCCAAGCTAGTGCACCTAAATAATAGTTGAAGACATGGAATAAGGGGAATGTACCAAAGACTCTTGTGAGGCACCTTTTTTGTTATTTGATCTGACTGATATCTACTAGTATAACAAACAGGGCATTCTATTACAAATTTATGTTGTTTACGATATAGAATGTGATCATTGGGACATGCATGTACTATCTGATACTGCATTCCAATTTGATTCATATTGGTAGATAGTTCTTGGTACGAACGAGGCAAAATGTTTGATGGTGGTAAGAAAAACTCACCTATCAACCTACAACAACAAATATGAATTGTTAATATAATTAATCGTAATGGTATGCTAACATTGAAGATGACAAAAATGGCATACCTTAGCATACGTGACATTGCTACATTGGATAAACTATTCATAACCTTGAAGTTCAGCAACAACACTATAGCGGAGAGAAGAGTTGTTTGGGAGCCTTGGTATAGGGGCTCGTATGCCTTCTCAATTATAGCTATATCAAGACCATCTTCATCATCATTTTCAGATGCACTAGTACCATCATCATGATCATCTTGATCAGCTACACCAATACCATCTTCTTCAATCATGTCCTCTAGCACATTATCAGCTACGCCAATACCATCATCTTCAATTGTGTTCTTTGCCACAGGATCATCTTCTTCCATGGAAGCATTATCATTGGCTTGGATATTCACACCTCCATGTTCCTCCAATTGGAAATCCACATTCACCAATCGATGAAAATCGTGCCCCCGTTCAATGTGACCATATTGCCTACAATGACTCTGGGTTGTTTTGATTAGAATTCTTCGATTCTTTAAGCCCTGTTAATGTTTTGTAGCTTTAGTCATATAAACATTATGAGTCAATACTAGTGAAGGTATATATATATATATATATATATATATATATATATATATATATATATATATATATATATATATATATATATATATATATATATATATATATATATATATATATATATATATATATATATATATATATATATATATATATATATAATTGTCATTATATTAATTACATATTAATGAAGACATGTCTCATGAAGAGACATGTCTCTTCTTGCAGCTCATTCTCATATAAATGCAAGAGATTGTTGCATTTGGAAAACACATACAATGAGATAGTGCTATTACATTCGCAATGATCCTAAAACCTTAACATGGTATCAGAGCCAAGTTGCAAATGTAGGAGAGTAGTTTATTGATGGTGAATGTGTGATTGTCTCAAAAAATATAGTCTCGGTATGAGGACCATATCTCACAAATGCATCGTTTGATTTTTCTAAATTTTGGATATGTTTGCGAAAACCAAATTTAGAAGAATCTCACTGAAGTGATTGGAAATAAAGTGTCTGGTTAAAAATTTATGACCGAATGTGTACGGGTCTATGAAAAAAAAATCTTTAAAAGAGAAAGGTTCCTTCTTTAAAAGCCTAACTGCTTGAAGGGAGATCTAATAAGATTGAAGGTTGGGATAGTGTATAGAACCTTTGGATACTAAATATAGTTCATGTGAAGAATTATAGTAATGTTTGAGAATGATGACATCATTCTATGAATTTGCATGATATTTTCTACATGGGCTCACGTTACATAATGAAATACTTGAAATTTATAAAAGATAAGTATTTCATGTTTTATTAATGCACATAATTTTTTGAGTTTTGTAATTCATGCTATACTATTGGTTATTAAGATCTTGTATGCTTCTATCATTGGTATTTCTGGTCAAGATAGTTTAGTGAGTTATTTCTAATCTCTCTCTGACATACCTTCAGGACAGAAGCACAAGATAATTGCATTCAAGGGAGAAAGAACTTGATGCTTGCAAACTAATTGATGATTGAGACTAGATGCAAAGGGAGTCTGACATTTCAAAAGAGGTCAAGAAGTTGATAAACTTTAGCTTCAGAGGGAGCATATGGTTCATTCAATGTGTGACAATCTTGATTGAGAGGGAGTTCACTATTGAAGGTGAAACACTTCTGAGGTAAACTTGATATAATTGATTATTAAACTAATGAATCATGAATGTTTTTAATGGGCCTACTCCTTATGTAAATCATGAGGAAGTGATGACTTCCAAATGATTATCACTTGTATTTGCAAAAGTTATTGGAAGGTGACGATCTTACAATAACTTGATCTTCTATTGTGATAGACATCTTGTGATGGTTGAAACAAATCATAATAGATGGAATATTCTATTGTGATAGACATCTTGTGATGGCTAAAATAGATCATAATAGATGGCATCTTCTATTGTGATAGACATCTTGTGATGGATGAAACAGATCATAATAGATTATGTGAATGTTCCTATGGTAAGTGCACATTACCTATGGACATCTATTGATTACTTGGTGGACATCATGCGACTTGATGTTAGTAGGCCATTACTTTGAGCAGTGAATATCATGCGACTTGATATTTTGCAGGCTAATGGTCCTGATATCATGAGATGATATCTTTATAAATTTTTTGAGTACTTGGTGGACATCATGTGACTTGATGTTGGTAGGCCATTACTCTGAGCACTTGGTGAATATCATGTGACTTGATATTCTGCAGGCCAATGCTCCTAATATCATGAGATGATATCTTTATAATTTTGTTGAGTACTTGGTGGACATCATGTGATTTGATGTTGGTAAGCCATTACTTTGAGTACTTGGTGAATATCATGCAACTTGATATTCTGCAGGCCAATGCTCCCAATATCATGAGATGATATATTTGTAAACTTTTGAGTACTAGGTGGACATCATGTGACTTGATGTTGGTAGGCCATTACTCTGAGTATTTGGAGAATATCTTGCAACTTGATATTCTCTGACAAATACTCCCAATATCATGAGATGATATTTATAAACCTATGAGTTATGGTGAATATCATGAGACTTGATATTCCTAGTCAATCCATATCTCTGACATCACAGTAATGTGATATCAAAATAAAATTTCACATTTAACGTTGTGTTTCTCTTTTAGATTGATGGATTTTATCTTCCCTAACTAAGAGGGAGTGTTAATGTTTTGTAGCTCTAGTCAAATAAACATTATGATTCAATAAGCCCTTACACTTTTTGCAAGGACAATTACATTTTTCAACGTCTTTTCTTTGGAACTAAGACCACAATCTAGCAATTGTCTTGTTATTTTGTTCTAGGTTCATATTGCGAGGTGTGGATTTTCTTCATAGGCTATAAATATACAAAATGTAAACATACAAACATTAGTAGTATCTTGTATATAATAAATAAAATAAAATATTATAAGATTATACAAGATTTACAAATACACACACAAATCATGCTCACTAGACCACAAAATATTCAAAAGGATAAGTATTTTGGGAGTTATTATTATTTTGGGAGTTACACAAATCTCCTCACTAGACTACTGAATCTATGGATATTATTCTTGATGCTGAAGTAAATCAAGAATGTGAAGTTGAAGCAATTATATCTAATTCATTGCTGCCTATATATAGTCTGCTACTGTCTAGATATAATTCACAGATGTTTGTGTTGAATTTTATTTTTTTTCATTGGATGAAGAGTTTCATCTTTCATTTATATGAGTCTTTACCTCCCAAAAGACATGTCTCCTAGTTGGCTAACTAGGCATAGTTGGCCAACTAGCATATAACAAATTTATTTTAGTTCTAAGAGATCCCTAGGGAAGTCATGTGAACTATAAAGGTAAGTATTGTAATTACTAGACAAGGGTTGGAATTTTATCCAAGGAAGACTTTACTTCAATTTACACTTCAGTTTGTAATTAGAGATTATAGAGAATATATTCTGGAGTTGTAAAGTCACATTGTCTAGTCTGTAAAGATATACAATATATTTTTTCAAAAGAAACTTGCAATTGAAGATAATAACACATTAGAATTTGGCATTGTAGTGGAGGTGATTCCATACCTAGTACAAATTATTTCCTCTAAAGCTTCTAGATGGCCTTTCTCTGGGAGCTGCATTAAGGCATTCAATTGAGCATTAATGCATTAATGCCCATCTATATCTAGGTTTGCATCACACATGCTTAAAGAAAAAGTTCCTAATACAACTAAAGAGAGTAATTAATATGGAAATTGAATCAAATGTAAGCAACATATGGCATTAATTTTCCAAGATAGTGAAAATTTAAAAGAATTAGAAAAATACAGTGTACAAGCAATGATAGTGCGCCATGGGAAGTCACAATAAGTATGAACCCATAGAGGATTTTCATTGTTTCCTAAAAAAAGATCATTTTCAGAGTGATATTTAGCTACATAGAGGTGAAGTCATACATACAAAAGGTAAGAGAACCTCAAAGTTTCTAACATATAATGCTATCATGTCAAAAGGACAACAAAGTGTAGTTTTTAGAACAATAGAACAACCATCTCTCTTAAAAGGAACAACCATCATGTTATAGAGTTATTGAATATGGCCATTATCATGAGATCATAGGGCAAAACACATCTATCTACTATTAATGAATAATTTCTTCTATAGAGACAATTTTGAATTCTATGCTCATGTGAAAAGGAAATGTCACTCAGTTTGAAGTCCTAATAGAATAAATACAATAAGAAGACAGTGACATATCATGCCTTAAATCAGCAGCAATCACAATAAGAAGATGGAACAACCACAAGGTACAAGCATGTGCAAGTCATTGTAATCATTGGAGATATGTTAAAGGTTAAGTACAATAGTAGAGCACAACCATGATACAATTAATGAAAGTTCCATAAAACACCATGATATTTATAATCAATCATAGAGAAAAGATACAGTGTAGAAAATGTTTACATATTCTGCTTAGTTTGTTCAAGATTATAGTTTGTTCAACCTCTTCCTGTAAAAATCGCATGTATACTTTAGTTAAAATAGTTTAGTTTTACAACATGAACAATAACTGATTTCTGATTTGCCAATAATTTTTTTATTAATAACAAGTTAACAACAATGCATTGCCTTTAGTTCTACTTCAAAAGTTAATATGTGAAAGTTTATCAAAAATTTAATAGTACATAAAGTACATCATATTCTTGCACGAATTGAATTGAGAATACAAATCCACTTAACAATGCTTATACTGGTATTGATATTATTGATTTTTAAATTAAATTTACGTAACATCAAAATAAATACACTCTAGAAACTAGAAATTAAAAACTCCATTGTTCCAAATTATAGAGATCATAACAGTGAATGTAAACTAAGTTAATGAGTATTGGGAATGGACCAAGTTAATGATCGATTCCAAATCATAACAGTGAATGTAAACTATGTTCAAGCAATGAAAATGTAAATTCATTTGAAATCTACCAGTCACTGCCCATGAGGGTACAGTTTGACTATATTGTTGACAAACATTTATTTTTATGGTTGATATGGATTCAAATGATTTCTAGGAAATGGTGTTACATTTCATTGGAGTTTTGAATAGTTTTGTGCACATTTGGAAGGCGTAATATTTTCACTTTTATTGCCCAATCTGACTTCAACATTATTTAATGAGATGTAATATGAAATTTTTTTAATGAATTTAGACATGTTTTCATATCTCGAGTTGACTGATGGTTTTTTGAAATTTTTGGTTTAGACTCAGACATCCAATGCCAGGACTGATTCTTGGGACAAGAATCCTTTCAAAGGTGGTGAACATGGTGCAGGGGCACCTAGAACATCCAAAGACTACCAGGAGTCCATAATGACAACCATGCACCTAATGACATCTAAAGACATCAATTGGAATGTATTGGCACCTATAATGGGCTATAAGGTCACTCCATGCAATGCAAATGGCAAATATGTAATAAGTCTTAAAAGGCCTAATAGGCCTTAGGACCAAAATAAGAGCCTAGGATGGTATTTAGTTGTAGACAACTAAAAATCTTTTAGAAAATAAAGTATTTTTATTTTCTAAAAAATCCCTGATGACATCATCATTTATTAATTAATTAATTATTTAATTAATTTATTTATTTTTATGTCATTAAATCCCTTTATCTTAATTTAAAATATTTTATTAAGAAATCCCTTCCAAAAATGTTTAAATCTTATTTAAACATCATTCCCCTATTTATTAATTATTTAATTAATAAATTGACCAAAAATCTCAAAATAAATAATTTATTTATTTTTTGCCCAAAACTTGGCCAATTTCCTTAAAACCACTAACCTCTTCCAGAATCTTCTAATCCCTATTTAATTTTGATTAAAGGCTAATCCCATCATTTCCTAAGCCTAATCTCAACTCAAAACATTTATTAATTATTTAATTAATAAATTGACCAAAAATTAAAAAATAAATATTTTATTTATTTATTCCCAAAATCTTAGAAATATCCTAAAGATCCTAAACCTCTTCTAGAATCTTCTAATCCCTCTTTAATATTGATTAAAGACTGATTCCATCATTTCCTAACCCTAATCCCAACTCAAAAATATTTAATTAAGATTAAATATTAAACCCTCATATTTATTAAATTTATTTTAATAAATATCCTCAAAAACCTAAAACTTTTGAAATAAATAAGCCTTTATTTATTTCCTAAAATCCTATTTATCCTAGAAAGTCCTAGACTCTTCTAGAAAGTCTTCATCCTCATCCAAAGCCTAGACTCTTCTAGAAGAAGTCAATCATTATCTTTGACCCTAACCTTACCCCAAACTCTAACTCATCCTCCTAACCCAAGCCCTTCCCAAATCCTATAAATACTCCTCCTTCCAAGAGCAAATTATTAGCTTAGTTTTTATCATTTATGCATTGTTATCATGAGCATTTTTAGCTAGATCATCTTAGCATACATCTTAATTGTTAGATTTCTTCATGTTTTTCATGTTTTCTAACACATCATAGAATAGCTTAATGGATTAATCTTAGTTCATATTTCAAGATTTTATCATCATTTATGCATCACCATAAATCTCTCTCCATGCATTTGAGAGCACACCCACATCCCTCGAATTGAAGCAAATCAAACATTTGCTCTATAGCACTTGTTTTTAGCAACAATCTTGAGGTGGCTTGGTTTTATATTTGTTTATGCTTTGAACTGATAAATGCTAGATTAGTCTAATGTTTGAATGTTTCAACCTTTCAAAATAGATAACAGGTTCAAAATCATAGTCTACATTCTGGCACGCCCGGTGGGACCCACTTCACGGGTCTTTTGACAACATCTCATCGATTTTGGAGTTTTTGCTAAATTTTGAAGCTTGAAGGTGGAGGGAACTTGTGGAAATATTCTTCCTCTTCTTAGTCTTATCATTCTTCCATTCTATCTACTCCTTCTTCTACTTATTAAGAGATTTTGGCATATTCTCCTCTTTAAAATCCATAATGAGGCACTTCCACGAAAAACTTTGTAACTTTTGCATACGAACTCCATTTTTGGTGATTCAAAAAGAATTGGAAAGTTGTTTCAGAGGTCTATAATAATATCTAGGAAAGAAAGATCAGATTAGGGGTGACAACAAAATAATTTTAGTTTGGGGTAAAAATGAACAAAACAAAGTCATACACATCTTGTTTTAGTGCTTAAAATGAACCCCCAAATCATTCTTGAATGCATTAAGGACTAAAATTTGTAAAATTTGTTCTAACAAATAAGAGAAATCAATAAAAACATTTGCATCCTTTCAACATCACGGTTTTAGATGCATTCATGCAAAAATTAGGAATATTTCAAGTTTTGGGTACTTTAAAAAAAAAAAAAGAACCTCAAATTTGCATCTCATTTTGTAAAAACATTCAAAATCAATCCTAAAAGTGCATGCAAAAGTTCCTAAAATCAATCCTAAAAAACTTTGTTTTTATTGAAAACTAACTTCATTTTGCAAAAATCTTGAATGCCTTCTTTTTCAAATTTCACGCATCAAAGCTAAATTAGGAACTTGTCTTTTGGAGCTAACAAATCAAAGCAAAGGTCAAAAATCTTGAATGAAACTAAAGGAATGAAGCTAAGTCCTAAGAGTCATTGTCATTTTTAAAATCAAACGCACTCTTGAATGCATTAAAAGAAAAAAAAATCTCTATTCCTTCCTTTTCAGTTCAAGCAAATGCATAATCAATCTTGAATGATCTAAAGGATAAAACAAAGCTCTTTTCAAAGTTCCTAAATCAACACGCCAATCTCAATCTTGAATGATCAAGGAAAGAACCTGCAATCGCTCAAATCATTTACTTTTTGGGGAAAGAACAAATCAAACCTTAAAGCACTTGTGTCTTCAATTTCAAAGTTCAAACACACTTAATCAATTTGGGAAAATGAACAAACTTGCTTGATGTGTATCTAGGAGCTTTATCTTCTTGCAAAATCCTTGTTAAAGTAAGCAACGTAGAACATTTGAACTCAGACAAGTTCACGTGTTCTACTTTAGTGAGGCCTATCCAGGGAGAAGCGCTTCCTCCTCGGAGAATGACCTCAAACTGGTATTCCCCCTGGCCGGTATATAAATAAAGTGAAGGCAAAAACTACTCACTTATATCTCCTAATCGCTGGGCGTTCGTGCCAAACACAGTGACTGGGGATGGTAAATATTCCTCTCCCCCAGTATTATTGGCTAGGCTCTTAAGTGAGTCACGGGCGGTCAGCATAACGGGGTATGGAGACTCCACGGAACTATTAAAAACCTGATAAAATAGAGGCTACCCTATCTACATCCGAAAGTATCAAAATCCTTATGCAAGGACCGATCCAAGGGGTTTACCGGATCACCTCAAGATTACTCACCATTTGTATTCCCTTCTGGGGGTACCAAGCTGTGGGCAAGCAATTTTGATACTCACCTTCCTTAGGTAGATCTGTTTGAATTGCTTGATAGTTAGAAGCTCCGTGAAAACACTTGTTCAAAACAACTGGGGTGGAAAAAGGGAAAGTGTAAAAAAGGAAAAGATCTTTTGTATCCCCCAGTTAGAAACCATGCATGAGGAAGAAGAGGAGGAAGATGGTGTACCCCTAGCTCGAAGAGCTTGATCAGGAACAACCTCTAAAAAAAAGAGAGTTCGAGAGGAGAGCCCTCTAATTGATACTGACGTAGGAATGCAGTAGTAGGGAATAGATCCACATGAGTCCCTTGGTGTTGATGAATTTTGTGTTTTTGATTTTGAGGACATCCATGGTTTTAAAGAGCACATGAAAATAATTGGTGCCAACTATATAAACAAATTTTGAAGAACAACTATCATTTACTTTTTCTCCTCCTCCATCTCAGTTTAACTACTAATAAGGAGCCTAAACTACCAACACCTTAGACAATGGGAGAGCCAATAAAAGTAGAAGAGGGACCAATATAAGATTTCTTAGAAGAGAAGATAGAGAAATTAGACCAAGAAGAGCATGCACTTAGAATCTTGTTGGAAAAGGACAGTGAAGTTGATCCATCATTGGTTCCTGTACCTACTCCTCCAACTCCGGTACAAGTTCCAACTCCAACTCCTCTGCCAAATTTCTCTACACCTACTCCTTCACCTCTGGTATAGCCTCCCATACCTACTCCTCCACCATCAACTCAAGCTCCTACTCATCCACCTTCTCATCCCATAATTTCCTCTAATTTGACCACTAAAGAAGTGCAAGAAAAACCAAAAGAGTGAGAAAGGGAGGAGAGCATTACTCCTTGTAGGGATAGGATAGAAGATAAATAAGTGGTAGGAGAGGAGGAAGTAAGAAGGGAAGAAAATGAAAGAGAGAGAGAATCCACGGAGAGAGAATAATATTTTGAAGAAGAATCTCAGGAACAAAGGGGAATGACTCCAGTGTTGGTTGCTCCATATGAGCCAATAACTACATTCACCAAACCCACCTGGTTCACCAAAGAAATACAACCAAGGACAAGTGTGTACTCTAAGGAAGAAGACATGGACATGGCTATCTTAGGTCATACCTTCCATCAGAGAGAATTTAGTGCCTGAGAAAAAATGCTTTCATATGTCACCTAGGATCGCAGGGTCAAATGGAAGGCACAGGTGATTGTACCAACAATTGATGCCAAAATTGCAGAGACAACTCCCGAGGATTATACTTTTGAGGAAGTTGACCTAGGTGAGCCTACTAGAGAAGGAAGTAAAAAATTGGCTACACTTGGTTTGAAATATGAACTCAGGATTCATGGACAAGGATAAGGAAAAAATTAAAGTTTTGATAGAACAAAATGAGGCTATAAAAAGATTCATTCTCAAAACAATAGGTCTAGTTGACCTGAATAATCTGGAAGCCTCATTACAAGTTGTCCTAGAGAAGAGGGATACCCCTAAATTTTTGGTAGATGTTCCACATTCTTTTATTCAAGCCTACTCATATGGAAGGAATATTTTGAATAGTTCAAGAGGGCAACCATCTAAGTAGTTTTGAGACTATTCAGAGGAATTCTTTGGGAGCTTGCCAAATTGGTGGATATGGTGGGAGATGAGAAAGGACTGGAGAGGCAGATAGAGAAATAGAAAAAGGTCCTTAAGAACCTTAAAATAATAAGGAAGTAGTGTTTCCAAGTTTTGGTGAAGGTTTATAAGGGATCCGAACTAGATAATTTTAAAACATGGATAAAGGACATAGCTCAGGCTTTGAAAGTTTACCACAAATGTCTGAATAGAGTAAGTAAGAAACAAGAGGAAATAATGGCCTTGGTCGAGGAAATTCAGAGATTCTTTGTGGGGATAGATCTCAACCTTTTTGATGATGAAAATGACCATATGATGTACCCAATAAAGAGCAGTGTACAACAATTTGTGGGAATTTTGGGTGGCGTAAAAATGAAGGAAGACCTCCAACAACTCTTGTATCAAAAGGAGGATATGCAAAATATGTTGGGCCACGAAGAGGAAATTAAATCTTTTTCTACTGAGTTGACTTCTTTTAGGGAGAAACAATAACAAAAACTTGGTAATATCCAAATGCCAGGCTTCAAAGAAGTACAAGAGATAGTGGAAAGGCTCTGAAAATCTCATATAGAAATCCTTCCAGATGACTAAGTGTTCAGTTTTGGACTTAGTCAAATTTTGCAATAAGGGAGCTTTTTTACATTTAGCCATTTTTTCCAGTTCAAATTTTCAGCCTTTCAGATTCCGAAAGTCCAAAATTTTGAGGAGTCATAAGTTTTGACTTAGTCTATTTTTGGGCTAGCTCTTTTTTAGAGTTAGGGTCGAGGTCCTAAATTTCTAGGTCGTTCCGCCAATGATTTTGTCTTGAAGAGCTAGTTCTGGGTTAGATTGCCCATGTGTTTGGGGTCATTTTTTATCACTTTGAGGATATCAATTAGTTGTAATCATCATAGAGATTTTTTATGAAGATTCCAAGGAAGAACTCCAAGTTTTGAAGAAGACTTCAGTTTAATTAGCAATGGAACTCCAATAGTGATCTCTTGTTTTCTTGGCGAGATTATCTTGTTTCCTTCTTGTAAAAATAATGCACATGGATTAGATCTATGTTGGGAGGTCTAGAACAGCCCTAGGAGTAGTTTTCTTTAGATGTTCCACATTATTTTATTCAAGAGAAGAGGGATACTCCTAAATTTTTGGTAGATGTTCCACATTCTTTTATTCAAGCCTACTCATATGAAAGGAATATTTTGAAGAGTTTGAGAGGGAAACCATCTGAGAAATTTTGAGACTATTCAGAGGAATTATTTGGGAACTCACCAAATTGGTGGATATGGTGGGAGATGAGAAAGGACTGGAGAGACAGATAGAGAAATGGAAAAAGGTCCTTAAGAACCTTAAAATAATAAGGAAGTAGTGTTTCCAAGTTTTGGTGAAGGTTTATAAGGGATCTGAACTAGATAATTTTGAAACATGGATAAAGGACATAGTGTTGGCAAGTTGGCTATACTGATATGACCTGATATAGTGTTGTCATTATGGAAACAAATTCATATAGTAGTTTGGAGTTAGCGCACTTGATGAGGAGACCAGAAATTGGTTAAGTATTGAAGACTGGACAGTGTATAGAGTTCTTGCAGCTCAGAGCATCAGCGCACGTGCGTATGGAAGAATTATGGTATGCAACCTAGAAGTTAAGTTGGTTAGACTATACTCATGCTTAGTCTATGAGCGCATAATTATATATGCAAGAATGAGAAAGATACAAATAGTTGAAGATACACAGCCAGTGAGTGCCAGAGAAGAACAGAGCCTAAAGCTGACAGTTAGTATTTTGGTTTGCGGTTATAATGTAATGTTGTAAAGGCTATGAACCTATTGTATTTAGGTTGCTGACATGTATACTTGTTTTTTTGTAAGCACACTTAAGCCAATTCATTTGGAAGCATTGTTTGTAATAGGTTATAAGGCCGACCTAGTTGTTTATTTTGTATGCGTGTATAAATATAAGATGTGCCCATTGTATTTGGTATGGAAGTCAAGATAGAGTTGTGATAAGTAGAGAATAAGTATGCAAAGATAGTATAAGATGTATTAGAGATTTGCAAGAGGTCAAAGCATCAGTGCATCAAAGGAACTGATCTGACAAGCAGTGTCACATTGATAGTTCATCTAGTAGATATAGTGTGTATTTGATATCAGAAGGTTGTAGCCTTCATCACTTGAGCAGTGAGCTCTAGGATAGTGGGTCCACTCCCCTAATAGGGACTATTGTAAAAGGCTCCTAACAAGGTCTGACCCTTGATAAGGTCTACTATACTTAAAGCATTGTAAATAAACTCCTAACAGGGTTAAGGATCTTCTAACAAGGATCACAAAACACTAGTACTAAATATTAGTGGGTGTCAATTCCCACCAGTGTTTTTACCTATTTGGGTTTCCCCGTAACCATATTGGTGTCATGTGTTGATTTCATGTTTCATGTTTATGTGAATATTTAATTCAATACTTAAGCTTTTAAGTTTAGTATAAAGATTAAAGTGAAAAGTTAAAATATAGTGAACACTGAATCACCCCCCCCCCCCTCTTAGTGTTCCCATTCCTAACAATTGGTACCAGAGCTCTGGTCCTCAGTAAAGAAGTTTAACCACTTGAGGAGATCATGGACAAAGCAGAAATGAAACATCTGAAAATAAATCTTGAAGCTGCTCTTGAAGACCTAGACAAATCAGAAAGAGAAATTGAAGAACTAAAAGAAAAAGTCAGTGATGCACAATTAGTTATCAAAAGGCTAAGAAAGGATTTGAAACAATGCTCTAACAGTGATCTAGGAGCAAAGGTCAAGAAGCTGAATGAAGAGAATGCATCTATGAAAGAACTACTTGAAGAATTTGATGATAAGTTGATTAACAATCAGGAAGTCTACAATGAAAAAGTCAAAGAGAGCCTTCAACTCAATGAGGAATTAAGGCAAGCTAACTTGGAAATCTTGGAGCTAAGCAATAGAAAAGAAAGCTTGGAGTCTGAATTGAAAGAAGCAAAGAATCATATTAACAAATTGCACACCAGTTCTGATTTGATAGAATCTCATTTGTATGTAAGGAGAGCCAAAGGAGACACCAACTGTATTGGATACAATGAAGTACAAAATCAGATTGACAACCTGCGAGCAAGAAATGATACACAAAAAGAATCTATTGATGCTAAGGAGACTAAAGATCAAACCAAAGATAATGGTGAACCACCTAAGAATGAGCGCAAGCCTATAGAACGCACTTGTTTTGCATGTAACAAGCATGGACATATTGCGAGGAACTGTACAGAGGTAAGACCTTTTAATGGTTAATTTTATTCATGCAATAAGTTTGGTCATAGAGCTATGAATTGCAAGACTAGTAAGAAGAACAAGATTTGGCATGATTAGAGAAATCAGAATTAGACAAATGTAACAAGTTCTCAGAATGTTACATGTCAGATATGTAACTATAATGGTCACTCAGCTAGAACATGTAAAATGGTGACTCATGTCAATGCACCAAGGAATATAAGACCTCCAGTCATTTGTCACTCTTGTAAAAAGGCTAGACGTATCTCAAAGTTCTATAGATCAAAGACACAAAGACAGGAAATCCCTAAAAAGGCCGAAGAACCAGTATTGGATCCCGAAGGAGAAGTCAAGTTTGTGAAAGCCTTAGAGGATGCGAGCTTGATTTGGTCAGAAAAGAAGAAGGATAAGACTGATGAGTATGTATTGGATGCATCCCCAGTGGACGTACCCTCTACATCTAGATGAATGGCCCTTAGGGACATAGGGGGAGCTAATTTAGCTCTAGACCCCTACGTGGCTGGTATACTCATTCTTAGAGTATGTGCCTTTGGACTTAAGATTTTGGAGTATAAAGGAACCTTCATGCAAGAGCACACATACTGATTGTTAGTAGAACTCAAGTTGGAAATTTTGAAGTGATAGCTTGGTCTACGACAAGCATTAATGGTAGAATTCTCACTTTAAGTACACATAAAGTTGTTTAATTATTCATTGCATTTGAATTTAGAGTGATTGAAGAGCAGAAAGAGCCTTAGAAGTTGTTGTGAAGACTTACAGAGTGATCTATCAGTGATTTGTAGTAATTAGTAGTGCATTTGATCAGTTTCAGAAACCCTAGTTCGTCACGTCAATTCAAAAGTCTTCAGATTATCTTAAAGATCAGTTGGAAAGCAATTAAACAAGTAAGTCATGGCCACTCCCATAGTTTTTGATGTTGTAGAGAAGAAGAGATATGTACTTAAGAAGCATCTATTTAAGTCAACCCTAGATGATTTAGAGGGAGCATTCTCCCACACGCCTATGGGTGTTATGCATGTTGAGGACATTAGGGCTTACATCTATTGCAAGAAAGAACCTGTAGGGTTGGATAGGTTAAGGGAACACATGGATACCATGTTGAAACCTGACAAAACATTCATGGATGAATATGTTAAGTGGAATGATCACCCTATAGTTGAGTATGCTACGGCATATGAATTTTATGAGACTGAATGGATTAAGATACTATTGAGCAGAATTCATGATGATTTATTCTAGATAGATGATGTGCCAGTAAGAATCACCAGTGACCTAATACATGAGATGACATGCCTTTCTAGGACAAGCACCATCCTTCCTGTGGGCAAGGATATCAGAAAAATTGTTGAGCAAACATGTAAGTCAAGGAGTGATAGGCATGGGATGACTATTGAGCCTATTGAGTAAGCAGACATCAAATTGATGTCTATGATACTTGGATATAGATTTCATCACACCAGTAGGGTGAATAGTGTATATGCGGGCACTATTCTAGCAACCATTAGACTTGTAAAGGAAGATGCAGAGTTCAACTTGTGTGAGATCTTGCACGCACAGTTGATTGATAACATCAAGGCCATCAAGCATGATAAGACCAAAATATTCAGGTTTGGGTCATTGATCATTTACATGTACCTTCATATAGTTGGGAAAGTATCATATTTGTATTTGGACAAGTCCATTCCAACCACGCCATAGATATCTAACAAAGCATCCATTGAGAGTACATTGAGAGATTATGTAACATTGGAATTGAAGACCTCTAGGGCCACGATGCAAATGAGGTACAGAATTCCAGAGAGCATTGTGGAAAAGTATAAGGATACAATATGGTTTATGGTAGAGATAGACACAACTTTTATGGAAGTTGTTGAGCCAAGAACTAAGTGGATTCATCCACTTGGTTATGAGGTAGAGGAACAGGTCCTTGAAGCATATGTGTAGGTACTACTATCAACCCCCAAAGATCCTAATGAACCTAGATGGGGAACCTATGAGGAAAAGACAAGAGAAGTAGATTCCAAACTAAACAACACAGCAACAAAAAGAAAGGTTGATAAAGTCACATCTGAGATACTTAGAATTCATGAAGTAACACAAGCAGACCTAGACAAAGCAAGGGAAGAAAAGATTGCTTTGGAAATTGAGAGTGCATCCACAGTAGAAGCTAAGTCTAATGATCCCAAGTTGAAAAAGGTAAAGATTAAAAAGACTGATGATCCAAAGGATAAAAAGGGTAAAATTGATGATATCAGTCTTGCGTCCACTGCTATAGTTGATATTGAATCCACAAATGCATCTCCTAAGATGCCCAAGAGGAGAAACCAAATCACCACAAATCACCCTTCAGCTATAAGTGTAGCCACAAGAAGCAAATTAAAAAATGTGCAGTCAACTCCAGAAGTAAGATTCATACCTAGTCTTCAAGTGTTAAGGACTAGAGTAGTAGAAGAAGGAAGGCTAGATCAGATAGCCAAGTTTTATGACAACTATCATGAAATTGATAAGTTAGAGATTCATGAGATGCTAATCAAACACATTATAAATTTCAAGAAGACAATTCTTGAATTGAAAACAGCTATCCTAGATAAGGTATGGGAGATTATGGATACCTTGAAGAGACAAGCCATTGAAGAAGACTTCAGAATCAAGGATCAAACACTTGATTCCTATCTTCCAATATGTTCTGTTGAAGAAAAGACATTGTTATTGAATTTTGTAAAGCTGTACTTAAGAACAAAGATAAGAACACTACACATTATGAACAAAGACTATGACTTGATAACTAAGGAAACAAAGAAGGCCTTTGAGAAGGTATTCTTAGAACAACACATAAAACCTAAGTCTGGGCCCATCACTCAAGCACCTAGTGAGCAAGAAAAAGTAGCAGAGACCTCCAATATACCATTTACAGGTCCTCAAGATTTAGTGTCTATAGTGGTAACACCTACAGAGGCAGCAAAAATTGTGCCCATAACAGATACACAAAAATATGATACAATCTTCATTGACAATGTAGAGATTGCAATGGCGGCCATAGACAATGACTTGGATAAGTTTGAAGAAGCTTTTGTGAGCACACAAGAAGCTGAAATGTTATGCAGCAACACACCTCCCACTCATCAAGAAGAAGTATTGATTGATGATGAGAAAGAAGAAGAAAAGATGGAAGAAAAAGAAACAGAAAAAGAAAAAATAGAAAAAGAAGAAGAAAAGAAAGAACAAGAAAAATAAATAGAAAAAGAGAAAGAAAAGAAAGAAGAAGAAAAGATAAAAGAAAGTGAGAAAAAGGATGAAATGTCAATAGAGAAAGAAGTGTTGGACAACACTCTCATCACTCCTTCAGGAGCATTTTTGTCAAGTTTGACACCTGACACATCCAGTTTGGACTCATGGAGGGAAGAAGACCTGATTAAGTTCAGCGTCTTAGCTATGGAGAAAGCCAAAGAAAAGCAAGTAATGAGGAATCCCCTCCTTGTAGAATCAGTAAACATTTTGAACAATCTATTACTAGAGGACAAGAAAGTGTCAAAGATACACTTGGTTGATGATGTGAGTACAGTCATCTCACATTTCAAAAGCAATTTCTCAAGCCTTGAAGAATCTGCATCCCTAGTTGTAGAAGAAAAGTATCTAAAGAAGAGATTAAATGAATTGATCAGTAATTTTGCACTTGACCTTAGCTCCCTCAAGACTGGTCAAGCATCCCTAAAAGAATTTGCAAATCAAGGAAGAAGAATCATTGCAGAATGCATGGATCAAGATAAGCTCACCGATACTCATTTCAAGAAAATAAAAGAGGCCGAAGCTATTCATCTGAAAGTGGTCCCACAATAGTGTGTCCCACTTTTTTAGACATGCTAATTTGTGCTGAAATAACACATTTTTAATAAAATATGATGATTTAAGCCTTGAGAGTTTCCATTTGAAGGAATTAATTACAAATTGTTAGCTCAAAGCCTCTTAGATTAAAAAAACATTGATATAACATCTATACTCCTCATCCATACCTACAATGGAGTCTCCTTCACAACTATTAAAAGGCTGACAAAAATCACTTCAACTTTATGTTTTGGAAGATCAAATGAATCCATTTGAAAAACCTATCTATATAGTATGATGCTATTCTGAATGAGCTTTCTAATGAATATAATTTTAATACATATTGAGTTCATTATCACTTTTAAATATTGCTTTAACTAAACATAGGTTGTTTGGTAATTCAACAACCCATCTCTTCAAGACTTTGGGAAAAATAGTAAATTAAAAAACAAAAATTATGAAAAATATGTAGGAAAAGAGCATTTTTTCTACCTTTCTATTAAAAAAAGAAAAAATGAATTTCGATATACACAAATCAAGTTAGAGCGATCCAAGTGACCTTATGTCTAAATTAAAGTTACTGTAGATTTAGAACTTAATAAACTATGAAATATTGACCCAAAACAAATGAAACCAATTGCATCCTTTAGATATTGAAGTTACAAATACAATCTTGAAAGAATTACATCGTTATCATATTTTTAAAAAAAAGTTATGTTGATCCAAGTGACAATAACTCCTTAAAAACATAGTTTTTCACACAAACCACTTTTCGAAGGAGAAGGAAAAACATTTAAATGAATTTTAAATTTTTTTAGAAAAATATATTTAGAAACTAGAAAGAAAATTATAAAAGACTCTAATTTACATCATCTTCAAATTCCTAATAGTTTTGCAGCAATAGGTGTTCGAAAGTGAAGTTTTTTCTCATAATGTTGATCTTTGTGTCAAAGTTGGCCAAAAAGTGGGACACACTATTATGGGACCACAAGTGAAGAGTTAAATGAAAGGCACATCCACAGATGTGAACATGTGCAATAATGTCTACCAAAGTCAGATAGACAAAATTGAGAAGGTAGAAAAGGAGATGACAAAGTTAAGGGCTAGACAGAATCAGTTGAGGAATGCTCTTGCACCCTCATTAGACATTCTAAATCAAAACATCAAGGAGATTGATGCCACCATGATAGCCTATGATCAAGGTCCTTCCATAGATTTGAAGAAGATGGAGAAGCTTCAATATGCATTATGGGCCCATCTCCAGATAGTAAACTCTTTTATCACATTTTGGAAGAAGGAGATTCAGAACCTAAAGACAGTATATCCAGATGTTTTCCCTCAGTGAGTATGTATAGATACAGTTTTGGTAACACTTTGTCATTAATGTCAAAGGGGGAGTTGTGTATAGAATATGGGTCATAATATGTATAGGGAGATATAAGTATATGTATAGAAGACAAAAGTTTTTTGTATTAAGGACAGTTAGCAACTTGGCCATATTCCTCTGTTGCCATCAATGACAAAGGGGGAGATTGTTGGCAAGTTGGCTATACTGATATGACTTGATATAGTGTTATCATTATGGCAACAAAGTCATATAGTAGTTTGGAGTTAGCGCACTTGATGAGGAGACCAGAAATCGGTTAAGTATTGAAGACTAGACAGTGTATAGATTTCCTACAGCTCAGAGCATCAGCGCATGTGCATACGGAAGAATTATGGTATGCACCCTGGAAGTTAAGTTGGTTAGATAGTTGAAGATACACAGCCAATGAGTGCTAGAGAAGAACATAGCATAAAGCTGATAGTTAGTATTTTGGTTTGCGGTTATAATGTAATGTTGTAAAGGCTATGTGCCTATTGTATTTAGGTTGCCGACATGTATACTTGTTTGTTTGTAAGCACGCTTAAGTCAATTCATTTGGAAGCATATTTTGTAATAGGTTATAAGGCCGACCTAGTTGTTTATTTTGTATGCGCATATAAATATAAGATGTGCCCATTGTATTCGGTATGGAAGTCAAGATAGAGTTTTGATAACCAGAGCAGAAATATGCGAAGATAGTATAAGATGTATTAGAGCTTTGCAAGAGGTCAAAGCATCAACACATTAAAGGAACTGATTTGACAAGCAGTGTCACATTGACAATTCATCCAGCAGATATAGTGTGTATCTGATATCAGAAGTTTGTAGCCTTCATCACTTGAGCAGTGAGCTCTAGGATAGTGTGTCCACTCCCCTAATAGGGACTATTGTAAAAGAATCCTAACAGAGTCTGACCCTTGACAAGGTCTACTATACTTAAAGCATTGTAAAGAAACTCCTAACAGGGTTAAGGATCTTCTAACAAGCATCACAAAACACTAGTACAAAATATTAGTGGGTGTCAATTCCCACCGGGGTTTTTACCTATTTGGGTTTCCCCATATTTATATTGGTGTCATGTGTTGATTTGATGTTTCATGTTTATGTGAATGTTTAATTCAGTACTTAAGCTTTTAAGTTCAGTATAAAGATTAAAGTGAAAAGTTAAAATATAGTAAACACTGATTCACCCCCCCCTCTTAGTGTTCCCATTCCTAACACATAGCTCAGGATTTTAAAGTTTACCAGAAATGTCTGAATAGAGTAAGTAAGAAACAAGAGGAAATAATGGCCTTGGTCGAGGAAACTTAGAAATTCTTCGTGGGGATAGATCTTGACCTTTTTTATGATGAAAATGACCATATGATGTACCTAATTGAGAACACTGTACAACAATTTGAGGGAATTTTGGGTGGCATAAAAATGAAGGAAGACCTCCAACAACTCTTTTATCAAAAGGAGGATATGCATAATATGTTGGGCCATGAAGAGGAAATTAAATCTTTTGCTACTGAGTTGAATTCTTTTAGGGAGAAACAACAACAAAGACGTGGTAATATCCAAATGGCAGGCTTCAAAGAAGTACAAGAGATAGTGGAAAGGCTCTAAAAATCTCATCTAGAAATCCTTCCAGATGACTAAGTGTTTAGTTTTGGACTTAGGTCAAATTTTGCAGTGAGGGACCTTTTTGATACTTAGCCATTTTTTCCAGTTTAAATTTTCAGCCTTTTAGACTCCGAAAGTCCAAAATTTTGAGGAGTCATAAGTTTTGACTTAGTCTATTTTTGGGCTATCTCTTTTTCAGAGTTAGGGTCAATGTCCTAAATTTCTAGGTCATTCCACCAAAGATTTTTTGTCTTGAAGAGATAGGTTTTGGTTAGATTGCCCACATGTTTGGGGTCATTTTTTTATCACTTTGAGGATATCAATCAATTGTAGTCATCATAGAGAGTTTTGATGAAGATTCCAAGGAAGAACTCCAAGTTTTGAAGAAGACTTCTATTTAATTAGAAATGGAACTCCAACGGTGATCTCTTGTTTTCTTGGCAAGATTAGCTTGCTTCCTTCTTGTAAAAATAATGCACATGGATTAGATCTGTGTTGGGAGGTCTAGAACTGCCCTAGGAGTAGTTTTCTTTTATTTTTCCTTAGTTTAGAATTCTAACTAATGATTTTGAGATGTGGGTTATGGTTTACATATCCCAACTGATGATTTGAAGTTCAGGGTTTTGTGTATATCAATAACTTTATTGTGAATGTAGATAGACATTACTTTTTATGAGAAATTTCCATGCTTTGGTTTTGTTTACTTTTCTATAAAGATGTTGTCTAAATGTTTAGATCATCCAAGGGTTGTGAAATTTTCATTGATATAGCATACTGTAGAAGGTGGTCTTGATTGTCTGATTTTAGCAGACGTTCTAAATTTTTGTATTTCCTAAAAAAAAATAAGGGCTTGCTATTTTTGTGTTTATAATATATGAAGCATGCTAAAATATTGATTATTGTATGAAATTGATTCATCTTTGTGTCCTATATATGAATTTAATAAAGTAGACTATTATGATTTAAGGTTCAAAAGTTTGAGTTAGATTTGAGTCTTGTTTCTTCCAACCTCCTAGACCTAGCTAAAATACTGTTATCTTTTTCCTAGAATTTGGGAAATTCTTGAACTACCATGTTGCCAACACCATAACCAATATCATCTACACCTAGATTAGGGTTGTCCAAAGAAAAAGTGCTAATTTAATAAAGACATTTCTATGTCTATTGCTCTTAGGTTAGATTGAATAGAAATCTTACTTTAATGAAGAAGTTAGTTGAATGATAGAAACTAGAGGTCGTCAAAGTTGTGCGGGATTCTATTCAATGACATCTATTACAACAAAATTTCTTAGAATAATAGCTTTTGATAAGTGATGCGAGTAGAAACTGTATCCTTTTTAATAGCTTGTGTTGTGTCAATGACATACCCCTGCATTTTCAAGAAAAGCCCTTGAAGATCTGTTATGGTTACTTTGTAGTTATAATTATCTATGCTTATTGTATTAAGTTGTTTGAATGGTATTAGTTTCTATCATACATTTTTAATTCATTGTTATTTTGGGTGGTAACTTTGGTGCAAGCTTCTCATATATAATAATAATATGGAAATTAAGAAAGAAAAATATTAGCAATCAAATCCACAAAAAGTCACCAACAATATTATTTATTTGCAATGAAAGTCAAGTTCTTTTCATATTATGAGATTATACTTGATGCTACTATTTTTAACATTCTTCTCTTTACTTTTATATGGAAAAGTGGCTTGTTTTTTCTACAAGGGTTTGCATCATGTTGTCTCATTTATGTTAGACATTTTTTTAGTTTAGATTTCCATTTGATATAATTGCTTAGGTAATAAAACATAAAACATTAAGAGGAAGCTCTCCTTGCCTAGAATTGATCTCACGGAAAGTTTAGGTTTGTCGAGTTACTTGCACAACCTCTTTCTAAGTAATCAAGTCTAGATTATTCCCTCCATTTCAGGAGATTTTTTGTTGGTTAACAATTATAGCTTTTTTTCTTTAACAAGTTACTTGACATACTAATCATGAAGAGGAAGTAGAGACACTAGCTTATCAAGAAGGGGAATCATAGCATATTTATATTTACTTTAATACAATATTTTCTAATGTGTTCCAATGCATTTTAATGCTATAATATTTTTTGTATACCTACAAAACATACAGTTTGACAATATTCTAACTTTACTTCATCCAAAGTAGATGTTTCTATGTAGAGAAAGACAGTTTGACAATACTCTAAATTTACTTTACCTAGAATCACCCTCCAAAACAATTTAACATGACATTACTTAAGGTGAGAGAAATTAGCTTCCAAAGTCACCTACTTCATTCTTCTGCAACTGATCATGCAAGAACCTTGTGTGAAACCTTGTCAAAACATCTCTTGATAAAATAGAAAATAATTCCTTAGTGATCTACCATTGGAGGAATTAGTTTATTAAGATACAAGGAATCTATGTGCCAAGAGGATTTTCCTAACTCCTAGTTTTGTAAATATTAATGATCAAAGATTACCACTCTCAAACTATTTTGAACTTGTAAACTAAAAACTAAATAAAATGCATTTCAAATAAAATTGGTAAAAATACCAACTAATCTCCCAAGAGCCTAAAACCTTTTACATAGGTAGCCTTACATACCAGAAACACAAGCCAAAAATTGGCTCTTCTTAGTAATCAATTGGTTAAAAGTTATGACCCTTTGAAAGTGGCTATCTAGCATATTGTACTATGCACACATAAAATTTGAATAAAATGAATTTCAAATTTGACTTGGAAAACTTATCAAATGAACTCCTAACGATCTAAAAATGTAAGCCCTATGATAATTTTTGTACTGCACACCCAGTAAATCTAAATAAACTGAGTTTGGTTTTGGCTAAGAAAACTTGCCAAAAGAATTGATTGAGGCCTCAAAATGAATATGGACTATGGAGGATGTCTTTCACACCTACATCGTGTGGTAGTTCCTCTTTTACCATGGCAATCAACAATACACAAAATGTAGGCCATCAAAGTAGGCCACTTAAATAAATATGGAAATGTGCATACTACTAACTGTTGCATACCCCTCAAAATAAGTACTTCAAAAACATCTCAAATTTGAGTACGGGAGGTTGCAAATGAATACTGATGAACTAAAACTGATTTAGAACCTAATTGAAGATCAATGATTAGAGATCACCGAGTTGCTGATTAGATATGTAAGATGATTAAATCAGTAATATGTTGTCATTGATGTCAACTAGTTTTGACAACACTTATCTTGTAAGTTACAAATACCTAACATCTGTAGAAAGGAGAAAAAGAGATGCATAATAGATATATCTACATTTAGGAAGATGGATATGACATATGAGGATAAGGAATACATTGGGTAACTTATTGATGAGTCTATGACCTTATGTTATTGACTTGATTATGTTGCATTCATCTATGATGAGGAAAAGAGCAAAATGACACAGGGCAGTGTGGTCGGTTAATGAAGCATTTCAGTATACACTGAGAAGTGTAGTGTATACAAGCATAGTATAAACTGAGCTTGTGTTCACCGACACATTTCTTTGTTACCGAGCAGAAAGAAAGGAACTAAATGATTAGTTTAGTCGATGGAAGTTGATGAGCTGTAAAGTGTATGATCATGAGGTTGGAGATAATGTTTGTTATGAAGATCAATGACTAACAAAATTCAAAGAAGATCTAAGGGATGGAAACAAAATGTATTATTGACACATCAGCCGAGGAAGGTTTAAGTGGCAAAACCAACGAAGGAGATTAAGCGGCAAAATCTGATGGATGAAAAGAAAAATGGTTTACTTGTCTATTTAAGAGACTAGGGTTTCATTATGAAAATTATGCCGGAAGAAGGAGATTGTAGAGATATCACGTGAATAAGCTTCATGAATGCCTGATTAGACTGGTTAAGGAGAACCAAACTGTAGAGATTATCGAGCGTCAAAAAGATATAATCGAGAGATAGTAAGTTACAGAATATTATTGAAACAGAATTGATATATTGATCAAAGGATTTGAATGAGCTTAATATAGATCTTAACATCTTCAATAGAAGTTGTATTGTAATCAGATCACCTACTGTTACAGTTTGACCATTGTAATCAGATAAATCTCTTAACCGAGTGGACTTGAAAGTCTTGTAATGTCATTCATAGAGTGTACATTTATTATCATGTTAACCCCATAGTGAATGCTAGTTGGACGATAATGGTTAGTGTTAAATCCTCTAGCAAGGTCACACCTTACAGTGTGTTTTATAATCTTTAACAGGGTTGGGTCTTCACTGGCCTCACTTCAGAAGAGTGAACAATTTTTGGGTTGCCGGTCCCAGGAGGTTTTTCCCTTAATAGGGTTTCCATGTTAAATCTCTTGTGTTATGTGTTCATTATGGTAATTGTTTGACTGTCATACTTTACACATTACATATTGGATTTGATCGGTAATCACTATAAGTTATTGTAATACCCCAAAATTGGCACCTATAATTTCAATCAATTTTGGTGCATTTTTCTTCAATTTTACATCATAAAAGTCCTATTTTACTAGGCAAATTTCTCTCTCCTACTTGACTTCATTTGACTTGGTGTCAATTGCAAAAACCCTAAATTGCATTTATCTTACACTATAATTAATTCCTAAGTTTTTTTACTTTATTAGCTAAATAGTCCCTATGATGAATTGATTTAATTCTAAAGTCCTAAGTGCTTTAAATTAAATTAAAATCCACCCTCTTTAGCTAATACACATAAAAGGAATTAATATTACTTGGTTATTTGAATGTATTATCTTATTTGGATTTAATAATTCAAATTATTTGAAGGGTCACCCATATGTGGCAATGATTCATTCTTTAATTAAGTAATTCCTCAATATTTGTCTCAATTGAGAATGAAGAGTCAACCGTTTCATTTCAAGAAACTCTTCATCTTCTCTCCGGGCTTGTCTATATTATGAACCTTCTTCCTCATTCGAAAAAGAGAGGCAATTTGAGAGCACATAAACTATAGCAAAATTTTGTCTCAATTATCTTCATATTTTCTAGCTTTTATTGCACAATTAACTTAATTCTCATTTAGTGTAATTGCACTTTCATAGTAGAATAATTTGCTTATTGTTATTAGCTTAATTTGCACATTCCTTTCAAGTTCTTAGATTAAAATCTGCATTTCATTCTCAAATTAATTGCATATTCATCTTAGATTACTTGCACTTTATTCATCTTTCAAGCTTTCAAATCCTCCGTATTAGCTTGGTCTTTTGGTTGTTGGCTCTCGTTCTGAGTAATTCAAACACCCCAATTAATTAGGAGGCAACAGGTCGAATCGATAGAATCCTGTGAATTGAGTAATTCATACTCATTTTCATGATTTGATGATTGAGCAATGACTATGTTGTGTCTATGGATGGATTAGAGGTCCATGTTTAGCTATAAACATTTTGGCACCCACCGTGGGGTAGAAAAATCATTTCTGACCTCACTCTTGAATTTTTCTGATAAGAAATTTGAACTCTGTCGTGCGTCCATACTTCACTGTGTACAGAATTTCACGTGAAATTTCAGAGTGTGCCGCGTGAAGTTTTGCTCCTAGTAGCATTTTGTCGCGTGAAGAAACACTTTCTCGTGCAGGTCCTTGTACTTTCTCGCACGCAGTGCAGTACTTCCTCGTGTGAAGTTTTTTGATCAGTCATTAAATTTTTGAGATTCTACAATTTACTGTTATTGCTTTCTGACATTTACTTTATGATGTTGATTTCATATTTCTGATTTATGCTACAGCATAACAGTGGTCTATAGGCTACTTATCAAAGATCATAAAAACTTGCTAACAGTTTGCTTGCAGGACAGTTGTTGAAGACATTCTAAAAACGCTGTGCTTGTTTACTATTTTTCATTCACATAGTATAGCTAGGGCCCCGTTAAAATTTCTTAAGGGTCTTGATAGTGAGCTAGGGTAATAGGCTCTTCATTACATGGAAGTGATGCCCATGGATGAATTCGAGACCCAGATCATACTAATATGACAGATACCTGGGGAAGCGGGGAAAGGTAGTGAATCTTTAGCATTTCTACTTGTTAGGGGATTATGCTCTTCTCTCTTTGAGAGAACTAGAAACCCAAAAGCTTGTAGATTTGGTGGAGTGAAACTAACTCAGTGATGAATATGCTTGATGTGTTTGGGTAAGGTGAAGAGGCAGAGAAGTATGCTCTTCTCTCTTTGAGAGAATCAAAAAATCTGACCCTCGAATCTGAGCCAAGTCCTGAGTCACCTTTAGAGGGCCTGCCGAAAGTTGAACCTCTGAGAATGACCCAAGTGAGTACACACCTATCATCGGTGATTCCACCTCACTATAATAAAGAATGTTTTTTTGAGTATAAAGACTCCAAAGCCATGTTAGCTTCCTTCTCATGATTTCGACTATCATCTTGAGAAGACCTTGTCTGTTGTACTGAGCGACGCCGCTCCTAGCCCTGCTTGTGGGGGTGTATGACTTTCAAGAGTTGGTGTGGCTGTGAGGCCTTAACCCTGTATCAGGGGCATTGAAGGTTAGTGTAAATGGAAACCCACTAAAAAATTTCCCTAGTTAGTTGCCTATCTAGATCACCTCCAAAAGGAGACACAATCTTTGTGCAGGGAGGGGGAAGAATCTCTCCCGTAGATTCCCACCATAGGCATGCACTTGGATGTTTGAAGTTGGTATATGAAACTGACCCCTACCTCAAGGGTGACCTTTGAACATATACTATTGAGTCCTTGGAAATACCAAAAACATGGGTGCCCTCTAGGGGGTGACACGATTGTGTGAGGTGAATGGATGCACATAAGTAGTGGGGCAAAGGATTTGTCTTCTCGCCATTTTTTTTGTAGGGATAACTGTGTTTGTTATCGAGTCTTAAACTTATCCATCATGATTAAACAAAGACTCCCATGATGCTACCAAGTTGCTTTGTCCTTGGTAGGTCTGTTTGCGACTACTTCTTGTGTCACCATTTCTTGATCAAACCTTCATGCTTGTAAACGAATGCTTGAACCCTTCAAACTGAGATTGTTGACTAAACTATCCTTCAAACCTATTTGGAAACTGGATTCTCTGTTTGGGAACCATTTACGCTGTGTCTCAAAACCTATCTTTTATCTCAAAATCTACGTTGAACTGTCGAACACTGGTCTTTTCCCGCACGAAGTTTCAAAATCTAAGCATTTCCTCATGCAAGATTTCATTCTCTTGCATGAATCCTGGCATTTTCTCGCGTGACCATGCACTTTCTCACGCAAACTTGTACCCTATTTTCAAAAACAATGAGCTATTTCCTGTTGACTGGTCAAACTTCTACCTAATCTAATTTTTGTCAGGGGTTTGTTTGCTTTTTCCCTTATCATTCACTATCAAAAACTAAGTGTATCGAGCTGAGAATCGATGGATTATTTCTTTGACTCATTTTGTCTCTCATTTGTTTATATTATCTCTTTATGATTTTGTACCTCGCATTGCGATAGTCTTATCTTAGCTATTCTAGCTACTCTTTTGATGATTCGTGCCAGGTCCATCTCGCATCTTGGCTGTTCTAGCCATTTATCTCCTTTTTGCTATCTTAGAGACAGAGTTTTAGCATTATCCTGAGTCTTCTCTTGTCGCATCTTCGTCTATGACTGTCATGACTAGAAGTGGCAACACTTATCCCATTCAGAATACTGGTCAAGGTAGAGGTAAACCTCATGATCAAGAAATAGATCATCCTAAATCTGTCGCAAAATCTAAGCTTTGTAAGGGATCCTCAAGTTCTTCATTGAGTACTTTGAAAGATAGCTTGTCTCAATCATCACCTCCGGTGTTCCAAGAGTGTTTTAATCCGTTGTTTCAAGCATAACTTGGTTCCTCATTTCAAGAATAGGACAACTCATTCTTCCAAGACAACTCATTATTTCATAACTTTGGAAGACCACTTCCTCGGATTGCTCCTATTATTGAATCTATCGACCCTACTAAAGATAGTGACTTGTTTGAACCTGTTGATCCTCTTGATCCTGTTCACGCACCAAAAATTACCTTAGCTGTGCCTTTTCAACATTGTTCATATCATTTTACTAAGGCTTCACTTTTTGCACAGTCCTATGTTGACAAGATGGGAGATCCATTTGACTTCCAACCAGGCAAATACAGCCAAACTCATAATCAATCTCAAAACAACCAGTATCATGGTCAATCTTCCAATGACCAATGCCATGCTCAACCTCAAAATGAGCAACATCATGGTCAATCTCAACATGACCAAAATCAGTCTCACAATGATGATCAATCTCCAAACAAACCTCAAGGTGATCGACAACCATACCTCTATCGCCCTCCTCCATACGACCAAAATCAAGATGATCAACAACAAGGCCAAATTCTGAGCATTTATGAGATTCTTGGTAATGAAGATGATGTAATAACTCAAAATGATATAGCTCCTGCTAAAGCTAATAAGAGTCTCATCAAAATGATGGAAATCATCCTTTTAGAGGAAAAGGAAAAGTACTTTCTTGAGTTGGCCCAACAAGGGGCCAAGTTGCCTCCAAACTATCAAGTTGAAACACTTGTGGCTAAAGAGGAAGAGACTGAAACCGCTAAGCTATGAAAGATCAGATTAGTCAATTTACAAAGGAAAAGGATAAGCCCACACAACAAGTCACAATGGACAAAATATGCCCTTTTCTATTTGACAAGAGTATCTGCATGCCTCCTTTTCCAAAAGGAGTGGAGTTGCCCAAATATGACAAGTACATGGGTACAACCGATCCCCAAGATCATCTAAGGGAATTTGGTGCTTTGTCCATGGAATTTACACACGATAAAACTTATCTTATGAGACTCTTTCCCCATAGCTTGGGTGGGTCAGCTATGGAGTGGTTTTGTCGGTTACCCCCTGGGATTAAGAATTTTGACAAGATCGCTAATCTATTTCTCCAACATTATTCACACAACATTCAACACCCTGTAAATATATGCGATTTGTGTAATCTGAAACAGCAACAGGGAGAGCCTTTCTTGTCTTTTCTCCAAAGGTGGAGACAACTTTGCACGAAGTATCCTCGCAAATTACCCGAGTCTGAGAAACTTGACATCTTTTTGGACAATCTTGTCCTAGACTTTGGATATCAGGTGCAACTACAAGGTCCTTTGACTTTTGACAACATGATCAAGCAAGCCATGAGGATAGAGGCCTTTATGGTTAAGAAAGGAGAATTAACTTTGAATAAGGATAATAAACAAGGGTTCTCCTCGAACAAGGATAAAGGAAAGACTGTCAACAAAAATAGGGATGTTGTAAATGATGGAGTGGTTGATAATGTCACCATGAAGCCTTTAAAGCATGTTTTTAATCTTACTTCCAGTATACAAGCGGCTAAGGCTGTTGAAAAGACCATAATGAATAATCGACAAACTTCAAGATTTTCTAAGAACAAACCTTGGGCCTCTCGACCCAAGTGTGAATTCACTTCTTTGGGAGAGCCTCTTGATGTGGTCTATAAAACTTTTGTGCAGAATTAGGTACTCACTCCTTTGGAAAAATGTCCTTATGACCCACAACCATGACCTCATTGGTGGAATGACAATGCATACTGTGACTATCACCAAAACATTGGTCATAAGACTTCTACTTGTCTCCAGCTGAAGCATAAGGTTCAAGATCTCATTGGCAACGGTGACATTCTTGTGGACAACCATAACAAGAATTCGGATCATCAGGCATTTAAGGATCCCTTCCCTCCTCATGAGAAAGGTGAGTCTTCCACAACTAAGAATACCAATGCCAAGGTTAACTATACGTATACTACCAATGACAATGTCATCAACATGATTGAACCTGTTGAAGTTGAGTATTGCAATGTGATCACTTTCAAGGGGAGCGATGATGCTCCTGAACCTAAGACTCCTTTCATCTTGCGTAATTCTACATCTCATTCATCTGAATTTGAACAAACTCAGGATTGTGCCAATGTTGTTACTTGATCACGTGGAAGGATTGTTTTGAAAGGTCTTGATCCTCCTACACCAACTTTGAAACAAATTATGGATAAGACTGTTGTTGGTCCTACCAACAAAACCTCAAAATCGGTCCCTACACCTGGCACTACTAGTTATAGCATCTTAGATCAACTCCAGCAAACCAATGCTCAGATTACCATTTTTGAGCTGTTGAAGATCTTGCCTGCTCACAGGCAGATTCTGGATAAAGCCCTTGTTGAGGCAAACATTCCCAAAGATCTTGATCTCGACCGGTTCCAATCTATGGTAGGTCATTTGACCTTGCCTCATTATTTTTCCTTCTCTGAAGAAGATGATCACTCTCTGAGCCATCCGCATAATGCTCCCTTGCATATAAAAGTCATGATAGGTGCTAAGCGTGTCCATCGCATGCTTATTGACAATGGTGCTGGTCTCAATATCTGTTATGCTAAGTTGCTTACCCAGCTAGGTTATGATGAGGATTGTGTAGATTCCTGCAAGAAGATTACCATCAAAGCTTATGATGAAGAGGAACACAAATCCCAAGGCTTAGTTGTGCTACCTATCTGCATAGGACCTGTTGAGAGAGATGTTACTTTTAAAGTCCTTGATATTCCTCTTGCATACAACATCTTGTTGGGTATACCATGGATTCATGAGATACAGGTTGTTCCATCTACATACCATCAATGCATCAAGTTCCCATTTCATGGAGCATAAGTCACGGTACCTGCTAATACCAAATACTCTTGCAATACCCTTGCACAATTTGCAGACAATTTGGTTCCAACTAATAGAGAGTCCACTAAGTTATATGATGCTAAACTTAAAGAAATGGAACAAACTCTAAAACTTAAGGATACAGGCATGGGAGGCTATCAAATTGAACCTGTGCTATCATTAGCAGCTCTACCTCTGTCTCCACGTTCTTATGGGAGACCTTCTAAGAGTAACAAATCTATTGCTAGCTCTCCCCAGATAGTTTATGATGGTGCCTTTGTCAAGGCTACAACACCCCTAGAGGATGAGGAAGAAGAAAGAGTTGTTACAACTTGGATCTATAAAGGGAAAGAAACATCTGAAATGACTACTCCACCTCCAGATTTAGAACAAAATCCCTATAGTGAAGCCTTCAAGATCATGGAGCGCTTTGGATATAAAGGGAGTGGTCCTATATGAATGAATGACAATGGTTTGCTGAAACCCATTGAAGCTACAGGTCACTACACAAAAGATACTACTGGCTTAGGCTTCAAAAAGATCCCCTTTCATTTAGGGACAAAGAAATTTGTGCTAGAACCTGAACCTAAACCTAAATTTGAAGATACTACTCTAGAGGTAAATCCAGAGGACAACTCTAATGGGGATACTTTTCCATATCCAATTCCTCCAGAATTTGTTGCACTGTTTGTAGAACCAAATGAGCCTATCATACATGTCCATCTGGTAGAGACTGATACTGAATTTGATGACACCGCTTCAGTGCATCAATTCACATATGATCAATGGAAGGCAACACTAATTGACAACCCCAATTTTAAAGGTGAACAATATAGGCCACCACATTTCCAAAAGTGGTTTGAACAAGAACAACTTCAACAAACCATTAATGCCACAGAGAATGAAGATGAGTCTGGTGATACAACCAGTGCTGATGGAATTCCCATGTCAAGTGTCACTGACTCACATGAGTATGAGTTTGACTCTCTATCTGACGCTACTTTTGATGTAGACATAGATGTTGTTCATGTATATGAAAACCTTCTCGAAGTAGGTGAATGGTCTAGTGTTAGGACGCACGAATTAGATGCCATCGGTGTTAACTTATCCTCTACTTCTGACGTAGGGTCTCATAGGGATTCGAACGCTCCTTTGGATGAGATCGCTCTAGGTCTTGACTTGCTCATCCGCGCTTTTGATGATTATACCATGAACACAATTGAACCAACCATTACTTCTCACTCAAAAATCCCAAGCTGATAAACTGGAACTCCCCTTCCTCATCCAATGAATTCCTAACATTCCAGAATGATTACGCTCTAGCCTGTTACCTCCATGCTATTGAACTTGTAATGTCCTCCATCGGTGAAGGCAATGTCAGCATGACAGAGGTAGATATCAAGTGTCTTAGTCAAAAAATTAAAAGAAGAAAAAATAGATGCTTTGATGGTGAAAACCACATTATAGCAATATCAGAGCCAAAAATAGTAAAAATAAAAGACGTATCTGAGGGTCAAAACCTCTCTGAGGCACCCAAGGAGGAGATTCTTGATACGCTCCCGAGCCACTTTCAAGAGAGATCATCAGTATTGATTGAGCCAACACAACTAGTGAATTTGGGTACAGAGGCTGCTCCACAAATTATTCATCTAGCACAGTCATTATCTACAAAAGAAAGGGAAGAGTTCACTAACTTCTTTCAAAGAAAGAAAATAAACTTTGCATGGACTTACTCTGATATGCCTGGATTGGACCCCAATCTAATCATGCACCATTTGTCCATTGCACTAGGTATTAAACTTGTCAAACAGAAGCTTCAAAAGATGCATCCACACGTGGTACTTTTAGTCAAAGCAGAGCTAGAAAAGTTCTTAAGGCTCATTTCATAAGGACTATTGATTATGTAGAGTGGATTTCAAATATTGTTCCAGTCACCAAACATGATAAATCCATTCGTGCGTGCACAGACTTTCAGGATCTAAATAAGGCATATCCAAAGAATGACTTCCCATTGCCTAATATTGACATGATAGTGGATATGACATCAGGCTATGAAATGTATTCCTTGATGGATGGCTTTTTTGGCTATAATCAAATAAAAATTGTGCCAGAAGATCAAGAAAAGACCGCTTTCATGTGTGCTTGGGGCACCTTTTGCTGGAATGTCATGCCCTTTGGGCTTAAGAATGTTGGAGCAACATATTAGAGAGATGTCACTACCATTTTTCATGATATGATGCATAAAACAATGGAAGATTATGTGGATGACACTTTGGCCAAAAGCATGCAGTGAAAAACTCATCTTACAGATTTGGGTCCCATACTTGATCGCATGGAACAATTTAGTCTAAGACTTAATCCCAAAAAATGTGCATTTAGTGTTACTTCTGGGAAACTCTTAGGTTACATTATTTCAACTAAAGGAATAGAGGTTGATCCAAAAAAAGTTCAAGCTATTATGGAAATTCCTCCACCTAGGAACATCAGTTAGATGAGAGGACTTCAGGGAAGGCTACAATCTATTCAGCATTTTATTTCACAGTTGGCTGACAAGTCACAACTATTCACTAAAACTTTGCATAAGGGTGTGACTTATGAATGGAATGAAGAATGTGACAGGGGACTCACTCAAATAAAATAGTATCTTGCTAATCCACCTATATTGATGCCCCTATTCATGGGAAGCCACTCATATTATACATCTCAGCCATGAACACATCTTTGGGTTCTCTCCTAGCTCAAGAAGATCAGAACAATAAAGAGAGAGCCATTTATTATATCAGCAGAACATTGGTCTCTTATGAGATGAACTATTCTGTCATTGAAAAAGCTTGTCTAGCAGTAGTGTTTGCTTCACAAAAACTACGACATTATATGTTGGCTCACACTATGAGGGTCATTGCAAAAATTGATCCACTAAAGTACTTACTGAGCAAGGATGCCCTCACGGGTAGAATAGCAAAATGGGTTATGATACTCAGTGAATTTGACATTGAGTATGTGGAAAGAAAAGCTATCAAAGGACAAGTAATTGTTGATCAGTTGGCGGAGGCTCCTCTAAAATATCACCAGCCTTTGAACATTGAATTCCCAGATGAATCCATCATGCTTCTCACACATCAGTCTTGGAGCATGTTCTTTGATGGATCATTCACTTAGCAAGGATTAGGTGTAGGCATTCTGTTTATAACACCTCAAAGATACTCATTTCCCAAAGCTTATAAAATGTTGTTTCCCTGCACAAACAACATAACTGAATATAAAGCTCTCATCAATGGTATGAAGATAGCCATTGAATGGCATGTGGATGAGCTCAAGGTCTTTAGAGACTCCTAGTTAATCATCAACCAAGTTAATGATGTCTATCAAACAAAAGATGACAAGCTAGTGCCTTACAAATGAATGGTGGATGATCTCAAACTGTATTTTGCACACATTTCTTTCCAACAAGTTCCAAGGGCAGACAATAAAGCAGCCAATGCTATGGCCACTCTTGCCTCAATGTTATAGATGCCAGAAAATGACTTCAGGCATGAATTCCTAGTGGAGACATTACGTTACCCAGCCTATGACATTCCCGAATCTAGGATGATCTATTCAGTCATTGGACATGATTCATCCAGCTACCACCATATCTATTCCTACCTCCATGACCAAATCATTTCCGACACCTATACCCTGAATAAAAAGCATCACCTAATTCGTAATGCTTCACAGTATGTCATCATAACAAATGACTTGTATAGACGGGGTCTAGACGGTACCCTCCTTAGGTGTCTAGAACCCGATGAGTCAAAACGTGCGTTAGCTAAGGTACATGAAGGTATTTGTGGGTCTTATTCAAGTGGTCTGACATTAGCTCGTAAACTTATTAGAGCTAGTTACTACTGCCCAGATATGGAGAAAGAAGTTGTTCAATATGCCAAGGCTTGTAAATAGTGCCAATTTCACAGAAATCTGATCCATGCTCCTGCTAAAGAGCATATTCCTTTCATCAATTTTTGGCCATTTTAGCAAATGGGCCTTTGATTTGGTGGGTCAGATACATCCTTCTTCTTCAAGAGGACATAAGTTTATCATTACAGCTACAGACTATTTTACTAAGTGGGTTGAGGCAGTGCCTCTGACTATAGCTGATGGCAAGTCTGTGGCTATGTTTATACTAAACTACATCATCTGTAGATATGGTGTACCATCATCCATTATCACTGATAATGGGGGACAATTCAAGAACAAGGACCTGAAAGTGTTATGCACCAAATTCAAGATCATTCAACATTGGTCTTCTATCTATTACCCCCAAGGTAAGGGACAAGTAGAAGCTTCTAATAAGACAATTCTCAAAATCTTGCACAGAACAACTCATAAATCTGGTAGAGATTGGCACCTCCAGATTAATCTGACTTTATGGGCCTACATAACAAGTATTCGAACACCAACGGGGGACATGCCCTTTGCCTTGGTTTATGGAGCAGATGTAGTATTTCCTATTAAGATTGAGATTCCTACATTGCGAGTCTCTCTGAGGGGCCTCATTATTGATGAAGACATTAGAATATCCTGGCTACAAGAGCTAGAGCTACTGGATGAACGTCAGAAGGTGGCATTCGATCATCTTCGAGCATACCAGAAGAGAATGTCAAAAGCCTACAATAAGAAAGTCAGACAAAGGGAATTCCAAGTGGGTGATCTTGTCCTGAGAGAAAACCCCAAGAATCAACAACATCAGGTCCAAAAAGGGAAATTTGAACCAAATTGGCTTGGTCCATACATTATTACTACAACATTTAGATCTGGTGCTTACCAACTCTCCACTACTGAAGGAGAGCAACTCAAAGAGCTGATCAACACTCTTCATCTGAAGAAGTTCTACAACTGAGACATTTCTTGTGTGCTCATGTACGTACTTATTGATCCTGAAAAAAATCCTGAAAATGATATATTGTCAAAAATCCTAAAAATTGCAAAATGTCCTAAAGAAATGATCATCTTAGGGAAAACCTGGTAAACAGGCACTTTGATGTATCTATTATCTTGGTGAAAACATGGTAAATAGGCGCCTTGATAATACCCCCAAAAAATAGAAAATTTGAAAAAAAATACAAAAAAATGAAATGTTCAAAAAAAAAAAAGAAAAAAAAAGAGAAAAGTACAAAAAAATTGAAAAAGAAGAAAAAAATGTGCCATTGATGAAAACCTTGTAAACATGCGTCATGGTAGCAAAAATAGAATTTCTGCCAAGATGGTGAAAACTTGGTAAACAAGTGCCTCTTGTTTCTGGAAGCTATATCTCATCTCAACACTGCTTGGCTCTTAGTTTCCTGCTTTAGTTTGCTTTCTCACATTCTTGGTTTAGTTTGTTTCCTGCTTTAGTTTGCTAGCTCAGGCATTCACTTTCAGTTATCTTCGAGATTTTCCTCGACTCTACATGGATTGGAACTGGTCATGCTTGGGGGCATCTTCTTGGTCTTGGGGGCATTTTCCTATCACTTTTGGAAGTTTTATTCATGCATTAGTCACCAATGATTCTCACTACGTCTTCCTATTGATGCCTAGCTACTTATGAGATGTCTCTCCTTGAGGATCTCTTGTGTATCAGTCGCCAGTGGTTTTCACTGTGCCTACCTACTGATACCTAGCTCTCGTTTGAACCCCTCTCTTTCGGGATCTCTTCCTTACATTAGTCACCAATAGTTCTCACTGCGTCTACTTGCTGATGTTTCATTTGTGCTTAGTTCTCCCTCTCGAGAAACTTCCTTGTATCGGTCACCAGTGGTTCTCACTGCGTCTGCCTGCTAATGTTTCATTCATGCTTAGTTCTCCCTCTTGAGAAACTTCCTTGTATCAGTTGCCAGTGGTTCTCACTGTGTTCATCTATTGATACTTGGTTATTACTTTGATATCTTCTTGAGACTTCGTCTCTTGCGACGCTCACCAGTGGTTCTCACTGTGTCTGCCTACTGTCACTGTCCCGTTGAGACTTCGAACGTTGTACATTTATGATTTGACTTCAATCCGCTTGAACACAAACTTAAACTGAAACTGAAACTGAATTTGTAACTCTCTAAGGCGTGCTGAGCTTTTCCTTTGCGTGCTTGTTTTGTTGCTTTATCATTTCCCCTTGAGTGAATCTCAGATGTCTTTCTTGACTGAGAAACATGAAGACTGGGGGCTTGATCTTTTTCTTTTCTTTCTATTTGCTGGTTTAGTTCCAATGATCCAATGAATCTATCTAAGAGGGGTGTCCACTGTGAGAGCCTTCATCTCGTGTTGGATGGCCATGTGTACCTCGACTCCTTTTATGTGGAAGCTTTGGTGAGGTTGGTTCTTCTCCTTGTTTGTTTTGAGTGACTTCTTTCTGCTACAAGTGCAATTGTAAACGCTCGTCCTGCTAAGTGAACGTAAGGGTCACTGCAAGCATTCTTTAGCAAAAGAAGGAACTCTCGTGTGACTGGCATGTTTGGATGCAAAAAACATTCAGGTCATTCTAGCAATTATGCTTTGATGCTTATATTAACTTGCTAAATTAAAAGGAATAGGTGTTCAGGTCATTCTGGCTTCTTGTGCCTTAATGCTTACATCTCATTCCGACAAATCTAAGACTTATGTCATATTCATATTCTCATGATTGCAATGTTAGTGAGGATTGTATGGCATCTTGCGAATGTCTGTTGCTAAAAACTCTATGATGATAATATGATGAGTCCAACAACCAACTCCTAGGGTTGCGTCTAGTTTAGGCTTGCATTTTCATTCTAGGCTTGCATTGAGATAGTGTTTGGTGCTCTCTTGATTGTCTTCTGTTCATCAAAGGTTCTCATCTTTTGTCCTAGGTTCCTCTTGGTTGCACAAGTTTTCGAGATCGAAATCGAAATCTGACATCTCTAGATAGCTCAAAATTGCGTTGTAAATTCTAGGATCCTTTAGGATCAAACGCTTGTGTAGTCAGCCTTCTGGCGTCATTTTGCTGCCAGATTCGCATCTTCTCATTATTTTTTGGAGATCTTCAATCTTTTCATCAAAGTCAACTCTAGTCAAAATTGGTCAAACTTGGTCAACAGGACCTCCAAATCGCTCCAAATTGCTTCTACAGCTTCTTGAATCTAGTCTGATTGCTTCTATTTTGCAACCTCTTATTGTCAATCATCCTTCTGATATGTCATCTTTTGATTTCACTCCCGAGGGGGTAGGATGATTGCATCATTTGAATCTTGTCGAACCAGTCTCATATCAACTTGATCTAAATCAAAGTCCTCATCGCTTGGGGCATCTCTTCACTAGGGGCATCTTCGTGCCTCACATCTCGTCATCTTGTTATCTATCTTTTAGGTATTTGAGCAATCTAACTTGGATCCTTGAGGATCAAGCTTCGTTTTGGAGATGGTTCTCGAAATCTTCTAGGCATTGGGGCAATCTAACCCTAATTCCTGGGAGTCAAGCTTCGTTCTGGAGATGGCTCTCGAAATCTCGTTTAGACTATTATCTAGGCAATCTAACCTGGGTCTCGAAGGGCTAAGCTTCGTATTTGGGCAATCTAACCCTGATTCTGGATATTAGTCCTAAATCTGCATCTGTCATCATTCGATCAATCGGTATTGGGGCAATCTAACCCCGATTCCAGTCTCCTCTCAAGTTATCATTAGACTGTTGTCTTCACAATCTAACTTAGACTTCGGAGAATCATGCCTCGTTCTAGAGGTGGTTCTGGAATTTGATCTATTTCAGTGTCTTGGCATCCTAACCTTGACTTCCGAGGGTTAAGCTCCATTCTGGGGATAATCCTGAAATCTCATCTATCGCATCAGACTATTCTTTGAATCAACACGCTGCTCGCACATCAATTCAAAGAGGGGCAAATGTAATACCCCAAAATTGACACCTATAATTTCAATCAATTTTGGTGCATTTTTCTTCAATTTTACATCATCAAAGTCCTATTTTACTAGGCAATTTTCTCTCTCCTACCTGACTTCATTTGACTTGGTGTCAATTGCAAAAATCCTAAATTGCATTTATCTTACACTACAATTAATTCCTAAGTTTTTTGACTTTATTAGATAAATAATCCCTATGATGAATTGATTTAATTCTAAAGTCCTAAGTGCTTTAAATTAAATTAAATTAAAATCCATCGCCTTTAACTAATACACACAAAAGAAATTAATATTACTTGGTTATTTGAATGGATTATCTTATTTGGATTTAATAATTCAAATTATTCGAAGGGCCACCCATATGTGGCAATGATTCATTCTTTAATTAAGTAATTCCTCAATATTTGTCTCAATTGAGAATGAAGAGTCAACTATTTCATTTCAAGAAACTCTTCATCCTCTCTCTGGGCTTGTTTATATTATAAACCTTCTTCCTCATTCAAAAAAGAGAGGCAATTTGAGAGCACATAAACTATAGCAAAATTTTGTCTCAATTATCTTCATATTTTCAAGCTTTTATTGCACAATTAGCTTAATTCTCATTTAGTGTAATTGCACTTTCATAGTAGAATAATTTGCTTATTGTTATTAGCTTAATTTGCACATTCCTTTCAAGTTCTTAGATTAAAATCTGCACTTCATTCTCAAATTAATTGCATATTCATCTTAGATTACTTGCACTTTATTCATCTTTCAAGATTTCAAATCCTCCGTATTAGCTTGGTCTTTTGGTTGTTGGCTCTCGTTTTGAGAGTAATTCAAACACCCCAGTTAATTAGGAGGCAATAGGTTGAATCAATAAAATCTTGCGAATTGAGTAATTCATACTCATTTTTGTGATTCGATGATCGAGCAATGACTATGTTGTGTCTATGGCTGGATTAGAGGTCCACGTTCAGCTATAAACAATTATTAACTGGTAATCGGTAAAAGGCATAGACAATTTACTATTTTATGTTACCGAGCTGCAGAAGTTTGTGTAAATTGTTTTTGGTTATACATTTTGTATTTGGGACTGTGGATAACTGATTCACCCCCCTCTCAGTTATTCTAACAAATACAAGCACTTAATGATAGGTGGTGAATATGTTCCTGAAGCCAATTCTCATGATACTCATTGGATTTCAACTTATTGGCTCTTAAAGTAGGCTTCTCCACATAGTTTCTAGAGGTGCTCTTTTCATGCCTTTGCAAAATTTCAACATGGCCACTCCAATTTCTCTTTGAGAGTGCCAATAGTGGCTCTAGATGATGTTCATAGTATTTTTTGCAAACAAATGAAATAGTGGCTCTAGATGATGGTCATAGTATTTTTTGCAAACAAATGAAGTGTTTGGGTGGTGAAGTGGTTGTCGATAGTTGTGGTGAAAAGTGGAAGTGTGAGGCAGTTCTTGATGCAGGCATTTACGAGGCAGTAGAGGTGGCGTCAAGATGGAGGCTAATTTTACCATAGTAACCCTTAGTCAGCAATTGGCATTCCTTGACCAAATCTCAGAGAAAAGAATGCAACGTATCTTAAAAATTCATGACCCTATTTTTGTGAAAATTATGGAGATTATACTAGGAGTGGAACACATTAGCTCTTAGTACCATTAGCACACCAAAATGATGTGGCCTCCATCATCATGACATGTGGCCTTGAACTAGGAACAAAGGTGGAGGTGGAATGGGCCTTACACAAGTGTGTTGAAGAAGAATTATTATATGAGATGAAATCTCTCCTTGCTATGGCACATCCAAGAGAAGGCTTCATAGTAGAGAAAGGTGAATGGTTACATGCCAGGGAGTTTTTTCCCCTGTTACGCCCTTTTCTCTTATAGAGTGCCACCATTGGGAAAGAGGAGCAAATAGTTAAGGGTCAAATAGGCTAGGAATCCTTGAAGGATTTCCTATGTGAATGCGAGACGAAGGTCAAAGAAGGAAAAGGAAAAAAAGTAGAAGGGCACAAAGTAGACACAATTTGACCTAGCAAATTACTAGGCTAGTGCACCCAACAAATTAAAAGTGCTCTATCAAAAAACACTTTATTTAGATCTCGATTATAATAGGTTAGGGCCTTTTGCTGTCAGGTTTTAGTTTTTTTGTTTATTAGGGTTAACAAGAATATGCTTTGCAATGAGTTTCTTGGAATGCCTAGTTGGGAGGGTTAGATGACAACAATTTGGAGTGTTTTTGGTTCAACATTGGATTCAAATGGTATCTCAAAGATTCTTTTCTATGGTTTGTAAGTAAACTTCTTTAAATATTAATAAAAAAATCTATATTATCAATTGAAAAATATAATATTTTGAAAATAATGTTGGTCTTATTATTTGAAAAAATCTTTGCACTTTATTATATACAAGATTTATTCTGATAATTTATATTGCTAATACAAAGCTCATAAAACATTTTTTATGTTTTTGGTTAGGGGAAGCATACCAATAGTAGTTATAGGTAACTGTGCACATCTATAGAGTCTAAACTATACATCATATATTTTTTATTTATTTATTGTTATCTTCTTATGTAACTTAGCTACTTAAAAATTATATTTTAGATTTTGGATATCAACGAAGCTTCCTATAGAATTTGTTAAGTGTCTTAGGGTCAAAAGTGGCCATTCCAAAGTGTCACCCGATATCTACTTAAAGATGCCCCATCAATCTTACACTTGAAATTGTCAATACTTATGGACAAATGTTTCAATAGTAGTGCACCAATAGACCATTTATCAATAAAAAAAGCTAAAAATGATCATTAATAAACTTTTCGTGATCATTTTTTAGCTCCTTTAAAATTAAAAATAAAAAATCAAGTAAAAGTAGAGTGAATGAGAGTTGATGACTATTAGAATAGGCTCCTACTCGTGCTCTTCCTCTCACTTATTAATAAGCTTTTAATTATTAGTTATCATTTTTTTTCTCTATTGAAATAAAAAATTAGAAAGTTAAGTACCCTGAAATGAATGAAAGTTGGGCTGCACTACTCACGCTCTTCCCCTCACTTCTCTTTCCCAAAATGAAATTCCCACATTTTTAGCACAAAGTTTCTCAAGTTTGAAGCATGAACTTATTGGAGGCTGACAATTTTGTGCGCTGAAAAGATCGCTTATACAGCCTCTAGGCTAAAAATGAAAAGTGGAATCTGAATAACTTGCTTTAAAGACCCAAGAACATATATGTTCAGACGGCGCCATGACAACAAGGAAAAGGATTTTAGTCTCAGAAATATACAAATCCAACTAGTTAGTAGAAATGTCATTTCTACTTTTTAAGGCTGGCGCCAAAAGTAGTCCTATATTCTACCGTGTTCGAATACGTAAAAGACAAATTCCCGGACGGAGATAAAAAATTACGAAAATCAATAGTATGATTTGCTGAAGAAATAATGAGTGATTTCGACTTGTATTGGAAACTGCAAGGAAGAAAAGCAGAAAAAGGGTTGTGCTGTGTAAAGATGCAGAACAGTACAATAACTTTTTATATACGTTCAAAAAAATCACAATCTTTCTTGTACGAAAGAAATCAACCTCTCACATGTTTCTGCATTTCTTCTACGAATTTCAAACACAAATCTGACTTACATGATCAATAACATGGGAGCCTTGTCAGATAAAATAGCTATGTACATATAGGTTTGCTTGACCTCTTTCATTACCACACGGTAGAATTTAGGAGTGTACTTACGGCGCCAGCTTTAAAAGTAGAAATGACATTTCTGCCTACCAGCTGGATTTTTTATGTTTTCTTTATCGTTACGGCGCCCTTACATAATCGATATAATAGCCCTTTATATTATTTATATTTTTTTAATATTTTCTTTATCGTTCATGGCTTAGTTTTCATTTTAAAAAAACAAATCTGTACGGTACACATGGCTCTGCGGTCTTCCAAGTTCCTTATCGTTCATGGCTTAGTTTTCATTTAAAAAAACAAATCGGTACGGTACACATGGCCTTGCCTTTTCTTTTCACCTTTCTCATTATTCGGCGTTTCTTTTACGCACAGATCGGAGCCACTCGTTCAAAGTTCATTATTTCTTCATCTTTGTCTCTTCACCTATGACCACTCCCTTACGAGAACAGAGCGCTTCAGATACCTGGTTTCATCCCCGTGTTGGGGGCATTACTCAGAAGTAGTAGTAGTAGCACCTATAGGTAATCCTATAGACTAACAGCACCTAATAGGGAATTTTTAACCCTATAGAGGGACAGCTATCTATAAGGTATCATTTCATAAGCTCGTAACTTGCAATCTCCTGATTGACCCTCCCAATAAATTTAGCCATTAACACTCCCAACATCAAGCTTTCTTCATCGCCTTTCACTGCGATCCGATTCCATGGCATCTACTTCTACCAGCGGGAGTAAAGGAAAGGAGATAGTTGAGCAACCCTTTTGTGGAATGGCACCATCTCCTCCTACTTCGACGGTCCAAGAATCCATGAAAAAAGCCTCCTACGATGTTTTCATCAATCACCGCGGAACGGACGTCAAAGATAACCTAGCTAGCGCTCTGTATGACATTCTTACTGGTATGCAACTCTCAGTCTTTTTGGACAAGAAAGAGTTGGAATATGGTGGTTACTTTCCCGAAGCATTACAAGCAGCAATGAACAGCGCTTTGGTCCACATAGCTATTTTTTCTAAGAACTATGCAGCATCACCCTGGTGTTTAGCAGAGTTATCACATATGCTTAGATCCGGTGCCCCGATTATTCCTATCTTTTACAGAGTAGATCCTAGTGATCTCAGATATGTGAAAGGAGAATATGGGAAAGCCTTTAACGATTATGTAAAGAGGCGTAGATATCTAGAAAGACTCGAGGAGTGGAAGACCGCGCTCAACGTCGTCTCATTTTACAAGGGCGAAGTCATGAAAAATGGAGAGTAAGTGTCAGGCATTCGGCCCCCCTATAATAACAAATATGCAATTTTTTTTTCTCATGTATATCTATAGATGTCAGTATTTTTATTTTTTTTTATTTTTTATAGTTTTAGCTTTTTCAGCGATGAGTATAGGCAGCTGAAGGATATTGCGGATACCGCGTTGAAAATTAAAAAAGAAAAAGAACCATTGAAGGTTGCAGATCATCCAGTAGGTATGGAAGATCTAGTGCAAAAGTTTGAGATCACGAAGACAATCCAATCTGTTGAGGGTGATCAGGGTGTATGTGTTATTGGAATCTGGGGTATGGGTGGTCTTGGCAAGACCACCCTTGCAAAAGAAATATATAATAGCAAATCTTCTTTATTTAAGCGGCCCAGTTTTGTGTATAATGTTCGAGATGGTGGGTTGGTTGGGAAGCAGAAAAAACTCCTCAAAGACCTTGGTTTCGAAGAAGAATTTGAAAATATCGAGGAAGGCAAGGAAAAACTTTCAAGTCGTTTGAGATCTACTAAGGCATTGATTGTTCTGGATGATGTAGATCATGTGGACCAACTCGATGCTCTTTTGCCTGCAAAAGACAGACTTGCAAGTGGGAGCCTCGTCATTGTTACCACCAGGGAACGCAGTGTCCTTGATTCTGGGCGCATCACTTGTATACATGAAATGGAAGCACTTGATCTATTGTATGCTAGAGAACTTTTCTGTTGGTATTCTTTTGAACAAGTGTTTCCTTGGGAAGGATTTGAGGAACTCGTGGAAAAGGTTGTAAAGGCTTGTCATGGATTGCCTTTATCTCTCAAGGTAATCGGAAGGCAACTCTATAGAGAATCTAACAAAAAATGTTGGGAGTCTTTGTTGTCTAAAATCAGCAAAATATTGTCTGCTGATATTCAAAAGGTACTCAAAATAAGCTACGACACTCTTGATGATCAAGAAAGAGAGATGTTTCTTGATGCTGCTTGTTTTTTTATTGGAGAGAAGAGTAGTTTGGTGATTGCATTATGGGATGGCTTGGAGTGGAGTGGTTATATGGGCTTGAAAAAGCTTGTCAGCAAGTGTTTGCTTAAGCTTGATGATGAAGATTTTATAAGTATGCATGATCACATAAGGGATATGGGAAGGAACATCGCAGAAAAGCAATCACCCTATCGCATTTGGCTCCCTCAACCAGTTATTAATGTCCAGAATCAAAAAGAGGTAACTTGTTCTTATTTTTAATTAACAATTATAAATTCATTTATTATGTAGCTAATTAATAGAAAAAAAAATCATTTTGTTAGACAGATATTTCTCCGCCAATTTTTTTTAATTTTATTGTAAAATGGCATTTTAAGCAAGACGCTCTGGTTAGTTAGACTTATTTTACAATCAAATAGCTGAAACAACTAGCCCGTTTACTCAAATATTGTGTATTTGAAACAAACAAGAGTCAATTTTTTTTATTGATCTAGTGCTGGCTGTATCAGCTTATCCATTTTTATAACTAGCAAATTACAGGTCTATTGTTTAGTCATTTTGTCCAATCGAAGTTGCATTCTCTAATGACATTTGCTATGTAGGACGTCATTTTTGTTAGAGCAGCAATGCACTGTTTAGTTCTGTAATTCTTATCAAGGGGCCTCTCTTTGATAAAGAAAGCATATTTAATATTGCATTAACTCATCTTTTTGTGTGTTTTGGTACTAATGTTTTTTAAATAGTGAATTTGATGGTCTAAGGGGTTTAGCTTGGTTGGTTAAAGTAGTGAGTTTTCATTGTAGAAACCTTGGTTCAAATCTCAAGAATGACATCTTTATGGAATTCTAAATGTTTTAATTGTACAAAATTCAAAGATAAATGAATATAAGATATGTTGTAGCAGTATTGTTTCAATTTTTTATAAAAATCCATTTTATTTTTGCATACTGTCAAAGTTTGAGTAGACTTGAGAATCTCGAAATGCAATACTAGAATCACAGTGTGAATTGTTCAAATTTCTATGACTCTTCATTTTACTTACAAGTTTTCTTTTCAAAAACCAAAAAAACCATAGTTTGGCTATTATTCATTCAAATCTTTACATTTACATGTTGAATGAAAAACATGTTTTAGCTTAAACACTTAAATTCATCCTAAAACTCTAATCGGAACACCAAACTCTTAATATCATTCTTTCCAAGAGCAACTAATTCTTGTCATCCTTAGTATCCTCCTCCCTTCCCTTGAAATATCACCCAAGAGCCCAAAAATGTAGGTTTTCTCCAAAATTAGAGTCTTCAACCAGCCAGATAATTTTTACAGATTTTGTTTAAACTAAAACCATTAAAAGTTATACAACATGCGATGTTTGGTATTTTTAATTTTATTTTTATTTTTATCTTTTTTGTTTTTCCATCTCTCTTCTTATCTTGTAGACTTTGCTTTGACTTCCCCTTTCCTTCTCATTTTGTGCCTGCTCCTGCCCCTCCCTCTTTTTATCTCTATTGAGATTGGCTTGATTTGCATCTTACATTTTGCTTATTCTGCATTCTCTTTCATCTTGATGATGGATCACAAATTGAAACATCGATGCTAAAATCAAATACACAATAAAAAACCATTAATCTATTCATGACTTTATTTTCATTTAAAAAAAAGTTTTATACGGTACCTACTTTGATATCACATGGGTATGATGTCTCTCACATCAAGGTGGCTTACACCTCTCATTATTCCACGTTTCTTTAACGCAAAGACCAGCTACTCAAATCAATACCCTTCATTATTTTATCTTTGTCTCCGCGCTTATGTCCTCTACTACCAAAACAAAGCGTTTCACATATCTGATTTCATATTGTTGTTATCATTTCATAAGCTCGTGATTGACAAATTCCTCCTGCAATCTACTACCATTTAGCAATAACTTAGCCTATAACCCTCCCAACATCAAGCTTTCTTTCATTGCTTTGCTCTCTTCATTGCCTTTCACTGTGACCCGATTCCATGGCGTCTACTTCTACCAGCAGGAGTAAAGGAAAGGACCCCTTTTATGGATTGGCATCATCTCCTAATTTTGTCACATAATCCACGAAAAAGCCATCCTACGATGTTTTCATCAATCATTGTGGATAAGACGTCAAACCCACCGTAGCTAAAGTTCTCTATGACATGCTCACTGGAAGGCGACGCATCGTTTTTGGATGAAAAGAGTTGGAATATGACAGTTTCTTTCCCCAAGCATTGGTAGTAGCAATGAGCAACGCTTTGGTCCATATAGCTATTTTTTCGGAGGACTATGCACAATCACCCTAGGGCTTGGCAGAGTTATCCTACATGCTTACAACCACCTCCCCAATTATTACTATATTCTACCATGTAGATCCTAGTGTTCTGAAATGGGTAGATCAAGGGAAAGGAATGTATGCCCAGGCCTTCACGAAGTATGAGCTGAAGGGTAGATACTTGGAACACCTTTAGGAGTGGAAGACAATGCTCAAGGTCATCTCAAATTACATTGGTGCAGTCATAAATAATGGCGGGTAAGTGCCATACATTTGGTCTCCCTATAATAACATATATGTAGTCTTTTTCTCTCTCTCTCAAACACATAACTTTGGCATAGCAGTATTTTGATTTTTCAATGTTACACATAACTTTGGCATAATAGTATTTTGATTTTTCAATGTTCTTATTCAACGAAGAGAATAGGAAGTTGAGGGATATTGTGGATGTTGTGTCCCAAAAAATAAAAATTATGTCATTGCCTGTCGCCGATCATCTAGTAGGTGTGTAAGAAATAGTGAAAGACTTTGAGAAGAACACAATCGATTAGGGTGTAATAATAATTGGAATTTGGGGCACGGGTGGATCTGGCAAGACCACTCTTGCAAAGGAGTTGTACAACAAAAAAAAATCTTCTTTGTTTAATTAGTCTAGTTTTGTGTTAATGTTTGAAATGCCTACACTAAAAGCCTGTTGTATGAGTGGCAGCAAAAAATCCTTAAAGACCTGGGTATTCAAGATGCAAAATTTTACAATATTGAGGAAGGTAAAGCAATGCTTTCAAGGGATTTGAGATCTACCAAGGTGTTCATTGTTCTGGATGATGTGGACCATGTGGACCAACTTGTTGCTCTTATGCCTGCAAAGGATGGACTTGAAAGTGGTAGTCTTATCATTGTTTTACTACAAGAGAATGCGACGTCTTCAAATCTTGGCCTATCACTTCTATATATAAAATGAAATCACTTCATCCAATTTATGCCAAGCAACTTTTTTGTTGGCATGCTTTTGAACAACCTCTTCCCTATGATGGATTGGCAGAGCTTGTTGAAAAGTTCTTAGAGGCTTGTATATTATCACTATCTCTCAAGGTAATTGAAGGAGAACTCAAAGGGGAGCTTGAAAAAGAATGTTGGGAGTCTTTGTTCCATAAAATCATTACAATAGTTCCTATTGATATTCATCAGATACTCAAAATTAGTTATGACAATCTTGACCATCAAGAAAAAGAAATGTTTCTTGATGTTGCATGTTTCTTCATCGGAGAAAAGAGTAGTTTGGTAATTATATTATGGGATGGATTAGGGTGGAGTAGCCTACGATATTTGAAAAGACTTTCTAGTAAGTGTTTGGTTGAGAAAGATGACAATAGTGTTATAAATTTGCATGACCACATAAGAGACTTACGAAGGGGCATTGCAACAAGCCAATCACCCTATCGCATTGTACTTTGTCAACAATTTATTAATGTCCACCAAAGAGAGGTAAGGTTCATATTTTTTTATCAATTAAACCGGTATAGGTTCAAAATTAAAGAAAGACAAAATTTATATCCACCAAGTTTTATTAATTTTATGGTTGAATAGCTTTCTATTCACACATTATGGCTAGTTAGACCTATTTGACGATTAAATAGATGAAAAAATAATTGATTTCAGTGTTGGCTACAAAGTTGTATACGATGTACAAATTATTTATTATAAAAAGTATTTTTTTTAATCAATTGGAGTCATATTTGCTAATGTCATTTAGCTATTTGGATCATTTTTGTTATAGCAGCAATGTACTTTCTAGTTCTGCATTGTATTCATGAGGCTTTTCTTTGCACAACTTGCATATCTAATATTGCATCCACTCATTTTTCTAATATTTGCACTATAATATTTACTCATTAAACTATTGCTGCATTTATTCATTGACTAAATTATATGTATAAAGTGTGACGAATTTAAAGGTTAATTGATACAAGATATGTTGAAGCAATATATCAACTTAAAAATAGTTTCTTCTTTATTTCTTTAGCTTGTCAAGATTTGAGTGGATTTCAGAATCTCTAATGACACTATTACGTGAAATGCAATATTGAAATCCTGATATGAATTGTTAATTTTTTGTGACTTCTCATTTCATTTACTAGTTTTCTCTTTCAAAACCAATAAAAAATAATTTGGCTAGATAACTACTAGTCTATTCAAATAATGTGTTTTTAATTTGAATGAAAGACATATTAGTTTAAACACTAAAATTCATCCCAAAATTCTATTCAGAAGACCAACCTCTTTGTATTAGTCATCTTAAAAGCATGTTATTCTCATCATTTGCACTATCCTCCTCCCCTTTAATATCACCCAAAATGAAGTCTGTCATATATGTATGTCTTGCAACTTTGTGAACAAGGCTACCGCTCGAATCAGAAATACAACATACTAGCACTTGCACTTGCCTATAGTATGATATATATTAGATGGTGATATTGTGGTGCTTCTATGAGAAGTTTGGCCATAATAATTTTCATGTATAGTGAAACATTTGGTGGAATAATTTCATGTAAGATGAAATTTAGTGAATTAATGTATCTAATTAAATAGAATTTATTTTCTGTACATGTGTACATGCTTCTTTCTTTTTAGATATTCAAGCATATAATTCATTTTGTATTTCTCTCTCCCTCTCTATCTATTTATATCTATTTCCAATTATCTCACTAACATGGATCCACACAAGTGCGCACACACGCACACACACTATACTTATTTCTCCTCTCTATCTATATTTGTTTTTGTGTACATTATGTTACCTTATTTCTCTCTCAGTCATGCACTCTTTATCTCTATATCCCTATCTCTCCTTTCTGCTCTTTATTTTTATCTCATTATATTTACCTATTTCTCTTATACACTCCATCTATTCTACTTTATATCTTTACCTCTTTATTTCTCTATTTTTGTCCATCTCCTTCTCACTCCCCTCTATCTCTCTATCTCTTTCTATCTGTATCTCCCTAGCTATATGCCCCTCCTCCCTATCTCTCCCTCTCCCTCTCCCTCTATGTACATCATTCCATACTCCTTTTCTTTACTCGACATTTCTATCTCTATTCCTCTCTATCTTCCTTCCACTCCTCTTTATATATTTCTATCTGTATCTTTCTCCACCTCTATCTCACCATCTATATGTCACCCTTTATCTGTATGTCTCATTGTCTCCTTCTCCTCGCTTCCATATTTAACTCTATCAACTATTTTTCTATCAACTGTTTTTCACCCTAAGTGAAAACACATCTCTTTAGCCCATTTTGTGCTTTGCGTAATAATATTTCACCCCCTTCATTTACAAAATATTGATAGATTTATCAATTATACATTATGCTTTTCATGATCATTTGATGGTTCAAATAGATCATACATTATCTTTGTATCATAGTCCATTCCATTACAAACTATACCTATAACAAGCTTTTCTATATTTGAAGCTTCTTCACTATGTCAAAAATGTTAATATTTTCCAGATTTATCTAGGAATGTTCAAGCTATAGAGATCTTTCAAGACTAAGCACAAGATATAAAGAAATGATTAAAAGATGGGAGAGATAGTACCCGAATTGTAGTTTTGAAATGAACTTCAAATCTGACCCTTCTAAGTCTCCAAGGTGAGTGGATGTAAATGGGCTAGGTCAGCCCATCTAGGGCTTCCAATATGTCTTCAATTTGATCTTTACTTTGACCTAGGATCTGACCGATGCCACTGTAAATCTGCCTTGAGATCTGCAATTGTATTGCTCCTCTTAGTCTAGAATTTGCAACTAAATATGTTCTTATTAGGGCAGAGAAATCTCAAACCAAAGGATGATGCGCCACGAATCTCGCTGCGTCTTAATGGATGAATTCACCGCTGCCTTAATTGATGAATTATTCGTTGCTGCCTTAATTGATGAATTATTCGTTGCTGCCTTAATTGATGAATTCGCTGCTCCTTTATGCTGCCTTAAACGATTCTTGGAAGAGGAGAATATGCTATGTTTTTGATATCTCTTATCCCAAAAATCGTCCCTCCTATATATGAGTAGGGAGTCCCTCCTCAAGAGGTCGACCAAAATAAGATAATAAATCCCCAAGGGGGTTGACTTTGGGCCCAGACAAATTAAGTAATATATAATCGATTTGCTAATAAACAATAAATATTAAATATCTCATATATTTAATATTATTATTTATATAAATATACGCCATATATTTAATATCTTATCCGGTGCAAGTGATATTTGTCGACAAGGCCATAATATCAACACTCCCTCTTGGACTTGAGGCAAAGATCCACTCATGGATCCTTCATCATAAAACATAACCAAAATGAATTTTATAAATCTCTTATCTATGAAGGTAGATCTCCATCCTACTAATTTTTGATTAGAACATGTATGTTCATTATCATTTCCAATCATAGATTTCATATCCATATGGAAATCATCTTTCCATGGTAAAATCAAATTTCAAGATGTTTACCAACCGGATGTGGTGTGGATTTCCTAAATCCACGAGTCTCCATGACTCAAAGCACAAAATATAAAAATGGATTCCTTATCCAATGATGCCATAGATTTCTCATCTATGATAGTAGACCTCTATCTACAAGATATAATGAGAACACGATTGTTCGTCATAAACCATACATCTCATAGTTATATGAGAAACATCATATCATATGATGCTTACCATCCAAATGTGGATCTCCTAGATCCTCTAGTCTCTATGACCCAAGAATATCAGTCCATGATATTCATGATAACATCAAGTTGTTGTATATTGCTAATGCATGGGTAGGTGATTGAGACATTTTATATGTTTAATCACTACGTTACTGAATGGGCACTCATACTGTTGTCATTTGTGTTTGTCATTGATGTCAACATATGTTTATGTGAGGGGAACATACTGGTTATCATAGTGTACAGACATTGTACGGATGTTTCAGATGTTGTGAAGTCAGATGAGAGTTTAGGAAGATGTTGTGATCTTATATCCAAGATCGTATCATGTAATGTTTCATATTGGATAAGTTACAGATGTTTTGGTGAACACTGGTCACTGGACTGTGACAGTGAGAAGTGACAGAATTAGTTTCTGTGTTTTCGGTATATCATCCAGATGATATGGATTCAAGGTATGCAAACTCGAGGGACAATAGACAAGGAAATGAAGGATGTTCATTAGTCAACGCAAGGTACGGGATGCTTGGTGACGTCAACTGTGGCGTGTGCTCTAGAGAAAACATATTTGGAAGCCGATTTGAGAGATGTAGCGTGTGTTTTGCTTGGCAAACATAAATTAAGGATGTCGGTCCTTAAATATTGTAATGTAATCATTGTATACTTGTCTTAGATATTGTGTGTATCTTAACAAGGGTTTATGTAATTATTTGTAATTAGGAAAGGCTTATGAGTCGACTTGATCATGCAAATTGTAATAAGGTATAAATGAGAGGTCTTTTCTTTGGAAAAGACATGGATGGAAAAAGGTGATACAAAGAGGTTGTGAAAGTTGAGAGCTTGTGTCTGCTATATGTAGAGCAGAGGTTTACTAGTGGACTTCATTGGAACTGATCAAGCAAAGATAGTTGCTGCCGAACAGTTCAAAAAGATTGTGTATTTCTTCATATACACTTATGTTGCGAACAGTGAGTTCTGAAGGTGGATTTAACCTTCTTTGGTTTGTGAGCCCTCTCTTTCTTCTTGACTCCTAACAGGGTCTGTCGTCTAACAAGGACTATGTATTGTAATGTTTCAATAAGCTCGTAACAGGGCTATATCTTTTAACAAGGATACTATACTCCCAGTAAATCATTTGTGGGTGCTAATTCCCACCGGGGTTTTTACCTTTAACAGGGTTTTTTCGACACCAAAATATTGTGTTATTTTGTTGGAATTTATTGTGTTCACTGGATCTGATATTGCTGCTACTTAAAGTTTAAAGTTTAATAATACTCCATACAACTGATTCACCCCCCCCTCTCAGTTGTATTGTGGACTGTTATTCCTAACAATTGGTATCAGAGCTTGTGGTCCTTAGAGAGAAAGCTTAACAACTTGAGGTGATCTTGGAGATGGTACTCTATAGGAAGGATGGTCCAATATTTGATCCTGAAAACTTTGACAGTTGGAAGAACAAGATGCAAACTTATTTTCTATGTTTGGGCATTGACTACTGGATGATCACAAAGAATAAGATGGCTATAAAGACTGAGAGTGATTTGGCATCAGCTACTGATGATGAAAATAATGTATTCTCATACAACATGGTCGCAAGGGAAGCACCGATAAGCGTACTATCTGAAGGTAAGTTTATTGAAGTTAAAGACTTGGATTCGACATATGAGATTTGGAGAAGATTAGAAGCATTATATGAAGGAGACAAATATACGAAGCAAGCGAAGTTACAGAACTGGAAAACCAAGATGGAGAAGCTGCAAATGAAGGATGATGAGAGCATTAGGGCTTATGTTCAAAGGGTTACAGAAGTTGTGGTTGGAGTAAAAAATTGTGGAGGCACTTATGATGAAGAAGAAGTTGTTGCAAAGATCGTTAGATAATCGACACTTGTATACAAGTTAAAGGCTATTATGTCTATTCAAGAGACTATACCCTTGACTCCGAATTTTAGTAGAGAAATGTTGATTGCAAAGCTAACTACCTTTGAAGCTACTGAAATGGGAGATTCGGTACTTAAAGTGGAATCTGCATTCAAGGCATCTGCACACAAGAAAATGTCTGCACTTTCGAGCACCAACAGTGAAGACCTAAAAGAAGAGCTCAGTGAGTATGCTGAGGAATGAGAATAGATAATGGCAGAGGAAAGAAAGATGGATGAACTTGTTGCATTGATTGCTAGAAGAGAAAAGAGAGGTAAGGGAAAATTTGAAGGCAAATTACCCTTGAAATGTTTTTCATGCAATAAGGTAGGTCATTTTGCATCTAGATGTCCTACAAGAGTTCCTAAGCACAAACCTAATTTTTCCAAGTTTACAAGAGATAAAGAATATTATTATGCTAGTGAAGACATTTTTGATGATGATGACATAGATTATGAAGAGATTGGATTTGTTGCTATTAGAGATGAACCTGTGCATGAAGAAAAGGCTTTATTATCTCATGTTGACAAGATAATTGATTGGATAATAGACAATGGTTGTTCACATCATATGACTGGAGATAGAAACAAGTTTGTTAAATTAATAGAGTATGATGGTGGTGTTGTGAGATTTGGAGACAATCTTCCTAAATGTATCATAAGAGTAGGATCTATTACTTTGGATGGAAAGACTACTACAAACAATGTGCTGCTTGTTGATGGACCGAAACATAACTTGTTAAGTGTTGGACAGCTAATGGATAAAGAGTTTCAATTAAGTTTTGTTAATGGTAAATGTTTTATCAGAAGTAAGATAGGTAAGCTGATTGCAACTGGTACTAAATCTAGAGGTAATGTTTTTGAATTAAATACATCTGGAGCCTCTTGTTTTGTTGCAAAGGTAGATGGCAGTTGGTTATGGCATAGAAGATTTTGTCATGTTAATTTTGATAACATTGTGAAGGCAAGTATGGCTAATGCAGTAAGAGATTTGCCGAAGATTATGAAACCATCTAACACTGTATGCAGAGAATGTGTTATGGGAATATAGACTAGAAGCAGTTACAAAAGCAAAGCATATATATCAAAAGGAAAGTTGGATTTGGTACATACAGATATATGCGGACCTACAAGGACAAGATCATACTATGGTAAAAGTTATTTCATACTTTTTGTTGATGACTTTTCTAGAATGATGTGGGTTACTTATTTGAGAGAAAAATCAGAAGCATTTGATAAATTCAAGTTGTCCAAAGCAAAAGTAGATAATGAATCAGGTTTAAAGATTAAGTGTCTAAGGTCAGACAGAGGTGGAGAGTTTACTTAAGACTCATTCAATTCTTACTTTGAAGAGCATGTAATAAAGATACTGACATTTGCTCCTAGGACTCCACAACAGAATGAGATAGCAGAGCGAAGGAACATGACTATACTTGATGCTGCTAGGACAATGTTGCTTGAAGAAAATGTATCTCATGTACATTGGAGAAAGGTTATTGGGACAACAGTGTATACATTGAACATAATTCAAATCAGAGAAGGTACAAGTAAGACTCCTTATGAATTGTGGTTTGATCACACTCCTATTGTAAAATACTTCAAAATACTCCTATCAAGAGAGATGATGAGATAGGAAAATTTGATGGTAGAAGTGATGAAAGAATTTTTCTTGGTTACTCTACCAAGAGCAATGCTTACAAATATTCCAATCTGAGATTAAGAAAGATGATTGAAAGTAACAATGTAAGGATAGATGAAAAGTTTCAGATACAAGAAAGAATGTATGACAGTAATTAGATTGCATAGATCAAAGAGGCTACTGCTGTTGTAGAAGAGGAAAAACTTGTTGAAGCAGAATGTGAAAAAAAGACTTGTGATGTTGACACAAATGAGGTTACATAGGTTCCTAAGACTCCAAGGTATGTAAGGAATAACCATCCTAAAAATCAAATTATTGGTGATTCTAATCAAGGAGTAATGACTAGATCAAAAGCTAGAGAAGAAATTTGTTTAATTTCTCAAGTTGAACCAAAGACTACATATGAAGCATGTAGAGATGAATCTTGGATAAATGTTATGAAGGAAGAATTAGATCAGATAGAGAAAAATAACACTTGGGAATTGGTTCCTAGACCTAAAAATAAAAATGTAATAGAAACAAAATGAGTTTTTAGAAACAAAATGAATGGAGAAGGAATTGTTGTAAGAAACAAAACAAGACTGGTGTGTAAAGGATATTCACAACAAGAAGGCATAGACTTTGAAGAAACATTTGCTCCTATTGCTAGAATAGAAGCAGTAACATTGTTCTTGGCTTATGCTGCACATAAGAACTTCAAGGTGTATCAGATGGATGTGAAATTTTCATTTCTAATTGGGATCTTGAAGAAGAAGTATATATAGAACAACCTGATGGATTTCCTTTATGCGAAGATGGAGACATGGTATGCAAGTTGAAGAAAGCTCTGTATGGGCTGAAGCAAGCTCCAAGGGCTTGGTATGCAAGGTTAGACAAATATTTACTTCTCCTTGGATTCAGAAAAGGTGATGCTGACAGTAATTTGTATTTAAGAACTAGTGAAGATGGAATCTTGATGATAGAAGTCTTTGTTGATGACATTATCTTTGGAGGTAATGATGATCTATGTAAGATATTTTCAAAGGAAATGGAAATTAAATTTGAGATGTCCATGATAGGTGAAATGAAATTCTTTCTTGGACTGCAAATGATTCAGAATGAGAATGGTATCTTTATTTCTCAGACTAAATATCTCAAAGAAATGCTAAAGAAGTTTGGAATGGAAGACTGTAAACTAGTAAGAACACCCATGGTGATTGGTTAATAAGCTAACAATTGATGATGAATCAAAGTGTGCTTTTCAGACCTTGTACAGATCAATGGTTGGAGGATTACAATATTTGACTCACACCAGACCAGATATTGCTAATGATGTTGGAATTGTGGCTAGATATCAGGCGGAACCCAAAGAAACACACCTAGGTGTTGTGAAAGGATACTAAGATATTTGAAAGGAACCATAGACTATGGCTTATGGTATGACAGGAATGATAGCTTTGAATTTCATGCTTATACTAATGTTGATTGGGTAGGAAACATTGATGACAAAAAGAGTACTAGTGGTGGTGCATTTTTCCTTGGGAAAAAGTTGGTTTCTTGGCTAAGTAAGAAACAAGATTGTATAACACAATCCACTTCTGAATCAAAGTATGTTGCTGTTGCTATAAATTGCACTCAAATTGTTTGGATGAAACAAATGCTGACAGACATTTGAATAACTTTTGATGAGCCTATAGTTATCCATTGTGATAACACCAGTACAATGAATATGTCAAAGAATCTAGTGATGCACTCTAAAACTAAACATATTTCTATCAAATATCATTTCTTGAGCGACAAGGTGGCAGAGAAGGAAATAAAATTAGAATATATTAGTACAAAAGAGAAAATTGTAGCCATCTTCAGAAAGCTGCCTCCAAAAGATACCTTTAAATATCTCAGAGGTATGCTGGGGTTTAGGCCGCTCCTAGTCAAAATTAGATGATGTAGAAATGCATTAGTCAAGAGGTTTTCAGAGCATTATCATATTCTGGATTGGATGTAGGGATCTACTCCTCAGGGAAAGTGATCGTGGAAGAAAGATGTTGGAAAACAGTTTATGACTCATGGCACCCTTTGCCATTGTTGTCAAAGGGGGAGTGTTGCTATGAGAAAGTCCCTACTGTATGGGGAGATTGTATGTAGTATTGTTTGGCTGCAGAACTTTGGATTGATATAACTTTGGGATGATGGATTTTCCCATATGTTGACATCAATGCCAAAGGGGGAGATTGTTGGATATTGCTAATGCATGGGGAGGTGATTGAGACATTTTATATGTTTAATCATTACGTTACTAAATGGGCACTCATACTATTGTCATTTGTGTTTTGTCACTGATGTCAACATATGTTTCTGTGAGAGCAAACTGGTTATCACACTGTACAGATATTTTAGATGCTGTGAAGTCAGATGAGAGTTCAGGAAGTTGTTGTGATCTTATATCCAAGATCGCATCATGTAATGTTTCATATTGGATAAGTTACAGATGTTTTGGTGAAGACTAGTCACTGGATTGTGACAGTGAGAAATGACAGAATTAGTCTCTGTGTTTTTGGTATATCATCCAGATGATATGGATTCAAGTTATGTGAGCTTGAGGGACGATAGACAAGGAAATGAAGGATGTTCATTGGTCAGTGCAAGGTATGGAATGCTTGGTGACGTCAGCTGTGGTGTGTGCTCTGGAGGAAACCTATTTGGAAGCCGACTTGAGAGATGTAGCGTGTGTTTTGCTTGGCAAACATAAATTAAGGATGTCGGTCATTAAATATTGTAATGTAATCATTGTATACTTGTCTTAGATACTATGTGTATCTTAGCAAGGGTTTATGTAATTATTTGTAATTAGGAAAGGCTTATGAGCTGACTTGATCATGTGAATTGTAATAAGGTATAAATGAGAGGTCTTTTCTTTGGAAAAGACATGGATGGAAAAAGGTGATACAAAGAGGTTGTAAAAGTTGCAAGCTTGTGTCTGCTGTATGTAAAGCAGAGGTTTACTGGTGGATTTCATTAGAACTGATCAAGCAAAGACAGTTGTATCCGAACGTTTCTAAAAGATTGTGTATTTCGTCATATACACTTGTGTTGCGAACAGTGAGTTTTGAAGGTGGATTTAACCTCCTTTGGGCAGTGAGCCCTCCCTTTCTTCTTGACTCCTAGTAGGGTATGTCTTCTAACAAGGACTATGTACTGTAATGTTTCAATAAGCTCCTAATAGGGCTATATCTTCTAACAATGATACCATACTCTTAGAACATCATTTGTAGGTGCTAATTCCCACCGGGGTTTTTACCTCTAACAGGGTTTCCTCGACACCAAAATATTATGTTATTGTGTTCATTGGATCTGATATTGTTGCTACTTAAAGTTTAAAGTTGAATAATCTTCCATACAACTAATTCGCCTCTCCCCCCCCTCTCAGTTGTATTGTGGACTATTATTCATAACACAAGTCCATGATGTTTATCAACCATAAGTGATATCAAGGCCATGCTATCAAATTTTCAATCAATTTGTGAATTTCCTAAATCCACTAGTCACCTTGACTCTTTTGAATATCAAGTCCATGATATTCAAGGTAGTATCAAGTCCATGATACTTTCCGAACACAAGTTATCATCAATTCATGATGTTTTCTATCCAGTTTGTGGATAACTGGATCCACAAGTCTTCTTGACTCAGCCAATAGAATATCAAGTCCATGATATTCATGGTATCATCAAGTCCATGATGTATACCATCCAATCTGAGGATAACTAAATCCTTGAGTCACCAAGACTCAAGAAATGTCAAGTCCATGATTAAGAGCATTGGTCTAATGAATATCAAGTCCATGATATTCACCAAGTACTTGGAGTAATGGCCTATCGATATCAAGTCCATGATGTCCACCAATTATTTAGATGTGGATCCTTGATCCACGAGATATCAAATCCATGATATCCTCGAGCATTGGTCTAACGAATATCAAGTCCATGAGATTCACCAAGTGCTCGGAGCAATGGCCTCCAGACATCAAGTCCATGATGTCCACCATATGCTAAAATGTGGATCCCTGATCCACCAGATATCAAATCCACGATATCCTCGAGCATTGGTTTAACAAATATGAAATCAATGATATTCACTAAGTGCTCGGAGTAATGATCTTTCGACATCAAGTCCATGATGTCACCATATGCTCAACAATGGATCCTTGATCCATGAGAAGAATATTAAGTCCATGATATTCTCTAAGTATACAATTCATAAGAAACAACCTAGCCATATGCAAAGATGTAATGAAATGAATTAGACACAACCAAATGTATCTTATAATCAAAATCTCATCTAATGAATCCACATAAGCATAAGGGCAACCAATATGATGATAAGATTCAAGTTCAATGTAAAGAAAAATGTGTTCACACATAGAACCACATGTAATATAGTCTCAGCTATAATCAGTAAATATAGACTCAGCTATAAAGGAAAGTATGATCCATTCATACACAATAATACACTAAAGTAGGCTTCACAAGCTAAAGTATACAAATGACGTATGCTCCATACAATCATATTAAGTAACCAAATAACCAATATCCAGATGCAGTTCTCTCATAGAACCAACTTAATTCATCTAGCATCTATAGACAAGTCTTAGTCATGTGAGTAATCACATAAGTCTTTACCACCTAAAGGTAACCAAATCCAGGTGCAATGTGATCACAACAAGATGCAATATAGTTCCCTCTATAATGAAGTGTATCCATACACATCAATAGCAAAGCATATATAAAGGATAACATCTAACCATATAAAGTATGCTCCTAAGCATACGACAACACTATCTCTAAGTATTATAATGTATGTTCCCACACACACATAAGATATGCCAATGCAAGTATGTTCCAACATTCATTAACTGATAATATATGCGCTCATGCATTAATAAAGGAAACATTTAATCAGTTATACTAACAATCAGCTGTGTATTTTCCCATAACAGCGTAAGGTATAACATGTGTCATAACAGAAATATGTTCTCAAATAACCATGACTACAAGCTAAAGAAGGTATATAAATCAATGCTAACATATTCCATAAACCAAGAGATGTATTCACTCATATAGTTTTCTACTATAAAAGAAATGTGTTCACACATGAACATTACATAAGCAAGGCAATGTAAAAACATAACATATGCCAATGTGAGGTATGCTCGTATGGATACACAGTCAGAATATCACAATGTATGTTACTATAAAATATGCCAAATATGCCAATATCTATGCTGAATAGATAGTTATGTATGTTGCCACCCATACATCAATGTAAATTAGATATTGTAGAGGCCAGCAGCGTAAAGTATGTACATATATAACAGAAATATGTTAGAGCTGCAACATAATGTAAAGTATGCTTCTCATAAACAATAGATACAAAGATGTAGATGTATGTAAACAGCAGAAGGAGTTTATAACTTGGACAATTTCACAAGTGAGCCCATATATAAAACTCCCTCTCAACTTACAACTCCCTCTCAAAGTGCAAAGTGCTCAGTTTCGGGTACTTTTACCTCCACAAAGGATGCTTGAAGGTTGTTCCTCTTAGGTTAATTTACAGCTATATGACCAAACTTCTCTGATCTCTCATTTATAGCATCTAGTTTTAGAGAAGTCTCTCTTGAAAGATTTCCTTTTCTTAAAGTACTTCTTACTTCCCCATTTGTCCTTTGAACTTCCTTCATTTTCGTTCCCTTTATATTTTTGGAATCCTCTCTTCTTGTTGAATTTTCCTACCCCCCCTTTTAAGTTTTGGGAGTAAAGAACTTGAATATCTTCCTTGAAGATTGAGTCTCTTGATATTAATCTTGCTTCTTCTTGAAGACAATCGGTCTTTAGTCTATCAAGAGTAGGTAATTTGGAACGTGTACTAATCCCTTGAATTAATGCTTCCCAAGTAAGAGGCAATTCGTTAAAAGCTGTCACAACTAGCTCTTTATTATCATAATTGAACTCAATTGATGATAGTTGATTCCTTAACTCATTGATCCTCATGAAGTATGAAGTGATTGACTCCCCTTGATTCATCTTTATTCGGGAGAGCTTATTTTTGAGAGCTAGGACCCTATTTGTGTTGTTGACCTGAAACATGCCAAATAATGAAGTGAACATCTCATATGCATTCTCTAGATTTGCAATTGTTGGCACAATGTGGTCTTTAACACTATCAACAATTATCCTCATTGCTTTTGTTGTTTTTGTTCCATTCCTTCTTTTCATCATCATCCATATTATCTTTAGGAGGACCTTCAATGATTGAAGTAATTTCTAGTTCCTTTAGAATGATTAATAACCTCATCTTCCAAGATGTAAAATTAACATCTCCCGCAAGCCTATCTTCGGGTCTAATCTTGGTTGACATGATAACCAACTTAGTTGAAAGAGTTAGTTTGAATTCTTAAATCTGAAATGAATCTTAGCTCTACCTAGGCTCTAATACCATGTTAATATTTTCCAGAGTTATCTAGGAATGTTCAAGTTATAGAGATCTTTCAAGACTAAGAACAAGATATAAAGAAATGATTAAGAGCAAGGAGAGATAGTACCCGAATTGTAGTTCTGAAATGATCTTCAGATCTAACCCTTCTAAGTCTCCAAGGTGAGTGGATGTGAATGGGCTAGGTCAGCCTTTCTAGGGCTTCCAAGATGTCTTCAATCTGATCTTTACTTTGACCTAGGATCTGACCGATGCCACTGTAAATCTGCCTTGAGATCTGCAGTTGTATTGCTCCTCTTAGTCTAGAATTCGCACCTAAATATGTTGTTATTAGGGCAGAGAATTCTTAGACCAAAGGATGATGCGCCATGAATTTCGCTGCATCTTAATGGATGAGTTCACTGCTGCCTTAATTGATGAATTCTTGGCTGTTGCTTTAATTGATGAATTCGCTGCTCCTTTATGCTGCCTTAAACGATTCTTGGAAGAGGAGAATATGTTATGTCTTTGATATCTCTTCTCCCAAAAATCGTCTCTCCTATATATGAGTGGGGAGTGCCTCCTCAAGAGGCCTACCGGAGTAAGATAATAAATACCCAAGGGGGGTCGACTTTGGGCCCAGACAAATTAAGTAATTTATAATCGATTTGCTAATAAACAATGAATATTAAATATCTCATATATTTAATATTATTATTTATATATCGAAATATATATGCCATATATTTAATATCTTATCCGGTGCAAGTGATATTTACCGACAAGGCCATAATATCAACAAAAAAGAACATAAACCCTTTACTAATCATATTGTGTCACACACTAACCACTGTATGTATATTCTCATTTACACTATTACAGTCAAGAAATCCTACAATAAATGAAAGAACATCTCATGGATAGCATCTAATCATTAGAGCCTTCTTAGAGATAGGTTTGTCTTCTAGACTTATCCTTTTGATTTAGGGGCTTGATCATAATACTTTGAATATGTGTATAGTTAGCCACAAAAAAAGGTTAGTGGGTCCACAAGAGAAGTCATTTCTTTGAGGTATACTGTGATAACAATTCATTTTCCTTGTCCATGCTTTCAAACTCTGCATTCATTTCTACCATAGACAGTTAAATATCTGGTAAATTTTTTTAATGAAAATCAATTCCCTGCCCCTAAGCTGCCAATCATATAGGCAGATAAAATATAGCAAAGGTTGTTGAATTTGTTGTGATACCTGCCCATTGCTGTTACTTGAAAGTTCCTATATCTTTTAACAAATCCATTTGTTTTCAAATCATGCAAACATCTCATGCAATGATGTCTCTGAGGCAGCCTATTAGACATTTAACGGGTTTCGCTTCAGCTTCACATTTTGCAAATCATTCAAACTGAGTCATGTCCTTCTCCTTAGCTTCCACATTTTATATGCATATCTATTTGGAACTTTCCAACTATAACAAATGGCAAAAATCTCCTTTGTCTTTATGCTTTGATGGATGTTCATTTCCTTAGACAACACCTATTTGGTGCAATATGTGAAACAATACACGTACACACTCTGTGCTTTCACATTTGAAAATAAATTTACCAGAGCATTATTCTTTGATGATGTCCATACCATGTCCTATGGTACCCATTCAAACACAAGCAGAGAAGATGTTTTATGCTTTAATAGCTGTCCATGTTCTGCTATGTACCAGAGTGCAGCATTACCCCAAAGGTTTGAAGAGATTCCTTGCAAATTCAATTTTATACAGATCTTGTATACACTCCCACACATTGCATAAATCATTGCCATGTATGTTGAAAATACATTAAAAACCCTCTTCATCTTTTACGCAATGATGAATGCCCATAACATGTTCCAAAGTTCTAATTCACGCACTAGCAGAGAAGTGTCTGGCAAACGTGAAGGAAAACAACTCCACACCTAAAAAGTGTGTCTTCTTGGGGGTCTCTAAATCCTTTTTAAATCATTTGCAGGCATATCTTACCAAAAAATGTAGCATTCTACGAGGCAAATGTTAAAAAACAGTTCACGGTGCTGTCCATGCTTCCACACTTACATGCAGGCTTGGCTGAGCGTTCACATCCTTAAGCTTCTATGTTTTAATGGATGACCATGCTCCACACTCCACACTCCACACTTACTCGACATCTCTATCTCCCTTCCACTCCTCTTTATATATATAATATTTCCATCTGTATCTTTCTCTACCTCTATCTCATGATCTATATGCCGTCCTTTATCTGTATCTCTTGCTGTCTCCTTCTCCCCGCTTCCATATTTAACTCTATCAACTGTTTTTCACCCTAAGTGAAAACACATCTCTTTAGCCCATTTTGTGCTGTGTAATAATATTTCACCCCCTCCATTTACAAAATATTGATAAATTTATCAATTATACATAATGCTTTTCATGATCATTTGATGGTTCAAATAGATCATACATTATCTTTGTATCATGGTCCATTCCATTACAAACTATACCTATAACAAGCTTTTCTATATTTGTAGCTTCTTCACCATGTCAAAAAGAACATAAACCCTTTACTAATCATAATGTGTCACACACTAACCACTGTATATTCTCTTTTACACTATTACAGTCAAGAAATCTACAATAAATGGAGAACATCTCATGGATAGCATCTAACAATTAGAGCCTTTTTAGAGACAGGTTTGTCTTCTAGACTTATCCTTTTGATTTAGGGGCTTGATCATGCACTTCAACCTAACATAATCTCCAATGGCTCAATCAGAATGCTTTGAATATGTGTATAGTTAGCCACAAAAATAAGTTAGTGGGCCCACAAGAGAAGTCATTTTTTGAGGTATACTGTGATAACAATTCATTTTCCTTGTCCATGCTTTCAAACTCTACATTCATGTCTACCATAGACAGTTAAATATCTGGTAAAATTCTTTAATGAAAATCCATCCCCTGCCCCCCAAGCTGCCAATCATCCTTTTGATTTAGGGGCTTGATCATGCACTTCAACCTGACATAATCTCCAATGGTTCAATCAGAATGCTTTGAATATGTGTATAGTTAGCCACAAAAATAAGTTAGTGGGCCCACAAGAGAAGTCATTTCTTTGAGGTATACTGTGATAACAATTCATTTTCCTTGTCCATGCTTTCAAACTCTGCATTCATGTCTACCATAGACAGTTAAATATCTGGTAAAATTCTTTAATAAAAATCCATCCCCTGCCCCCAAGCTGCCAATCACATAGACAGAAAAAATACAGCAATGGTTGTTGAATTTGTTGTGATACCTGCCCATTGCAGTTACTTGAAAGTTCCTATATCTTTTAACAAATCCATTTGTATCTCATGCAATGATGTCTTTGAGGCAGTCTATTAGACATTTAACGTGTATCGCTTCAGCTTCACATTTTGCAAATCATTCAAACAGAGCCATGTCCTGTTCCTTAGCTTCCACATTTTATATGCATATCTGTTTGGGCATTTCCAACTATAACATTTGGCAAAAATCTCTTTTGTCTTTATGCTTTGATGGATGTTCATTTCCTTAGACAACATCTATTTGGTGCAATATGTGAAACAGTACACGCACACACTCTGTGCTTTCACATTTGAAAATGAATTTACCAGAGCATTATTCTTTGATGATGTCCATACCATGACGTATGGTTCCCATTCAAACACAAGCAGAGAAGATGTTTTACGCTTTAATAGCTGTCCATGTTCTGCTACGTTCCAAAGTGCAACATTACCCCAAAGGTTTGAAGAGATTCCTTGCAAATTCAATTTTATACACATCCTGTATACACTTCCACACATTGCATAAATCATTGCCATGTCTGTTGAAAATACACCCCAAAGGTTTGAAGAGATTCTTTGCAAATTCAATTTTATACACATCCTGTATACACTTCCACACATTGCATAAATCAATGCCATGTCTGTTGAAAATACATTAAAAACCCTCTTCATCTTTTACGCAATGATGAATGCCCATAACATGTTCCAAAGTTCTAATTCACGCACTGGCAGAGAAGTGTCTGGCAAACGTGAAGGAAAACAACTCCACACCTGCAAAGTGTGTCTTCTTGAGGGTTTCTATATCCTTTTTAAATCATTTGCAGGCATATCCTACAAAACAATGTAGCATTATACGAGGCAAATGTAAAAAAACAGTTCACGGTGCTGTCCATGCTTCCACACTTACATGCAGGCTTGCCCGGGCGTTCAAATCCTTAAGCTTCCATGTTTTAATGGATGACCATGCTCTGTTTCGGAGATTCCATATTGGCGTAGGCAGCGTGGCATTGACGTGTGAGAGGCACCATTTCCCGGCGCTGTTTCAACTTTTTTGCAGCGTAGGACTACCAGATAGTTCGACCATGCTCTGTTTCGGATATTCTGTTTTGGCGTAGGCAGTTTCCCACTGACGTGTCAGAGGGCACCACTTCCCGACAGCTGTTTCAACTTTTGGCAGTGTAAGACTGCCGGATTATTCGAACAATCCGGTGGGCATCTGACTAGGAGTAACCTATCGGCTTAAAAATACAACATACATTAATGAATCATTTCTAAAAGACATTCATTTATTTAGTCATTCCTTGTTTTGAATACAAGAAACTGTTCTTTGCACTAAAATATCATTGTTTTCATAAAATAGTTCAAAAGCCTAATTGCAATGTTCATCACTAGTCTTCATCCTTAAGAATTTAATTCATGATTTCCAACGTTTCAGACAAAATGAATTTCACGGAGGCAAATGGTTGAGAAATGAGCATCTAACATGCTCTTGAGAGCCTAGGACAACAGAAAGATTGAATCTATAAAGAAATGAGAACCATAAAAAGAAGCAAAAAGGACACAGTACATACTAAAGAAGTCCGACACTTTTTTGTTGCAGAATTTTACATCATGATTAAATGAATATTTAATATTAGTGATGGAAAAATGAGTGAGGATGTCACATCTAATCTTTCTTTCAAAGCTAAAAGCAGGCACATAGATACATAGAAGCTGTGAGGCCAAGCCAATCAACATTATCAAACATGAGCCAATTCACAATCTGCTGCCAGATTATGCAATGATACTGCTTTCAAACAATTCAACATTCAAGATCTCGTATAAATTCAATGGGGAAGTGTTGAATTTGAAAATTGGTGCACCTTTTTCAAAATATTACGGTTTTAGACTTTACTGAATTTTCAAAGGGGATTTACTGCCTTGATATAGACTAGAAGAAGAATCAATGAAACAAGAAACAAAAGAGTGGAGAAGTAAATTTTATTTATCCCGGAGTCAAATATATAGCTCTAATTCAGGGCTGGAAAAGTCTTCTATTTCTGCACAGATTTTACCCCACGAAATCCACTGCAAACTTCAACAGGAGCAATCGTCAATTTCACTTTTCAAACAGGTGTCACTTCAGACACATTAGGACCTATGCAGATTTCTTAATATCTACTTGAGGTGAGCCTTAACTAAATAGGCGGTATATAAAATGAATGCGCTCCTAAGGCAAAAAAAACCAGCACTATATGTCAAACATATTCCCTCATTTATAGAACATTTATTTTGTCTCTTTATATTTGTTGATCCCACTCCAATTATTACCCCCTCCATTTTCCAACTGTTGTTATAAATGTGTCCTCCAAACATGAACATTTTTAAGGAACATGAATTGAAGAATTGAATAACAATGCATCATTTGCTAGAATCCAAGACTATCTACAAGGTCAATACTCTAAGTTAGGAGGAGTATGTATTGCTATTATCTAACTCCAATTATTACCCCCTCCATTTTCCAACTGTTGTTATAAATCAAATCCTAAATTTACTTATGACATCATTCAAGATTGAGGCAAATTTTGAAATGAATGATATGTTTGTAGCAAGTTGTTCAACAACTCAAAGGTAAAAGAGGTGCTTTTTCATTTTTTTTAAATGAAGGATGCATTGGTGGCTATGACAATTTCATTTGGTATAAAAATTCAATTTGTGGCACAGTAATAAGCTTTTTTAATGATACATTTTTGAAGTGTTAGTGCATGTATATACTTGGTGAGATAGAGGGTTGTGAAGTGAAGAATATTAAATCAAAAGAAATGAAGGTACTTTACACATAAAATGATGGCATGGGTAATTTGGATTTTGAGGAGATAAAATATTGTTTCTATAAATTAGATCTTAAAGTTGCAAACAACACCCTTCAAGATTGAGACAATTTTTGAAATGAATGGTATTATTTTTAGCAAGTTGTATCTCATCAGCTAAAGGTAAATGGGACCATAATTATTTTCAAGTTATGAAATTTTTGTGGTGAAGGATGCATTGATGATTATGACAATTTTGTTGAGCGTATAAATTAGATTTGTGGCACAATAATTAGTTTCATGTGAAAGTTGAATTGTACCTATTGTTACTCCCTAAATAGTTTGACCACAAAAATCTACAAACAAATCAACAACACTAGTAGAACTCTAAATCAAGTGTATGATCATGAAGTAAACCAATATATATTCACACGTATTGATAATTTTGACTCCATTAAATTTTTTATTCCTTCAAGAAACTTATAGATAATAGTATTGTTCTTAGCACTAGCGCAAGATGTCATGAATAGTAAGGAATGTTATTGATTGATGATGTATGCAAAATAGCAATATGATAGCAAGATAGAAATATGATAGATTATGATCATGATTGTGGTTAGGCCAAATGAGAGGAAAAATTCATGTTTCATAGAAGCCTCTACAAGAATCAAGGGTTATGATTAAGAGGTTAAGAGATGAAAAGCTAAGATTAAGAGCTTAGTGAAGAGTGAATAGGGTTAAAACGCTAAAATAAATGGAGGGATGAAATCAAGAGATTCATTAGTCTATAATTGTGGTTGTGACTGAGGCGGTGAGCCTCATTTGACTTCTATGTCATTTTCATTCACATGAATATGGTATTTCGGATTATACGAGCCACTTTTGAGCACAACAAAACTTGTCAATGAAATAAACAAGTGGTGATTGTGTATGGCCCATCTGATTTACCAAATAGAAATGTACTAAGTGTTTATATATATATATAATTACTAAAAGATATATAATTTTTAATTAATTATTTTAGATAACTTTTCAAACTTACACTCACACGCATTGATAGTCAAGATAAGTAAGTGTGGCCCTTAACCAACCCACTAATATCATACCTTTGCACCCCACAAATATTCTTTAAAAAGTTAATATGTAAGAAACTAGCTATAAAGACTTATACGCAGCCCCTTTATTTTAAGACATGTAGGATAAAGGAAATATGTAAGAAACTAGCTACAAAGACTATTATACCCCTCCCCTTTATTTCAAGACATGGAGGATAAAGGATGGAGTCGGTCATAAAAAAAAATACAAAATTGAAAAAGTGGAATAACGTGATTGATAAGGAAGACAAAGAATAAAAGATGTAGGCAAATGTGTAGGTTGACGAGTGGGTGCAACTTGAGTAGGAAAGTGAGTGGAAAAACAAAGAAAGATGCAGAGCACTACATTATTATTGTTTTACGGACATTTTGAATAATCTTTCGGCATGCTTTCTGAACAAGAGGGTCCATCTCAAACATGATTCCACATTTCTTCCACCAATTTTAGACATAAATCTCACTGGCGCGTATGATTTCCAATTTTCCACAAATCCTCCAACCCCCTAGTCATCATTTCTTCTCCAATTCACAGTATGCTTTTCATCATTTCTTATCTCTGTTCCCGATCCTGTCTTTTCTATATTCTACCCTAAGGTCCCTAACCAGCTTAAAAAAACAAGAATAAGATTATAATAATCAAAAGCAGAAAAGTTAGCAGTATCTTTCCTTTGATGGTACTGCGAGATCACATGGCTCTGCTGTCTTCCACCTCTCGCATTATTCCGCTGTCTTCTTTCCACGCGGTTTCGTACGCAAAAAGCAGCCACTCATTTCATTTCGTATCTCCTCCTCCTGTCAACAAGACAAAGCGTTTCACCGACTGCCCGAGCTTAAACCTAGTTTCGTTTCATCCCGGATTTATCATTTCATATCCTGCACACTCAGTTTTAACAATAATTTAGCCATTCGCCTTCCCCTTTCACTGCGACCTGCTTCCATGGCGTCCACTTCTGCCAGCGGCAGGAAAATTAAGGCTGAGGTTATGGACGCCTTTGATGAACTCGCACCATCTGCATCTTCTTCTTCTGCCTCAACACCCATGAAAAGACCTTCCTACGACGTTTTCATCAATCATCGTGGACCAGATGTCAAACCCACCGTAGCTAAGGCTCTCTATCTCATGCTCACTCAATGGAATCTCTCTGTGTTTTTGGATAAGCCAGAGTTAGAGTATGGCGATTTCTTTCCCCAAACATTACAAGCAGCAATGAGCAGCGCTCTGGTCCATATTGCTATTTTTTCTGAGAGTTATGCAGAATCACCCTGGTGTTTGGCAGAGTTATCCTTTATGGTTAAGTCTGGCGCCCCAATTATTCCTATTTTCTACCATGTACAGCCTGATGATCTCAGATGGGTACATCAGGGGAAAGGAAAGTATGTTAGTGCCTTCGACGGATATGTACAGAAGAATAGATATCTGGGAAAACTTGATGAGTGGAAGAAGGCACTCTACAAGGCCTCATTTTACAAGGGCGAAGTCATAGAAAATAGAGAGTAAGTCCCACACACTGGGCCTCCCTATTGTAACAAATATGTATTCTTTTTTGTATATGTGTAATTTTCACTTTGGCATGGCATAATAACTCGTATGAAGTCTTTTGATTTTTCAATGTTTTTACTTGTTCAGCGATGAGGATAGGCAGCTGAAGGATATTGTGAATACTGTATTGAAAAAGGTAAAAAGAGAGTCATTATGGGTTGCAGACTATCCAGTAGGTATGCAAAATATAGTGGAAGATTTTGAGAAGAATACAATCCATTCTATGAATGATCAGGGTGTACAAATTATTGGAATTTGGGGGATGGGTGGGTCTGGTAAGACCACCCTTGCAAGGGAGTTGTACAATAAAAAATCTTCAAAGTTTAAGTGGTCTAGTTTTGTGTATAATGTTCGAGATGCCTCGACCAAAGGTCTGTTGTATGAGAGGCAGCAAAAACTCCTCAAAGATCTGTCTGTCGAAGATGTAGGATTTTTAAATATTGAAGAAGGTAGAGAAACTCTTTCAAGGAATTTGAGATTAGTTAAGGTGTTTATTGTTCTAGATGATGTGGATCATGTAGACCAACTCACTGCTTTGATGCCTGCAAAAGACAGACTTGAAAGTGGTAGTCTTATCATCGTTACCACAAGGGTATATGATGTCCTTCAATTTTGGGGTGTCACCGCGATATATAAAATGAGAGCTCTTGATCCAATGTATGCTAAACAACTTTTTTGTTGGCATGCCTTTGAACCACCTCTTCAGCAAGATGGATTTGAGGAACTTGTTGACAAGTTCTTAGTGGCTTGCAATAGATTACCACTCTCTCTCAAGGTTATTGCAAGGCAACTCAAAGGGGAGTTTGACAAAAGAAATTGGGAGTCTTTGTTGCATAAAATCATGACAGTGGTACCTAATGATGTTGAGGAGATACTCAAAATAAGTTATGACAACCTTGATCATCAAGAGAAAGAGATGTTTCTTGATGTTGCATGTTTTTTCATTGGAGAAGAGAGTAGTTTGGTAATTGAATTATGGAATGGATTGGGATGGAATGGTCAACAAGGTTTTAAAAGTCTTTTTAATAAATGTTTGGTTGAAATTGATAAAGACAAAATAAAAATGCATGATCACATTAGAGACTTGGGAAGGAGCATTGCTAAGAACCAATCACCGTATCGCATTGGATTCCCCCAAACAAGTATTAATATCCAGAATCAAGTAGAGGTAAAATTCAATTTTTTTATTCACTTAAAATAAATTTATTTATTTATTGTATAACTAGATAATATTTTTTTAACACAGAATTATTTGTATCCACTAAGTTTTATAGATTTTATGATTAGCTTTCTAATAAGACATGCTGGCTTGTTAAACCCAATTCTCATTTACTTAAATAATGTGTTTCAAGCAATGAATAACGAAACCAAAATTTATTAATCTAAGTGCTGGCTATATTAGCTTTTCTATTTTTAAGCTTTGATCTTGTACATTTCTGTTCTAATCTCTATACTTTTGATTTTGTATATGGTGTATACATTGTATCCTATTGACGATGTTATGGACGGTGTCTGCTCTCACAGCTGACTTTTGTAACAAAATACAGGTCTATTGTCTGGTCATCTTGTTCCGTCAGGAACACCTTCTCTGAATTTTTAGTTCTGCAATTAATATTTAAAATTGCAACTGCTCATTTTTGTTAAAATATAGCCATTAATTTTTTTTAAATAATTAAATTGATGCATTTATGAATTAAATAATTTTTTTTAACACAATTGTTTGTGTCTATTAAGTTTTATGAATTTTATGATTAGTTAGCTTCCTAATAAGATAGTCAGATAGTCTGGTTTGTTAGACCTAATTTCCATTCACTCAAAAATAGTATGTGTTTCAAGCAATGAAGAGCCAAACCAAAATTTATTAATCTCAGTGCTAGCTGTATTAGCTTTTCTATTTTTAAGCTTTTGATTTGGTACATTTCTGTTCTAATCTCTGTGCTGACGTATATGGTGTATACATTGTTTATGGTAAAATCGTATCCTATTGACGGTGTCATATTTTTCCTTTATGCGTCAATTTGCCCCTGCCTGATGTCTGCTCTGACAACTGACTTTCGTAACAAAATACAGGTCTACTGTTTTCTTTCTCAATTCTCTGAATTTTTAGTTCTCAATTCTAATCTGGAGGTTTTTCTTTGCTCAACTCGCATATTTAAAATTGCAACCGCTCATTGTTTTTAAAATATAGGTACCAATATATTTCAAATAATTAAATTGATACATTTATTCATTGAAAAACTTATGTTTAAATTGTACCAAATTCAAAGCTTAATGGATAAAAGATATGCTGCATGAGCAGTATTATTTCAATTTAAAATATTCTCATTTATTTCTTTAGCCGGTCAAGTTCTGAGTAGATTTCAGAATCTCTGATGATACTGGTACATGAAATGCAATAGGGAAATCCTAGTGGTGTGAGTTGTTTAAATTTCTGTGACGCGTCGTTTAATTTACCAAGACAATTAAACAGAGAAAGAAAATTTACTGATTTATTCAGATAGTATGTGTTTGGGCAGCCAGAAATAGATTATTGATCTTAGTACTAGCTGTATAAGCTCTTTTATTTTTAAGTTTTTGATTTTATATTCTCACTGTATGCAGAATAGAATTGGCATTCATGGAATAATAGTAACCCTAGATGGAGTAGTTGGAGTTCCTCGTGAGAAGGTTTGTTTGACCACATTTCTTGTTTCTCTACTCTTATAATTTAATCGTCTAATAGAAGTTTATAATATTATTATTTACATTTTATGTTATTTTTAAATAATATTATATTTTATGTTATTTCTATTTAGGATGAAAAGAAGTACGACCCACGAATGTTGAGAACAGAAATGGGTGAGGTTGATGATTTTCACATTCAGTGCTCGGACCGAGAATTCAAGGTTGACACAAATTGTGGAATCTGGTCGCTCTCGCCCTTTTCAGTTGGTCTAAAATATTTAGTGATTAGTGGAGATACTTTTAATGAAGTATTGGGTGAAGTATCAAGAGATCTGGTCTGGCTTCGCTGGTTCCAAATTGGACAATCAAATCTTCCGTCAGGACTTTTAATGAAAAACTTGAGGGTTTTAGAAATCTTTGAAGACCATACTGTAGATCACCCCTTAGAAAAGCTGTGGGTTGACAGCGAGGTAAGTAGAGTCTGTTTTAAAAATATATTTCAACCCTCTTATAATTGATCACCGCTTTACATTTCTCTACTCGGAAATATGCTGCAGGCCCCTGTGCAGTTAAGGCATTTGCTTATAAGTGATTGCGAGAAATTTCAAGGTTTTCCAGAATCGATAGGGCGTCTCAATCATTTGACAAAGATAGTAATCACTAAGGCCTCCAATGTTACGAGTCTGCCAGACGAGTTTTGCCACCTCAAATCGCTGGAACACCTGGTTCTACTTTCGGGGGGATTGGAATTACTGCCAATCAATTTCGGCAACTTGAGCAGTCTGCGGCATCTAGATTTGTCTCAGTGTGGCGTGTTGAGGAGATTGCCAGCGTCTTTTAAGAACCTGATGCTCCTCCAACATCTAGATTTGTCTTATTGTCGTGAACTCACATCCAAGTCAGAAGAGGTGTTGAACTGTCTGCAAAACATAACAAAGCTGGAGTATTTGAATCTTTGTGTGTGCGACCAATTGGAAGAGTTGCCCCATCACATCACAAATAATGTGTCCTTGAGACAGCTCTATTTGGGCAGTCCAAAATTGACAAGCATGCCGACCTCTCTCGGAGATTTGTCTTCTTTGACAGATCTTACAATTATATTCTTTGACAAGCTGGGCTGTCTACCTGATTCTCTGGGATGCTTGTCTTCCTTGGTAGAACTTAATATTCAAGATTGTCTAAAGCTGGAACATCTACCTGATTCTCTGGGATGCTTGTCTTCCTTGGTAGAACTTAATATTCAGCTTTGTCCAAAGCTGGAACATCTACCTGATTCTCTGGGATGCTTGTCTTCCTTGGTAAAACTTAATATTCAGTTTTGTCCAAAGCTGGAACATCTACCTGATTCTCTGGGATGCTTGTCTTCCTTGGTAGAACTTAATATTCAGCTTTGTCCAAAGCTGGAACATCTACCTGATTCTCTGGGATGCTTGTCTTCCTTGGTAAAACTTAATATTCAGTTTTGTCCAAAGCTGGAACATCTACCTGATTCTCTGGGATGCTTGTCTTCCTTGACAGATCTTTATATTGAAAGTTGTCCAAATCTGGAACATCTACCTGATTCTCTGGGATGCTTGTCTTCCTTGACAAATCTTCATATTGAAAGTTGTCCAAATCCGGAACATCTACCTGATTCTCTGGGATGCTTGTCTTCCTTGAAAAATCTTTATATTGATAGTTGTCCAAATCTGGAACATCTACCTGATTCTCTGGGATGCTTGTCTTCCTTGACAGATCTTTATATTAGAAGTTGTCCAAAGCTGGAACATCTACCTGATTCTCTGAGATGGTTGTCTTCCTTGACAAATCTTGATATTGGAGGTTGTCCAAAGCTGGATCATCTACCTGATTCTCTGGGATGCTTGTCTTCCTTGGTAAAACTTTTTATTAGAGATTGTCAAGAGCTGGAACATCTACCTGATTCTCTGGGATGCTTGAAATATCTTCATATTGAAAGTTGTCCAAATCTGGAACATCTACCTGATTCTCTGGGATGCTTGACATATCTTCATATTGAAAGTTGTCCAAATCTGGAACATCTACCTGATTCTCTGGGATGCTTGACATATCTTCATATTGAAAGTTGTCCAAATCTGGAACATCTACCTGATTCTCTGGGATGCTTGACATATCTTCATATTGAAAGTTGTCCAAATCTGGAACATCTACCTGATTCTCTGGGATGCTTGACATATCTTCATATTGAAAGTTGTCCAAATCTGGAACATCTACCTGATTCTCTGGGATGCTTGACATATCTTCATATTGAAAGTTGTCCAAATCTGGAACATCTACCTGATTCTCTGGGATGCTTGTCTTCCTTGACATATCATTATATTGGAAGTTGTCCAAAGCTGGAACATCTACCTGATTGAAAGTTGTCCAAAGCTGGAACAAATGTTGTCCAAAGCTGGATCGTCTGGAAGTGAAATCTGTAGCAAAAGCAATTAGGTAACTGAGTAATCTTGAGGAACTGATTATAGACAACTGTCCAATCAGCGGCTCATCATGATCGAGCAGCCTCAAGTATATATATGTAAGACACACAGAAGTGTGCAGGATTTCATGTCCTGCCCACTTGGAGAGACTTGATGTCTGGGAGAGTCATAATTTAGAGGAGATCGAAGCACTGCCAAGGACCCTCAGAGAATTTCATCTAATAGGTTGGAACAGAATTGAGAAAATCCAAGGTATACAAAATTGCACAGGAATGGAAAAGTTAACTCTTGAGAGCAGAATGGAGGTTCCGGGTATAGAAAGCTTGGAACACTTGCGGAATTTGAGGGAGCTGAAACTCGGTGCAAACAAGCTGGGACCATCTATTGAACGTTATATTCAAAGGATGCAGGTAATAATGGTGTTTGTAGGAGTAAAAATTTCTACTTATTTTCATATGTTTGCGCATTTACTGAATGTTGGGAATTCACAGGGATTGCCATCTGAAAGAACAATAATATGTGCGCGGGCAGTCCCTCATGCGGCCTCGCTTGTACAATCTTTACTCTCTCCGAATCTGGAGATCGTTGACTCCATCGCCAATCATCTCCAGATCGTTGACTCCATCTCCAATCAAAAACTTCAGACCTGGCCAAGGCCAAAATTGATGAGAAAGCGTTTCTCCCATGGCGAAGCCGTAATGCTCTGTTTTGTTATAAATTGTGTTTCTTCAAAAGCGTTATTTTCTGTTACTACTTCACTTGGAAGTAGCAAAGTAGAAAAGGGTAGATGGGCATGGGTAGGCGTCTTTACACGTTCCTCCCGCGATTTTAAATCGGACGTAATATGCTTCATACAATCCATAGGAGAGCAGGAAGAAGAGGATGAAGTGGAGAAGGGTTTTGCTGTGATGGGGGAAGAGAGAACGCTAATGGAGGCATTTCGCAGCTTATTGCCGCTTTTCATTCAAAGCTAATAAGCTAGCAAACAAAAAATCAAATTTACAAAAAATTTACGGCCATGTAAAACATTGAAGCAATAGTATTGCGAGGAAGTCGCTCCCTAACTCATTGTAATATAATAATAGCAATATTTTGTTGGCAATTTCATGATCATTTGCAATATTATGTGTTTAAGTTGTAATCATTTTTTTAAATTAATTTGATAAATTAAATTAAATTTTGTATTAATTTTAGTATATTTTCATAAATTTATTCAGTTTATTTGATTTTTATATATATAATAACACTTGTAGCAGTAGGAGCTGCAAGGGATAAGTGGATAGGAAAGCGAAGAGAAAACATAAATGAATTTTAACATTACAAAATGAAGTATAAAAAAATATAGTTTAATGCATATGTATCATTGTATAATATATTTTTGTATATAATTTTACAAAACTCTTTTATTGTTTTGAAACAATTAAATTCTTTTAAACAATTAGCACCCAATTTGAATCATTCAAAGTTACATCGGTATTTTTTGTAATGGTTGAATCTTTGCTTTCTTTATTGTTTGTAAACTGCATATTTAAGGGATGGAAGTAGATGGTGAAACAACAACCAAAATATATTCTCCACGTAAGTAAAAACTTCAGCATTGCCCATCAAAAAATGTGGCACAAGACATGACACGAACATGCACAACAATAATTTAGCCATCTTGGAAAATATTTTTCTCAATAAGATCCACCTATAATATGGTTTAAGGTGAAGAACTTAAACAAATAAAAACCTAATGTCTTCTTTAAGTTTAACCTTCTCAAACAACATAATAACTACCATAATATACAAATATTGATGAGCATGCTCACACTTTATAACACCTTCGATGACAAAAGCTTCATAATTCACGTCATATAAGATATTATTCTCATCAACCTTCATTTTCCATTTCCTTATAGATAGAAATAACACCCATGCAAATCTTGTCAAAGGTCTTTTAGAAGAATACTTGAACCTATCACTAATATAAATTTTACAAATAAATGACCAAATTTGTAAGGGCCATCTTGTCCTAAGAATTAAAATAACAGAATTACTAGAACTCATCAATACCATATCAACTTAGAATATAAGGCTATTTTTTTTGTTTACTTAATAAAGTTAATCATTGATTGCTCAGGAGATAACTTTTTAAAATCTAGTCTATTTGGGACAAAATTTTCACTTAGCCATTTGAGCTCTTTTGTCCTAGGCAAGTAAAGCGATCATCTTAACCCAAACTCTATCTGTGCAGGATAGAAGATGATGTAAGCAACCTATAAGTCATTCCTCCATCCATCTGAGATGGGTTCTCATAAGGACAAGAAATATTTAATGCTTTGATTAAAGACTTACACTCTTCGAGACTATTCGGGTCCAAAGTAGTTTGTTAGAAATATCACAGTTGGCCCAAGACTATGCCAAGGTTCTTAGCAAGGTTATAAGCAAGATCCCCACCCTTTCTAGGTTTTCAAGATTATAGCCAAGTGCAAGAACACCGAGAATAATTTTAAGTTTTATACCATCTCTTGGCTATCGGGCATCCGACCGAGTATAGATACGACACGTTCCTGAGAATTATTATTTTTTAATTTTAATAAATTTAGAAGTTTTCATCTTGTTAACATGTGAACAACCTAATTAATTCTCAGGCACCTACGCATCAGAGGTACCCTTCATCTACCAAGTTGCTTACATGCCCGTATGCACGGAATCCAGGCCCTTGAACCGCTCAAACTAACATTGTATGTAGTCATATATTTATACTATGTTTAGGTGTAACTATTATGGGAATGAAACCCTTTTGGGACATCATACATGTGTTCAAGAGTTGTTTGTCATGAATCAGGTTATTGAACAATATCATTTAGTTTGTAAAATAAATATTTATAGGATAACATGATCAACTAAATTTATTAACCGAGTAGTTATTCTTAAATAGTTATGATACAAGAATGAAACTATTCACATTAAAATAGAATATAGGAAAAGACTATTCCATGACGAGTCAAGGATTTAGTACTATGTGGACATATAATATTTAGAATATGTCCAAAAGAGTGAAACTTCATCATAGCATGGTAAGAACAACCTCCTAAGTGCAGCATTACCCTAAAGGTTTGAAGAGATTCCCTGCAAATTCAATTTTATACACATCGTGTATACACTTCCACACATTGCATAAATCATTGCCATGTCTGTTGAAAATACATTAAAAACCCTCTTCATATTTTACGCAATGATGAATGCCCATAACATGTTCCAAAGTTCTAATTCACGCACTGGCAGAGAAGTGTCTGGCAAACGTGAAGGAAAACAACTCCACACCTGCAAAGTGTGTCTTCTTGAGGGTTTCTATATCCTTTTTAAATCATTTGAAGGCATATCCTACAAAACAATGTAGCATTATATGAGGCAAATGTAAAAGAACAGTTCACCGTGCTGTCCATGCTTCCACACTTACATGCAGGCTTGCCCGGGCGTTCAAATCCTTAAGCTTCCATGCTTTAAGAAGTCCATGGAGCCCTTTTTAATTTCGTGGCGCCAACTACCAGACTTTGACTTAAACTTAATGATGTATGAGGGATAACCGAATATTTTGAAATAAGACACAAATTCTCAAAGTGAAATCTCATTCTTTAAAGAACAATCAAATTTTAGAAAAGAGCCAATAGAATTCCCCACATATTGCAAACTAATCGGATTATAAAATTCATTGGGAAGATTAGGAAGTAGAAACCAAGTAGGGTATTAACTTGGAAGATCCTGTGAAATTTGAAATGAGGGTTTCTAAGGAAGAACATGAACACAATTATGAACAACCCATTGCCATTAATTTTCCAAGATTTTCATTCTTGCTTCCTCTGTATCAAATAAGGCAATAAATGTATGGAGTTATAAAACTTGGAGGAAAAGTAAACCATACCGTTTGTAAAGCAATTTTTTTGTAACTCATCTACATTCTGCAGAAGATAAACCTACACTTGTCGCCCGTACTCCATTTCTGCTGTAACCTTCCAAAATTACTTACTGCTAATGAATGCCGTGAGAAATAGACAGCACAGACATGCAACTGTCAAAGCATAGCCCAGACACGGTAGAGTGTTCGAGAACATTTTTCTTAATATTTGGATGAAAACTAAAAAGACTACCGGGAAAAATACGAGTAGCCAATAGGAAACACCGAACATTCAATTTTGGGGTCAGTTCCTAAATTTCAGCAAGACAAAAGTTTTTGGCAAGATTTTCGCACACGACTCTGTTTCGAGGAGCAAACTAATACTCAAAAAGCCATCAAAATTTTTAGTCTCCTTGCTTAAGGGCAGGGACTAATTAAGAGGACCTTTTATCTTTTGGTCAGAGTAGGAAAGGCCCCTGGCTAAGTTGAATAATAGGGACTAGGGGCCTCCCAGAAGTTGAATAACAGTTGTTTTTTCAATTAGAAATTCATGCCACTATAATAGTGTGTTGGTTTTAGTGGTAGAATTTTCTTAGGATTCTACTAACATGGTAGGAAATTATAAGACTAATACTTTATGTTTAATCTCTTATTATTGGGTCATAATAATTTTAAAAATGAATTTAAATTTTGAAATGAAAAAAATTAATGTTGTTTTTAATATTCTAGTACTTTTCACATGTTAATCTGAAAATTCAAATAATAGAGAACCCTGACATTTTAAGATAAGATTGTACAATTTATGCTAATAATTTTTGTTATCCTGTAAAATGTCTTATTCATAAAAATGACCCTAAAATATCTTTTTTGAAATCACTCAAGATATTCTACTATTTTCTTTCATTTATCTTTTATTCATTATTATTTTAATATTAATAAATAATTCAAAAATTAAGAAGACCAACTAAACCATTTTAAAGCATAAAAATTATTGTTAATCATGAAATTATTTAGAGCACAATTGTATAGAGATTCTTTAAAAAATGTTGGAAGTCTTTGTTGCATAAGATCATTAAAATTTTGCTCATTGATATCTAGTAGATACTCCAAACAAGTTATGACACCCTTGACTATGTTGAAGAAGAGATGTTTTTTAATGTTCATGTTTCTTTTTTAGAGAAAATAATAATTTGATAATCAAATTATTAAATATAGAATAGATTTGGGTGGAGTGGTCAATAAGATTACCAAAGACTTGTAACTAAAAGCTTCCTCAATTTTTGATGATTATATTTTTTATAAATATATATAATTATATAAGATAGAAATTTAGATAGAGATATTAAAAACAAATCACCTTATTAAATATGACTCACCTAACCAATTATTAATTAATATTTAGAAGAAGTAAGATTCATATTTTAAAATTAACTTAACAAGCATAAAATACATTAATTTATTTATGGTATAACTGAAGAATGAGAAAAGATTGTTTTGTACACCAATTGTTTGTATTCAGAATTTTATTTATCAACTTTAAGGTTAAATAGTCTGGCCTCTTGACCCTTACTTTACAATAAAATAGATAAACCAACTTGCCAGTTAACTCAATGTGTGTTTGAACAGTCAATTTTTTATTTTAATTAGCTCTTCTATTTCCAAGTTTTGATTTTTTACTTCTTCGATCTTCAGAAGAGAATCGGCATTCAAGGGATAGCGGCGACCTCATATCAAATAGAGTGGATGATGGATCATGTTGGTTTGCTGCCTCTTTTATTTCTCTACTCAAATAATTTTAATTGTTTGTAGAAATTTATAACTTATATGTTTATTTTATTTTCTGAATATTTTACGTTACGTCTATTCAGTCGGGAATGCAGCCTGTGCCGGCAAATGTTGGGGAACAATGATGAGGTTGACGAGTTAAAAGTTCGGTGTTCACATGGGAAACTCATGGTTGATACAAATTGTGGAATTTGGCCGCTCTCTCCCGCTTTAGTTGGATTAAAATTTTTAGTGACGAGTGGAAATTCTTTTAATCAAATAATAGGTGAAGTATCAAGAAACCTGGTTTGGCTTCGCTGGTTCGCAATTGGACAGCGAAGTCTTCCATTAGGAGTTTCATGGAAGAAGTTGAGAGTTTTAGAACTCTATGAAGGATGGAGATCAGGACGTCACTTAGAAGAGCTGTGGGGAGAGACTGAGGGCGAGGTAAGTAGCGTCCATTTTACATGTTTTAAATCTATATTTCAATCCTTTGAATTGTTGAATGTTTTATGTTTCTCTACTTGGAAATTATGTGCTGCAGGCCCCTGTGCAGTTGAGGGAGTTGCTTCTTTCTGGTTGCCGTAACTTTCAAGGATTTCCAAAATCAATAGGATATCTCAAGTATTTGAAAAAGATAGTAATCACTCATGCCTTCAATATTACGAGCCTGCCGGACGAGTTTTGCCTTCTCAAGTCACTGGAACACCTGGTTTTACCTTGGAGTAAAATCTTATCCCTTCCAAGCAATTTCGGCAATTTGAGCAGTCTGCGCTATCTAGATTTGTCTCATAGCTCTGAGCTGAGGACTTTGCCGGTTTCTTTTAAAAACCTGACGCTCCTCGAATATCTCAATCTAGTTAACTGCAGTCAACTCAAAATCAAGTCAGACTGTCTGGAAAACATAGTAAAGCTTGAGTATTTGAGTCTTGGGTGCTGCTTTCAAAAGGAAGAGTGGCCGCATCACATCGCAAACAATGTGTCCTTGAGAGAGCTCCGTTTCAGCGGTATCAGTTTAAGGAAGCTACCAGATAACATTGGTCAACTCAGCAAGCTTAGAGAGATGGAGATTAACAGCTGTGTTAATCTGGAACATCTACCTGAGTCTCTTGGAGATTTGTCTTCATTGACGAAGCTTTATATTGTAAATTGTCCTAAGCTGGATCGTCTAGGAGAGAAATCTGTATCACAAGCAGTTAAGAAACTGAGTAGTCTTCAGAGTCTGAGAATATCAGACTGTCCAATCAGCGGCTCATCATTATCTTTTGGATCGAGCAACCTGAATTTTATAGAGCTTCTGCGGACAGAAGTGTGCAGAATTTCATTTTCTGAAGACTGTTGTCCCAACCTGAATTTTATAGAGCTTCATGTCGTCGACAATCATCATTTAGAGGAGATCGAAGGACTGCCAAGTACCCTCTTCAAAATATATATGGGAAACTGTGAAATGCTGAAGAAAATGTCGAGTTTTGCAACATTAACTTCTCTCACAGACTTTCATCTACAAGGTTGTAACAGACTTGAGAAAATTGAAGGTCTGGAAAATTGCATAGGATTGAGAGAGTTGATTGTTGAGAGCAGAATGGAGGTTCCGGGTATAGAAAGCTTGGAGCGCTTGCAGAATTTGGAAAGCTTGAAGCTCAGTGCAAACAAGGGACCAGGCATTGAACGTTGTATTCAAAGGATGCAGGTAATAACAGTTTATAGGAGTAAAATTTTCTGGTTATATTCATCTGATTGTGCGTTGACTGATTTTTGTGAAAGGGAATTTACAGAAATGGCCACCTGAAACAAAAATTTGCGCATGGGCAGCACCTGAAGCGGTCTCAGTTGTAGAGTCCTTGCAGCTGTCTCCGAGTCTGATGATCGTTGACTCCATTTCTAACCACAAATTTAAGTCGTTGATGCCAAAATTGGTTCTGAATGGTTCGCCCAATGGCGATGCCTTAATGCTCTGTTTTGTTATAAATTGTGTTTCTTCAAAAATGGGACTGCGGACACCTATCAATGCCAAATTTGAAAAGGGTAGATGGGCATGGATAGGTGTCTTCACACCACACTCACATTACAGTTCGGCTGAAGAATTCTATTTAGACTGGAGAAATTGGAGAAGTGGAGAGATTGGAGAAGAGGACGAAGTGGAGAAAGGATTGGTTGTAAGAGGGGAAGAGCAAGCACTGTTGGAGGCAGTTCGCAGCTTATTGCCGCTTTTGTTGCAAAGTTAGGAAGTTATCAAACAAAATCAAATTCATAGCCGTTTAAATCATTAAAGGAATGGTATTGTGAGGAAATAGCTCCTCGCTCATTGTAATATAATGGTACCAATAACTATTTTATGTTGATTTGTTAAAAGTAACTATTATTAAGACAAGAGACTATTGTTTTTTTTAAATTTTCTTCTGATTAATGGTGTTTCGTACTGTTTATTCAGAAAAGAATTCTCATATTCCTAATGTTTCAGACTTTCATAATTTATTTTTCAAAATTTTAATTAGTTCCTGCATTTCCAGCTCAGTTAAAAAACACTAGAAAAAAAATCCCCACCAATAATATTTCGAGGATTTTTATTGGTTCGGCTAATCTAAATAGAGTCTTTCTTATTTGAAGTTACCTAGCAGATACAGAGAGAGGTGGCATTCTTAAAACATTTCACATACCTTGTCTATCTTCCGTATTTTGCATACATGGTTACCAGGGCAGTTTTTGTACTTAGCTTGCTCAGCGCTTCGGCTCCAAATCCTTTGGTAAGATATAGGGAATCTGAATTTGTTGAGTTCAGGTGGTTCCGGTATGTCACTTATTTCGCCCTTTTAGCTCTTAATCGATATGCCGACTATACTTATTATTCTTGGGGTGTGAAGCCTAACGGTTTCTTTTCCCTTTTCTATTATGTCTATTCGACTACTTCATAAGATATGAAGAGTCTTCATTATATTCTACTAGCAATCGCACCTTGGTGTGCAATGGATACCAGAAGAAGTTCAATGAAGAAAGTTTTTGGTCATTTAAATGTATCATATTTTATGAATAGTTTCCATTTGTCACGTAGCTTTATAGAAGTACATTAAGAAATTAAGATAACATCAAAATTGTTTTGTATAATATTATGACATGATGAGATATCAAAGCAAGGAAGATGAGTCTTAGGGCTGGTTAGATCATTTTTTAATACAATTGAAACAATGAAAGAATTGTTTTAGTAAGATAAAAATCAAAACAAATTTTAACATTAAGATTTTAATTAGAAAAGAAATTAACAATTATGGTATTTTATTTATATATAAACATGTAAGAATATTTTATACATAAAATCAATATAATTATTATAGAAATATATGATATATCGTTAATTTATAAGGTAGGTAGTTAAATTAACAAAATATAATATAATATAATTAATAAAAATGAAACATTTAATTCATAATTATAATAAGATAAAAAATAAAACCAATTTTAACATTAAGAATTTAATAAAAAACAATTAACAATGATAATATTTTATTTATATATAAACACTTAAGAATACCTTCTACATAAAATGAAAATAATTATTATAGAAATATATGATATGTCATATGTTTATAGGGTACATGGATGAGTCAACAAAATATAGTCAATATATGTCAAAATTAAAATGGTTTCTTTCCTTTTCAAGTTAGATTAAATCTAAAACTTGATGGTGCTACCCATGGTAATGTGTGTATGTTTGGCATCACTTGTTTGATAAAGAGATGAAAAAGTAAGATTAATTCTTGCTATTTTCGAAAAGCTATAATATGACAAAAATAAGAAAGCTAGACTCCAAGACCTTTTGATAGCCTTGCATCTATGAGTTTAAGTAATGGTTGTTGTGGCATAGATTCAGAAGGGGACCCCAAATTAGGCATTAGCGTTGGGATTAAGAGGATTTGTATAAATTGGAAGCTTAATAACATATTTACACTAGTCAAACATTCCTAATAAATTACACAATCAGTAAATCTAGTATTGTTATTGAAAAGTAAATCAAATAGCATTTTCAATTACAAATCACATTACCTATTAAAAAGAGGACATCATCAAGGCATATTGCTCACATGCATGAGAAGACATCAATATCTAAGAATACCCCAAAAGAATACATTACAGTGCCTTAGTTTTAGCTTTGTCACATTTGGTAAATGAAACTCCATCACAAGAAATCCAAAACATGTTTTTTTAATCCTTCACCAAAATTAAATATGAAACACTATACCTTTGAGCTCCTTAAACATGACAAGAAGAATCTATTTTCTAAACAACTGTAAATGTGACTCTCCATCATTAGATTAACTACACAGTAACATATTTTAGGATGGAATTGACTAAGCCATGAGGGCCATCCATACCACGATTAGAAATAACTTCTTCAAGAATCTAGGGAATCATACACAAGATCACATCTTTCTAGAGGTGCTTCTAATGATCATGGTCAACATATTCCATGAAAAATGTATGCCAAGTTCTTCACTTAAAAGTACATGAGAAAGAAGAACAAGAAAGTGGTCATGGAACCCATCAAAGGTTTTGATGACTCAAAAAGTTGTGAAGATATCAATAGGGTATTTCATATTAAATATTTGAAGAATGATATGCTAATAAGAAAGCCGCCATGGGGCTCAATAAGGCCCTCATCACCACCACCATCAATGTTTTGTTTAAACACGTTGATCAAAATGAATCGTAGCTTCAAAAGGATTGAAGATACATATTACAAGAGTTAGCTGAGGGCTTTCTCTATATCCTTGACAATAATGCCAAAGTGTAAGTATATTATATGAGTGCAATTCATTTTTCATTTTTTTAATAAAAAAATAATGCCTTATGATAATAACTTCTGACCACGATATATGAGGAAAACATATCATAAATTTATGATATTGCTATGAAAATTTGATTGTATCGAGAAAACTTCACAATTGAATTATGATAACAATATCATAATTTGACTTATAAAAATTATCTCCTATATTTTAATACTTTAAATTATTAAAAAATCAATTTTAAAAGATAATATCACTAAAAAATAAGAAAGATCTAATTTCTAATCTTTCAATATTTTAAATTCAAAGATCCCTAATTTAAAGCATGTCACTTCCCTAGTCTTCGTCGGCAACCAACAAAGAAAACTCATTTTTGACAATCATCCATCGTGGCGACAATTATTTTCACCAATCTCGCGAAGCTTGCCAAATGTCATTTCCTTAACTTTTGTGCTCAGGAAAAAAGATTTAAGGTTGAAAAATTTGGCGCTACGAGGGGATAGAAGGGGTTTCTTTTGTGATGGTAGACAAAGTTGATGCTGAGACCTCCTCCGTGTTTTTTTCTCCTCGAGGGCCTATTTCTTATTCTTCACTTGCCCAATACACAAGATATTGCGAGACATGGGCTCTGGAGGTTCGAACTCGCGAACATTTTTCTTTTCCATGGCTACTTTCAAAATTAAAGAAGTATGACATTGTCTATTAGGTCTACATGCATAGTCTCTGCCTTGACTAAGTAGAGCCATGTGAGACCTAGTCATCATGGATGCCATCTTTGGCAAATAGAAAATGGCCTCAGGAATAGTGGAAGCATGTTCCCATTGAGAGTAGTTACCCTAATATATTACTTAGTAAAACATATCCAACCCCATGACCTCCAACTTAATCATCTTACATTAAGGAAGCTTAACCATTGCACTCACATGGTGTGGTACAATTTTTCATATGCATTTATTTTGTGAAAGAGTTAGGGATGAAGTGTGCTCATTTGAGATAGGAGAGATGAATTTTTCCCCTCGCACCACAAGGCAACAATCCTCTAGGCTTTGACTCATTGCCAGTAGTGTAAACAATATTCACGATTTCAATAGGGGTTATTGAAAATGTGAGGGAGTACATATAATATACAAGGATGTTGTCACTCATTTTTCCTTCATCTCCCTCCTCTTTTGGTATTGCAAGACCTTCATCCACATCTACAGTGTGGCCAAGATTGTTTCTTAGCACAAAAACCTTGTCTATGAATATTGCAATTCTGTATGTGACCACCAGACCTTCATCTATGTCTAGAGGGACATTTAGTGCATAGAGGAGTGTGAGGAGTAAAGCAGGGCCAATAATATGAACCCGGATAATGAGATACACCCATGTAGCCCATAAATATGAGATTTCATGAGATGCCTGTACACTGCCATGGTACATGGATGTCTCATTTTCATGTAAGTCATTGTTTATAGTGTGCTAGTTGTAGTTAAAGATTCGGCTATTTAAAACCCTCTTTGTGCTCTTAGGCACAATGTCATGCACATCATATTTAACAATATCACAACACAAGAAAATATAGAAATGTCTTGGTTGAAGTCAACAAGGTTAAACTTTGTTTCACAGCTTGCACACATCCATTGGAATGTCAAAGATTACCTAATCCATTACTAGACAACCACTGACTTTGCTATTCTCATTTTTCTTGTCTGCCTGTCAGGGCATGAGGCGGCGATGGCCTTTGTTTTGTTTGCATAGGGTTGGGGTGAGGGAAAAATGGGGAGATAGTTGGTAGCTAATGGTGGTCCCACACACTTGTAAGGAAACTCAGGTGCGGAAACAGCTTCCTACGCTAATCTCTATAGGAAAGTATTGTGCAAATTCTTTTAAACCCTTACAATTTCAGATTCGTTAACTACTTTAACAAAGATATTGCAACCATATACCATGCATACAGAAAAATAGAGAATGACACAATGATATACCCTAGGGAAACCTTTCGGTAAAAACCCCAGCACTCCAAAACCTGCACAATGTATTGACCAAAACTATTACAGCTTACAATACACTTGCAATGCAAGTTCTTTCAGAAGATTTCCAAAACCTTGAAGACAAATCACAGCAGCATAATACGTTCCAACAATACACTCGCATCACATCTCTTTGTAACCCTAAAAATGCTTATATCATGCGCTTCACTTTTTAGGGCTACTCCCAAAGATAACCGTATTAGGGTTTTACCATTCTCTGAGAAAATAGGAACCCCACGATTGGGGAAGAGTGTACAGTACTCAAATTTATCAGTTGCCACATGTCTTCACCTATCATTGAATCTTCCTAACATAGCTCTTACGTGTCATAGGAATCTGTCATAACCGTTTTAGCCATGATCTCCTTACACACAATTCAAGATGCTGACACATCAACATTATTTGCAAGAAATACATTTTACAAAACAAATAATAAGAATAGGAATTATCCAAGGTTGAGACGCCTTATTCTTAACATTCTCCCAATTGTCGAACACCTTGTAAGAGCAATAGGAACATAACAGGAACTAACCACTATAGGCCAAAAGGCCCATAGACTCCGAACACCATCTGAACTTCTCAGTGCCCACTGGTTTTGTTAATGCATCTGCAACATTCTTCACAGTATCTACCTTCTCCAAATTTACCTTTCCATCTTCCACCATATCTCTCACAAAGTGAAATTGCACATCAATGTGCTTCGTTCTGGCATGGAAAGTTGGATTCTTCGCAAGGCAAATAGTGCTCTGATTGTCACACCAGATAGTAATCTTTTCTGCATCAACACCAACATCAGAACACAATCTTCTAAGCCAAATGGCTTCCTTACAAGCATGAGTAGCAGCCATGTACTCAGCTTCTGTAGTGGACAAAGCAACCACAGGTTGTCGCTTACTCATCCAACTGATGGCACCACCAAACATAGTGAACACATAAGCACTGGTGGATCTCCTGCTGTCAATATCACCTGCCCAATCTGAATCCACAAACCCACGAATACAAACTTAATGCGGAGATCCAGAAGAGTTACCATCATAATATATGGAGTAATCTGATGTACCCCTCAAATATCTGAATACTCGCTTAACTATATCCCAATGTACCCGTCCATGATTAGCCATAAACCAACTTAGGACTCCCACTACTTGGGCAATGTCTAGTCTAGTACAGACCATAGCATACATAAGATTGCCAACTGCACTAGCATAAGGTACTCTACTCATGTCCTCCACCTCACTAGGAGATTTTGGGCAGTCATCTACAGATAACTTTGTTCCCACAGAAATAGGAACACATAGTGGTCTACAATCTGCCATGCTAAACCTATCCAACATAGACTTCACATACTTACTCTGACTCAACCAAAGTTTTCTGTTAGACCTGTCTCTACTGATTTCCATACCGAAGATGTACCTTGCTGCCCCAAGATCTTTCATCTCAAACTGTGCTGACAACTGAGATTTAAAATTAGAAATCATACCCTTACCCTTCCCAAATAGCAACATATCATCAACATATAATGCAACAATAAGAAGGCGATCATTTTCAACTCTGAAATAAACACAATGATCTGATTTTGGTCTTACAAATCCAATTGACAACACAAAGGCATCAAACTTAAGGTACCACATCCTAGGAGATTGTTTCAAACCATATAGAGATTTCTTTAATCTGCAAACTAAGGATTCTTTACCTTTAACAATGTAGTGCTCAGGCTGTGACATATAAATCTCTTCCTCCAAATCACCATGAAGGGAAGCTATCTTCACATCCATCTGTTCTATCTCTAAATCATATGATGCAGCAAGAGATAACAAAAATCGAATGGATGTCAACTTTGCAATAGGAGAGAATATTCCACCATAATCTACTCCCTCTACCTGTGAATACCCCTTTGCAACCAATCTAGCTTTGTACCTTTCAACAATGCCATCTGCACAAAATTTCTTCTTGAACACCCATTTACAGCCAACGGATTTTCTCCCTTTAGGCAAAGGTACAAGGTCCCAAGTTTTGTTTTTCTCCAATGAAGCCATCTCATCATCCATAGCCTCAATCCAAGAACCTACATCTTTCATGCCCAAAGCCTCTTTCATAGATCTAGGCTCATCAGTGTTAGTAATCAAAGCAAAAGCACAACTGGAATCTAACATAGAATAACCAAACCTTTCTGGTTGCTTTCTTTCTCTCGTGGATCTCCTCAAGGGCTGAGGTTGAGGTTGTTCTTCCTCTTCTTCTGAACTATCAGAGCTACTAGAGCTCTCCTCATCATTAGACCCAACATGGTCTCTCTGTTCAGTCTTCTCAAGGGTAGGAGGCAACTAAACAACATCTTTTTCTTTTTCTTTTTCAACTGGTTGTAGCACAATAGGAGAAGATGTTAGCTCTCTAAAAATAACATTTCTACTATACAACACCTTACTAGTCATAGGATCCCAAAGCTTGTATCCTTTTACACCAACACTGTATCCGATGAAAATACATTTAACAGCTTTGTTTTCCAACTTAGATCTTTTCTCCTTTAGAACATGTGCATAAGCTTCACAACCAAAAACACGAAGATGTCTAATTGAAGGCTTCTTACTAGACCACACCTCCATGGGTGTCTTACCAACAAGGGCTGATGTAGGAGATCTGTTAACCAGATAGCAAGCAGTGGCCATACCTTCAGCCCAAAACTTTTGTTCTAAACCAGCTCCACTAAGCATACTCCTAGCCTTCTCCATTAGTGTCCTGTTCATTCTCTCTGCAACTCCATTTTGCTGTAGAGTATAAGGAGTTGTTTTATGCCTCTCGATACCTTGTTCTTTACAGAACTATTCAAACTCTGCTGAGCAAAACTCACCACCATTATCAGTTCTCACACACTTAATCTTCTTACTAGTCCGATTCTCTACAAGAGCTTTAAATTCCTTGAACCGACTAAAGACTTGTGTCTTACTTTTAAGGAAATAAATCCAAGTCCTTCTACTATAATCATCTATGAAAGATATAAAAAATATAGACTTGGAGATTGAAGGAACTTTTACAGGACCAAATACATCAGAATGAATAAGATCCAAAACATCAAAAGATTTGTGAGAACTAGAGTAAAACTGAACACGATTTTGTTTACCATAAACACAGTGTTCGCAGAAGTTGAACTCGAGATTGCAATCATTTAACCCCTCAACAAGATTTTTATTTTTCAGGGTTCTGAGACCCTTTTCACCAATGTGGCCAAATCTCATATGCCACAACATTGTCTTTTCTGCAGGAAGCTTACCTTCCAAAGTGTTTGCACTACCATCGAAACCAATAACCACAGAATTCTTCATTGATCGTTCAGATGGTGAGGATGAAGAACTATTACATAGAGGAATACATGCATCTAGCTGAAATAAAGTACCTCTCCTAGTACCCCTTGCAAGCACTATCGATCCTCTCATCATCTTGCATCCTTCTTTAGAAAAAACAACTTGCACACCTACATCATTCAACATACTTACAGATAATAGGTTTCGTGCCAAACCCAGAATGTGCATAACTCTGTTGATTCCCTTTACTCGTCCATCAGGAAATTTGATAGTGACCCTTGTGCATCCAACTATCTTTAGGTGAGAATCATCACCCAAATACACCTTTCCACCATTGAACTCTTCATATTTTGAGAACCAGTTTCGATGAGAGGTCATGTGAAAAGATGCACCCGAGTCAACCAACCACACATCATCAGATGCATGGGCTGCCAAAGCTATGATGAATGCATCACCATCTTCTTGAGATCTTTTTGAAGCTGAATTTGAACCTTTCTTCTTCTTCTTTCGCTATTTGCAGTCTTTACAAAAATGCCCAGATTTATCACAGTGCCAACATTTTGCCTTGGACTTATTGGAAGTCTTTGACTTCCCACGGGATTTGGATCTACCCTTATTGTTAGACTTATTGTCATTTTTCTTCCCTCTTTTAGTGGATCTCCCACGAACAGCAAGGGCTTCTTTTTTCGAAATGAAAGCTTTTCTCTGCATCTCCTCTGATAGCAGTGAAGACACCACATCATCCATTTTGAAGGTGACTAACGTGCTTCTGAGAGCCATCACAAGATGGTCCCATGAATCCGGTAAAGAACACAAAAGTGTGTAGCAACGATCCTCCTCCTCTAACTTGACACCAGCTGATGTCAACTATGCAGCCAACAGATTAAATGCATTTAAATGATCCGTTAAGGACCCACCTTCCTCCATTCACAGAGAGTACAACTTCTTCCTTAGGAACAACTTGTTCACCAGAGATTTGGCCTGATACATGGTCGCAAGTCTTTCCCACAAACTATTTGTGGTTTTCTTATCTAGAACATTCAGAAGAACTACATCGGTTAAACAGAGTCTTATGAGACCCTTAGCTTTATGGTCTTTGATATCCCAATCTGCTTGAGCTATAGTTGCTGGTCTTGTAACATTTGAAGTCGCTTCCCATAGGTCACGATCTTCCAACATGGCTTCCATCTTGAGTTTCCACAACTTGAAATTAGTGCCATTAAATTTCTCCACCTCCATTCTTCCATATGATGAACTTGCCATCTCAATCTGCAAATAAGATTCAGAATACTCTGCAAAAAACTCCCACTCAAACTTGAGATCAGCTCAAAAAAAAAACCCTACCCAACAACTAGGATCAAAAGTTGATCAAGCTCTGATACCACTGGAAAGGAAACTCAGGTGTGGAAACAGCTTCCTACGCTAATCTCTATAGGAAAGTATTGTGCAAATTCTTTTAAACCCTTACAATTTTAGATTCGTTAACTACTTTAACAAAGGTATTGCAACCATATACCATGCATACAGAAAAATAGAGAATGATACAATGATATACCCTGGGGAAACCTTTCGGTAAAAACCCCAGCACTCCAAAACCTGCACAATGTATTGACCAAAACTATTACATCTTACAATACACTTGCAATGCAAGTTCTTTCAGAAGATTTCCAAAACCTTGAAGGCAAATCACAGCAGCATAATATGTTCCAACAATACACTCACATCACATCTCTTTGTAACTCTAAAAATGCTTATATCATGCACTTCACTTTTTAGGGCTACTCCCAAAGATAACCGTATTAGGGTTTTACCATTCTCCGAGAAAATAGGAACCCCACGATTGGGGAAGAGTGTACAGTACTCAAATTTATCAGCTGCCACATGTCTTCACCTGTCATTGAATCTTCCTGACATAGCTCTTACGTGTCATAGGAATCTGTCATAACCGTTTTAGCCATGATCTCCTTACACACAATTCAAGATGCTGACACATCAACATTATTTGCAAGAAATACATTTTACAAAACAAATAATAAGAATAGGAATTATCCAAGGTTGAGACACCTTAATCCTAACAACACTTAGCTAAGGGCCATGCAAAACCATCTCCTCCTTGCATTGATCAAATGTGGAGGAAAACCAGTGGTCCAAAAAAAAGGAATTTGACAGGGACAAAAAGAAAATGTAATGGTGCAGATGCATGCAATGGTCATCCAATGCATTTGGATGATAACAACCATCGATCGTAGAAGTCATCTGAACAAGTTCATATAGGAAACACCTTTGGCATAATATGTCCATTCGACTACATGAGACATGAAGAGTCTTCATTATACTCTATAAATATTACTACTGTTGTAATTCTTTGATATCGAAGAAGTTAATAAGATATTTTCTGCAAGTGTGGATGTAGGCATATTGTTTCAAACCAAGATACATCTCTATGTTTCTGTGTTCTTCTATGCTTTTTAATTCAGTTTTGTACTTTTCATCTCTTTTCAACTTTCACAATTGGTATCAGAGCAAGGCAGTATTGTTGTTATTTTTTCAGTGATTAAAATTCTGAAACCATAGAAGAGTTGAAGGTGCAGAAGTTTTCAGGAAAGAATTCCAGTCTATGGAAGGTGCAAATGGAATCATTATTAATTAAGCAAGATATTGCACTTTCTCTATAGGGGAAAACAAATAAATCAACTTTGATGAAAGATGAAGACTAGGAAACCTCAAACAAGAAGGCGAGGGCATCAATTTTTCTTTTATTGTTCGATAATGTTTTGTTTAATGTCACAACTTCAACAATAATGAAGTCGATGTAGGACAAGTTAACAACCACATATGCAATGGCCTCAGCTACAAATAAAGTTTTCATTAAGAAGAAATTGTACAAACTCAAGATGAGGGAAGGTGGAAGCATGCCAAACCACCTTAACGAATTTAATACCTTGATCAACCAAGAAAATTAAGTTGGCATGATAGAAGATGACGAGAGAAAATTTCTTCTTCTTTTATGCTCTCTACCTAATAGTTGGGATTGTGTTATTATAGCCATAAGCACTACGACTTTAAGCTCTAAAAATTTGGCTTTTGTTGAAGTTTCAGCCACTCTTCTCTTTGAAGACACGAGAAGGAAGAACAATGAACCTTCATCCGGGGAAGCTTTGATAGTAGTAAGTGCCGAGAATAGAGGAAGGAGTCAAAATAGGGGTAGGAATAATCACCACAGGAGATCAAAATATGCACAAAGATCAAAATCAAGAGGACATAATGGTGATTGTTGGTTTTGTAGTAACATTGACCATGTAAAGAAAGATTATAGAAATTACAAAAAGGCTCAAGAGAGTACAAAATAGTGAAGCAAAACATGGCCTATGATAGTGCGGATGGTTCTTTGATATTGTCAACAAGTGAAACTACTTCAACCTCATGGGTATTGGATTTATGTGCATCTTTTCATGCCTCCTCATGCACAGACCTCTTCTCAAATTACCAAGAAGGTAACTTTGGAAAAGTTTATTTAGGGGATAATAAAGCTTGTGAAATTATTGGGAAAGGGCATATTTTATTGTGTTTAAAAGAAGGTTAAGTGGACACTTAGTGATGTTCATCATGTTCCTTAATTGAGAAGAAATTTAATTTTGGTGAGTCAGTTCTACTCTCAAGGTTTTCTTACCTCTCTAACGAATACAAGGAAAGTCACCAAAGGTTCCATGGTTATTGTAAAATGGGATAAAATTGGTAGTCTCTACATAGTATAATCTATTGATGAAGTGGGCACTGCCATGACAAAATTGAGGACAACAATTCAGATCTTTGGCATCAAAGGCTCGGTCACATGAGCAAGAAGGGTCTCGATATTATGCATAAGCAGTAACAACTACCGGGTCTCAAATTCCTTGATTTACCATTCTGTAACCATTGTCTTTATGGCAAGCAAAAGCGAGTAAGTTTTCTGAAAATAGGACATGAGAAGAAGGATACACCATTATCACTTGTCTACTTTGATGTTTTTGGAATGACTGAGGTAAGCTCTACTGGTGGAGCTAATTATTTTGTTACCTTTCTTCCTGATTGTACAAGGAAAGTGTGGATATTTATGCTACATAAGAAGTCTCATGTAAGATTGGGCATAAAATAAAATGTTTCAAACCGATAAAGGTGGTGAATTATGCTCATTAGAATTTGATTCCTTTTGTGCTAATAATATTATTCATTGGATAAAAGTTTATCCATTTACACCTCAAGAAAATGGAGAAGCCGAGAGGTTAAATATAATAATTTTGAAAAAAGGCTAGAAGCATGCTTTCAAATGTAGATTTGGGCAAAGAATTTTGGGCGGAAGCCTACAATACAAGTGTCTACTTGATCAACCGAAGCCCTTCATCTAGATTGGATTTTGGCATTTCAGAAGAAGAGTGGTTGAGAAAGCGAATCACTTACTCTCACATTTGGGTATTTGGATGTGAAGCATATGTTCATGTCCCAAAAGAAAAGAAGACAAAGCTTGATCCTAAATCTCAAAGAGGTTTATTTGTGGGTTATGGAGAAGATTAATTTAGTTTTCAAATTTGGGATCCAGTGGCAAAGAAGATCATAAGGAGTAGGGATATTGTTCTCAATGAGAAAACATTTTCAACTTTGCAACTTTAATCAACACAATCCAAAGAAGAAGAGCCCTTTGTAGTGTTTAGACATAAAAATTCACATGGATCATTTAATGGAACTGAGAAAACAATATCTTCGGGGAATCTATATTCACCCACCTCTTTTTTATTTCCTATTTCTACCTCATCATTCGGAGAAACAAAAGTTGAGGAGGATGATGATTGGGCCAACTCATCACATTTCCCTCCAGTAGACTGTTCGCAGAGTAGAGAGGAGCTAATTAATCCTCAAACAGTCACACATGGTCAAGAGAAGAACTTGACCTTGTCTGTTGTGAACTAAACAAGTAGATAGACACCATAGAGGGGATTCCCCTTTCTCCCAATGATTCAGTCTAGTCCCTTCCTCCTATGCAAGTTGACACCAACATGAGTGATGGGTATAGAAGTAGGTCTATGTCACCGCATTCTACCAAGCACACAACAAGCAAAACACCGCAAGCTCCTCCCTTTGGCCAATTCACATCCGTGATGCACACGTAGGATATCATTTCCAACGACAGTGCCAATAAAAATAGTATCCACACTAGCAGTTACAGTCAAGCTCAAGGAGCCAATAAATTCAGTCTACTGCGTATTTGGATACAAAATTAAATATGTATTTATAATCAAATGGTACAAATTAGGATATAGAAAATGTGGGCTCTTAATATTTGCAAATAAACCCCATGGGTACTTTAATATTTCAAATTTTGCATCTAATACTCATGTTGAAGCTCATTAAATTATTTATATATACAAAATTTAGCATCTAAACATGCACATTATAGTCGATTGTTGTTTTTATATATAAAATTTGGCATCTAAATATGCACATTACTATTAATTATCATTTTTACATACAAAATTTGGCATCTAAATATGCACATTATAGCTCATATGCACATACTCATATACAATTGTCAAAATCATTCTACCATATTGTAGAATCATTCATCTTTATGGCCTAAAATCAATCAAGTGAACCTTCTGGATCAACCCTAACCCTTATTGTGTCAAGTATTGCCTCGTGGTCAGATTCACGAACTTTCCACAAATTCTTGTTAAGAGGTATACCGCGATATTTAATCAAATGAATATTTGTTGCAACAACAAGGTTAGAGTAATGAAGAATATGTCTGTGTCTCAAAGTCAAACAACCAAGCATTAGAATTCTTGATAGGGTACTTGCAATTTATTATAAAAATAAGTTAATGCCAATATCAATACAAAGTGTAATAAATTGAGTTTAAGATGTCTCAATACAACTTGACACAACAACGGTACCTTCTAAGCCATGTGCCTATCACAACAATGGAACCTATTGGGTACTCAATACTCTCTCCATCAATGACTGTAGTTGTCAATTTCTTTATGGCCTTAATACAACAACACAAAAAGTAATATGTTCCTTCTTCATTGTTTTCATCTGCAATGACTGCATATACATGACCTGCATTTAGTAGAAGGCTATAATTTAATACCAAAATCAACATTATAAGAACTAATAAATTAACCTTAAATGCATACAAGATGAGAAAAAGAATTCACCAAGTAATAAATTGATAAATTACCTAGTTCAACTAGGTCAGATACATGGTAAAAATTCATTGATGCTTCCATCTGGTTCAATTGTAGTGCTCGAGGAAGTTGATATGAATCTAGGGTTTGCAAAGGTCTACAAGACCATTGGTTGACCCACACTTTTGATTCGCATTCATCCCACAAAAAATGTATACACAAAGAGAAAAAGCATGCAATCTATCCAGTATAAATAGCTAATTATGTTGCATTTGAACTTCTAAATGAATGCATGCCACTTGATTCTATAAGTGCACAACAATATAAATAGTTTTCAATGTTAGATTCATGTATTAACCAAAAAAATATGGAAACTATAGACTTACTTGCATTACCTAGTCCCATCATAGAATTACACCATTGCACAATTGTTTCTCCATCTATTAATACTGCACCACCCTCATACTTCAATTCCTCTCTAGTAAGAGCTCTTTTCACACATGCTCCTGCACCATCATGCTCTCCCTTTCCATGACCTACCTCATTTAAATTCCAAAAATGTTGCACATCACTTGTCACATGCATCCTAGTCAACCAGTAGAACATCCTTGCATTCTTGAATAGTGAGGTGCAATTGTCTAACCATATTAAGTGTTGGTTGTATATTATACCTCTTTCCCTTCAATTGTCATAGAAAACTTTAAAGAATCCTTGCACAAACTCTGAGGAATGTGTACGATCATCGCTGATATAGAAGTGATACTCTCATATAACCTTTTTGTCCTCCTTTGTGCTATCATGTGCATGCATAAATACTATGTGTACAAAAATTGTAACTTGTGTAGAGTGATAATACATAGGTTGTACTTCATTTTGAGGTTTTAGTGTATAATTCTTTGCAAAATCAATGACAAAGACAATAGTACCGAGTGGGAAAGTGTCCTTACACAACTTGAATTGTTCATCTAACCACCTAGCTCTATGTGTGTGACCTATGTACTCATAAACTAGTTTGTCTTGAAACATCTTCATAAAATCAACTATGCACATATCCCTTTTCACTAACTCATGCACGTCTTTAATTTTTTTGCATCTTTAACACCATATGCAACTGACTTGTGTTTTCCAAAAGAAACTAGTTCTTGCCCAATTTCATGTGTGTTATTGAGATGTAAGAATCTATGCAACTTTTGTAAACCACCACATGTAGGACAAAATCCTTTTGAACACATCCTCTTATAATAAATGTACCCATCATCTCGTTTACAAAGTACACTTGAAATGAAGTCTTTCGGTGACTCGGGAGGTTCTTGTACACCACATTTCTATAAAAAATTGTTAGCGTGCAAAGTACCACATATATAGCGATAAATCTCATAATGCATGGAAAACTCAACATGAACCCTACAACAACATGTAGTACATGCATGATTAATCTTAACATAAAATGGTTTTGTCATCTTTAAAAATCTTTGACTAATTTTAATATGAGGAAAGCTTTGAAGAAACCTTTCATAAAATTGTGTTTGTGTCATATCTAAATAGTGTTCTGGATGTGGCTCACAATTTCTAATTCCAATTCATCTTTTAACAACATCTCTTTGGTTGGGTGAAACCCTTGTTTTTTCATGCCAATATTTCTCAATTAATGTTCTTAGTGCATCAACAACAATCTTGTCCTTGCATAAGAGTCTACTCGAGAATGTCCAAAGAGAATTATTGTTAGGATCCTGTATTTTTTCTTGCCTATCTAAAGAATGGTGTAATGTGGTTCTACTTATCATTAATGACTTTCTTGTTTTTTCTTATTAAACAAGATTTTTTCATTTTCATTCCCATTATGGTTTATGTGAGGACATGGTGAGTAACATTAGCATCTTTAGAGCGTGATTTTGAACCAATGGATTGGTATGCATCAAAAAGATTTCTCACAATGGTTCTTTCACTATTATTTTCAGATGTTCAAGTAACCCCAAAATTTTCATTGTCTCTCTAAATTTCAGATTTTTAATCATTTCAACAACTAATTGGCATCTTCCATTTTGATTTAAGTTTTCAAAATAGTTATTCCAAATTCTTATAACCATTCTTCTACAAGTCCTCTTAGAAATAACCAGAGAGAGAGAGAGAGAGAGAGAGAGAGAGGAAATAAGAAGAGTCATGCATGTATACAAATATATATACATATATCTTTATAAATATATATACATATAAGTATAGATATGCATATATACTTACATAGAAACATATCATATATGTAATTCTATACAAATGTGTATTGTATTACATATTTACAAGCAAATTTTTTAATGTCTTCATAACTCGTACGGGTTTTGTAGAGCTCAAAATTGTGACTTTGCGTATCAGAACCCAAGCGGGTTATTTTGTACACTATAACCTATATGGGTTATGGCTTGGTAAAAGGTTTCAAATATGACCCTAAGGCTTGCAAGCACATTTTCCCTCCAATTTTGTCCATTTACACATTTTTTCTTCTTTCAACATAATTTATTGACTTTGTCATCATTGGCTTTACAAATGATCAAGTGGGTATCTCTAAAATTAATACCATCATCTCACACATCTTGTAAGCATTCCGACCATATAAATATTTCTATTTTTGGACAACATTAGCATAGTAACTTTAATTTTCTTTACTAGTGTCTTCACAGTCCTCACAGACATATGTCTACCATTTTTTATAACTTTTGATCTACTTGACCAAATTCAAAACAAATTACACATTATTGTTCTACACTAGATTCTATACACTTTAAAAAAAAGTTTACAATTTAGATTATTTTGATGCAAGTTATGCCCAGCGCACAAACAGGCATTAGATTTTCAAGATGTATTCACTTCAAAAAATCATAAAAAATAAAATACTCAATAGAAAATTAAAAAAAAATACACAACTTCTAGATCTCACTCTTACCTATCATCCTACCAAAGGGTTTTGCAAAATTCTAAATCTAACTATAAATTTTGTGAAGCGCATGGAAACAACTATGTTATATTTTTCTGAAAAAATTAGGAACAATTTTTTGTGTGCGAGAGGTTTGACCCTCTTAATCTTATCTATGTTTTAAAATTTTTTATAGTTTAGAAACTAGATTCAGAGTACTACAATTCTTATTATTTACACAACTCCTAGTTGTGAGTGCATGAATCTCAAATATCTCTGTGAAGTTCAGGTTTCCCCGATTTCAGAAAAAAAATGGCCACTTATACCCCCTTTTTGTTCACCATCTTGCTGCACTTACCCTAGGAGTTTTTTATTGTCCCTTTTCTTTCCAAAAAAAAAATTCTTCCACCCCAATGAAGATGCCTAGTGATTTCCCTATTTTCTCTAGTCCTTCTAAGTTTTAGTACTCTATTAGAAGATTTTCTAATCAAAACTATTTGGGAAGTTTCGAGTGTGTGTTTGTAGGGATCGAATTTGAACTCTTAGTCGATGCAATAAAAATAAAAACCATCAATAAATAAGGGTTTACCCCAAAAAATATATTTCTCAAGTGATGTATTAACACAATATATAAGAAAATAGCCTTCAGATAAAGATGTAGCACTTACCCAACCTTGGAAATTCTCATACCACCATTTGATGATTTTCTCTGTCTAGTTTCCTGGACCACTCCATTTGGTGAAAAACTAAGTCCTTGAAATGCTCCCAAATCAAGTTAAGGGTATTTTTGGGCATGACAAAGGCTTTACTTTTATTATCATCATGTGCCTTGCATTTTCCCTTATCTCCTTTGCCTTAAATTTGTGATCCATGATTATGTCTCTCTCTCTCGTCTTGGTGTCCCCCTAATCTTTTTAACTAGGGTTTTTTCATTCTACTTGTTTCTCCCTCCTTTGTTTTGCACTCTTTCTATCATTGACAAGCAGATCACTGTGTTGGCACCTTCAAATTTGAAGAAATTTGAAGTGTATATGATAAAAAAAAAATTAGGCATATAAAAGCCCCCCTAAAAATTTGTCTGAAGGGCCCAGTTTGAAAGTGAATAGTTTGAATCTCGGTTATTATAACGAGAGATAGATTTGTGAATGTGTCCACCTCCTATCAATACAAATATTTGTCAGTTTTAGCCCCCCATAATCAGATTTGACATATTTTTGAAGAACTTGGTTTGAGAGGTTAGCAAAGTTTCATAGTTTGCACATTTCCATAATAATCCAAATAGCCTACTTTAGAGGTTTGCATTTCAGATCCAATTGATTTTCATGAAAAACCAACCATTTCCTTATAATTTCATCATATCGGTGTACCCCTATGCCCATCTTAAAATCCCCTTGATCTCATTTGATAATTTTTCTAAGTCCGATCCAAATATAATTTATTCAGTTTTTTTGCATACACAGTGCTATGTTTTCTAGATAGAAAACTTTGAATGGTAATATTTTGATACTAGATGACTCTCATGAAAAATTGATTGGTTTCTTTAATATTTTAGATATGAATGTGCCTCCATGCTTAGTTGTCGGGTCTCAAAGTAATATTTGATGTTTTTACCAATCTTGATCCAAATGCAATTTATTCAATTTTTAGTTTGCATGTGTCAAACAATTTGAAAATGGTCATCTTTGACCATTAATAGTATGCAACCTGAAAGTGTTTGGAAAATCCTTTTGGCACACGTCTTCAAAGTATCTAAATGAATGGGTTCCCTTAGTAGTAGCCTCCTAGATCATCGTTTGCTATTTTTTTTAAAATGCATGTTGATAGAGTGTGAATAAAGTTCTGTCATGTTCAGTTGTAGAAGTAACAAAGTGAGCAACTTTGGTGATTAAAATCTTCCACTTTGGGTAACGTTATATGACTCCATTTTATAGGGTGATTCTCAATATATCAGTTATCATGCCTTTTGGTTTCCATGGTCTTGTGATGTGATTTGATCAATTTTTGGAGCTTTGTGCTTAGTTTGCTCTCTTAACTGATTGGTGAGAATTCAAACTTCAATGATCAGGTGGTTCAAAACGTATGTTGATGTGGTTTGAAGTTGATTTTTGAGTCCAGTTGGTTCAGATCGAAAAAAAAATTAGCTAGACCCACAAGGGACCCGACTTGCCCTATGACATTAACTTTCATTTTGAGTGTATTTTTAAATGCTTTGTTATTTAAATCATTTTAAGATTTAAATAATAGTATACGTATTAAATTTCATTCACCCTAGGAGAGAGAGGAAAAGAATAAGTATTTGTGAAATTCACTTCAGAATGTTTCCAAAATGCAATAGCACATTTATGTGCGGAGGCCACTTTAAATATTGAAAAATTAAAAAAAATCAAATGTAGAGAGGAAGAAAAGTAATGTGAATCTAAAAGAGAAAACAAATAAAGTTTGTCAATGGACCTTTGGTTTATTGGTGAAGTTGAAAGACTCCAAATGAGTCTACCAATGATCAAGTTTTTCTGAGTGGAGAACTTCAACATCATAAAAGATGAGGCCAACTTGTGCTCTAGACAACCATACTCAGATCTGAACCTCCAATAAAAAAACAAATAAAATTTGTTTTAAAATAATTTGAATTATTTGAAAACCCGTATGCCTGCATTGAAACCATCGAAAAAGGGGACAAAATTGCGGGGCTGCAGGGTCCTAGGGAAAATTCCATGTCACAGTCAGATGGCATCATTTTCATCAAGAACAATATTATTGTGCATTACCATTGTATGTACATCTAATCTCCAGTTGCGAGAGAAGGAATAATTGAGGACGATGGCTTTGGTTCTTGGCTATTCGAATTATTCGGGAGTTGTGCATATCTCACCGTCCTTATCTTGCCATTAATTTTCCAAGGAATTATCGTTGTTGTGTGAAAATTTTCAATTATGCTTGTGGATGTTAATGATGCAGAGGTTGTGGTAAGTTGCAGATTTTAAGGTCATAAAAAAATAATGATGTAGTAGTGAATTGTAATATTGTTATTAGGATTTAATTATGTAGTTTTTGACTCATGTTTCATAGCAGTAGTTCACAACAATTCATTTCTCATAAGAATGAATAAAACACTTAGCACTCATTGCATCTAGATGATGTTCACAGAGGTGAAGCACCAAGACTGGGAGGTCACCCATCCCATTACTACTCCAACCTTAACTACAAAATTTCCTTTTATGATTAAGCCTAATCTATTTACAACCCCATTTATAATTAAACCTTCAGAAAATATTATATCTTATGAACCATTCATTAGAAAGCCCTGTTAGTGTTGGTAATTCCAACTCTATACATGAATTCTACCATTGGAGTTAAGAGAAGATTTAATAGCGATTTACTTGCAGTTTGCATGATGATATCCATGATTTTTGGATCACTACTTCAATTTGATCGGTTTACATCAGACTAAGGCAAGGATATGCTTCAGTTAAATCCCAGTTTACTATTCACACAAGAGATAATTGTGGTGATGATTTTCTTAACATCTTCACCATAATGTGCTGTTATATACTGTGGTTTTCAGCATTGTAATTCAAGCACTTTCAATTTATTCATGTGGAATTTTATTTTCATTCTGAGCAGCTCTGTTTTTCTTGATTATTTGCAATGCTCTATTTTTCTTATTAGCTGCCCTGTTCTGATTATTTCTCTATATCTCTGCAAAGTTTTCTTTATTTTCCTTCTAGTTGATCTATGCAGCTATAGCTGCAAATTTCTACATGGTATCAGAGCAAGGTTCTAGGAAGGAGATGTAAGTTTTTTTTGCAGGTTCTAAAGATCAGATCGGTTGCAGGGAATGAAGTTTTCAGCCTCTTCTCTTCTCACATCATACAACTATTTCAAATGGAAGCCAAAGAGTTTACTTCAGCTTAGAAGTAAAGGCTTGTATCGAATAGTCATGGCCAAAGAGGTTGAACCCAATTCAGTAGTTGAGAAGTCTAAATATTTCAACCGCATGGATGAATCCTTTGGTCCACTATGCTTATCCATCTCTCCAGAATTGTTGTTTCATGTCGAAGCATGCACAACTCCAAACCAGGTTTGGACTATGTTGGAGAGTCTTTTTGGAAAACAAGATGAGATGCGGGGTCACATCCTTGAAAATGAGCTCAACTCATTAGATCCGAGTAGTTTTGAGAATATTCAAGACTTCTTCACAAAGTTTAGTTCAAGGCTTCATTACTTCAGTTGGAAGAATGTGGAATTGACAAATCCACGCATGAAAGCAGATTGATCCTTTATATTTTGTCAAAATTGGACCCACAATATGTTGTGTTTGTCTCTTCTTTTCACACAATCAGGCTTACAACGGGAAGTAGTTGGAAGATGCCCACTCTTAATGCTTTCATTGAGTCTTTGATACATGAGGAAGATAAGCTCATAAAGATGGGTACTTTAAAAAGTTTCAAATCTCACGCTCTTGTTGTGCATACGAGTGAGAAGAATTCAGAATCCAATCCACACTCCAAGACAAATAAGAAGCCGGGTGAGCCTTGCAATTTTTGTGGTAAGGTGGGACATGCAGTCAACAGATGTTGGATGAGACTAGAGGCTTTAGAGAAGGCTATGCAACAACATCATCAAATTTCAGCCCCTGAGTCTTCTTCATCACAGACAAGCCAAGGTCATGCTCTTACTGCATGGGCCTTGCTTTCATTTCCTCTTTAGTGACATTGGTTTCAGTGGACCTATCATGCCTCTTCGTGCCAATGCTTCTTTGGTTCCATATTTGATCAGTTTTCTTTTTTGACATTTGACACCTGTATTTTCAACTAGCAAATTGTTCTTGCATGGTTGAGTAGTGTCGTAGGGTCACTCGTACAGATTTATGTTTCATCTACATCCTTGACTAGTAGATGTTTTGCCCTTGTTTGCCATCTATTTTTTGCTTGAGGGAGCTATGCAGATTATTGTCATTTGTATCTTCGTTTGATAGATGTTTTGCCTTAATTGGCCATCTGCTCATTGTTCGAGTAGTGTCATTGGGGGCACTCATGCAAATTGATCTTGATCCTCTTTTTGGTTTCTGATAAATCTCTTCATTCAGCACTATGGCGGTTATCTTTCGACAAATGTCCAAAGTTTTCTTGTCACAAAGGATTGTCATTCTTCTCTTGTTGTTTTTGAGGGGGGGTTTGTTCCCACTGGGTTTTCCCTCTTTCCTCCTTTCTTCTTTAGTTTTTATTCTCCTTAGTTGGAATTAACGGGGGGTGTTAGTGTTGGTACTTCCAACCCTATACGTGAATTCTGCCACTGGAGTTAAGAGAAGATTTAATAGCAATTTACTTGCAGTTTGCATGATGATATCCATGATTTTTGGATCGCTGTTTCAATTTGATCGGTTTACATCAGACTAAGGCAAGGATATGCTTCAGTGAAATCCTAGTTTACTATCCGCACAAGAGATAATTGTGGTGATGATTTCCTTAACATCTTCACCATAATGTGTTGTTATATACGGTGGTTTTCAGCATTGTAATTCAAGCACTTTCAATTTATTCTAATGGAATTTTATTTTCATTTTGAGCAGCTCTGTTTTTCTTGATTATTTGCAATGCTCTGTTTTTCTTATTAGCTGCTCTGTTCTGATTATTTCTCTGTATCTCTGCAAAGTTTTCTTTATTTTCCTTCTAATTGATTTATGCAGCTGTAGCTGCAAATTTCTACAAGCCCCCTTTGAAAACTGCTGCAAGTGTATAGGTAGTCTTCTGAAGTAATGCGAGCAGTCTTTTCCAATCTCCTCACTCGTGCCAGATGTGGGAGCTGTGGCATATGACATGGATGTCTATGAAAGCTTTGAAACAGAGCATGGACAACTGTCAAAGCTTGAAGGGGATTTTTGTTACATATTATAATATGAGATGCTCTGCAAGAAACGTATGCCGACATGGGAGCTTAAAACAACATTTGGAAACCATTAAAGTTGAGTAAAAGGAAAATGAACTCTCTCAACTAAACATTCCTTAAATAAATTTGGTCTCAGAGAAATCCATAATCGTAGAACTGTGCATAAATGATTTGTTGAAAAGGTTCTAGATACCCTCGAGAAAATGCTCATAGAAATGTTTGCAAAACTTGGAATATAGCCTGAGCATGTAAATTGTTTTCAGATCTGTATGTGAAATGTGAAAGTAGTAACTGGGCACATGAACTACTTGGCATTGCTTCAAAGAACAATGATCTCCATGAAACACCACGATTTCAGAATTGCACATAATGGATTTGGTGAAAATCCTTTAGAAACTCTTAGCCAAGTGCAATTGGTAGGCGTAAAACCAAATTCCCCAACCTTTGCTGACGTCCTCTTTGCTATAAAATAATGCGGATTTTAGAACAGGGTGCGGCGCCAAGTTTGGGGCTGCAATATTAATAGGCAGTGCACATTTAAGTTTGCAGAGAATGACTTGTTGAAGGTTTCTTATCAATTCTCAATGCAATCGGCATGTATGAAGTTACAATTTTGCAACCTTTGCTGCCTTCCTCTCTGTGTACAATGGAAGATTTCTCTCAAATAGATCATGGCAAGAAATTCTCTGTTAGATGTGTTTTCAAAATATCAGTGTGTGGAACTCGACAATAAATGTGGGCTGTTCTGACAAAATGCCTCAAATAAATGTTGTCTTAGACAAGCTATATGTATAAATTAGGTTTGTTCAAAAATCTCTGAAACATTCATGCACAGTGTGAAAGCACGAACAAGGCATTTTGAAAGATTAAATGAAGTCGTTGAGGGATGTACTCTGTGGTTTATCAGAATGTAATGTTTCTTGTACCATTAATCAACAAGTTTTTACCATAAAAATGGAGGTGTATGTAATGATAATTTTTTCTTTCAAAAAAGGGGGCTACATTGTGTACGATATCAAATGGACATAGTATGGTAGTAAAATATTTCATTCGGGTGCAGAAAGGACATGAAAAAAAGATTTTCACAGTATGAGCTAAGGAGGGCAGCAGTTTCATTCTTCAAATGAGAGTATTTTTAGAAGGGATGATGAAAATCAAATATGGCCAAGATTAAAGGATGAGTGATACATTTTATTTTCACTAGAAATTGTGAGCTCTGTGTAAAAATAAAGATGAATATACATATGTAATCTGTGAATTTAATCAAATTTGGTTGAATATTTAGCAAAAGGATAAAGTATGCAAAGAAGTGGAATTAGTGGAATGGGATTTTACCAGCAAGGGGGAAATGATAATATTTTCACCTGAAGATAGAATAAGAGTTTTACTGAAATGGTGGAAACATTTGAAAAGGGACATAGAATAGTGAAATTGGTGTCGTTAAGGATGCAACTGAGAGAAAAGGTAAGAACTCGGTAAAAAGTGAGGACAAAATGAGTGAATGTTTTATATCCAACGTAAAAACATTTAAGATCTTAATCACTGAGGAGATAAAACAAAATTAAATGAGAAAGATGAAGTGTTACAAAGTGAGTAAAATGCAAATGAATGTACATGTTGGAGGTTTCAAGCATAAAGTGATTCTATGTAAAACTGAGATGTTCTTTATATAGAGTAAAATGTCTTAGAAGGGATAAAAGTTTTTGAGAGAGGTGAAACAATTTCACAGGGCACTAGGTGAATTATGCATCACGAAGAGATAAAGGAGGGTGAATAATGTTAGAATTAAAAAGATATGATTCTATTGCAAACATAGAAAGGTAAGAGTGCAAGTGCATTTCAAAGGGGAAAGTATGAGATAATATTTGCAAATAATATTTGCAGATCACATTTTTTTTAAAGAGGGATATGTGGCTAGAGGACAAATCACTTGAGGTAAACTAGAATATTTTTTATAAAGCGAAGGAAAATGAATATTTAGCTGATCAAATTTTACAAGAATAATAGATGTCACATGCTGATAAAATCTAGAACTTGTGTCTTCTATATAATTTCTCTTCTCTTCATTGTATGGGTTTGAAATGGTTTTCTCTCAAGCATGTAAATTGTTTAGAATTTGTGTCTTCTATATAGTTTCTCTTTCTCTTCACTGTATGGGTTCGAAATGGTTCTCTCTCAAGTATGTAAATTGTTTTTTCTAAATTGTAGATAGAATAATAACTATTCTAGATGCAAATGTTTATTAGACTTCAAAGAATTTAATGACATAATCATTAAATTGTCTCCATATTTTGTGTTCACTATTATATAGGTTCAATATATCAAGGGTTTTTTTGAATCTATCATCTTCGTTTTCCTTGAGATTGTAATGTTTATTATGTTTATTTATGAGTCTTTTTCTAGGAAGAAGTTAAATTCCTTGAGCGGATATTTGTGGCTTTGGGTGCATTATCTAAAGTAACAAGAAAAATTTTGTGATTACATTTGAGGGTTTGTTATTGCAAAGCATTAACATATTTAGACCTACTAATAGGACTTGTTTTGTTGATAGGATTTCTTCTATAGTTTCACATTTAACTCTATGCAATGCTTGAGCCATTTTTGAAATAAAGGAGGGGTGGAAATTTATTCAAACTGAAAGAGAAACAAGAACAAACAGAGAAAGGGCATCAAACAGCCCTATCAAGATCAACCAAGTGATCAAATTCATGGGACAAGCCCATCGGAAGTTGAGTCTTATCAACAATGTTCCAATTACACATATGGTCAGAAGCCCATTTCGCCAGACAATCAACAACACTATTCCATTCCCTGGGAATATGAGTGAAAGTAACAGACTCCAAAGAAGTACACAAATTATGAATCTGGTCCGCAATCAAAGCTAACTTCCAACTTCCAACTTCAAAATGTTGCTAATTCAATAGACGTATCACCACTTGAGAGTCAGATTCACAGATAAGCCTTCTCCAACCAAGGTCACAAGCATTCTTCACAGCATACAAAATAGCTATGGCCTCCATCAGGTTGTTAGCGTGATGACCTTTATAAATTGAAAACAGAAATTAAACATCCCCCATACTATCTCTGCCAACACCACCAATACCAGCAGGGCCTGGATTGCCCTTGGAAGACCCATCTGTGTTGATTTTAAGAACACCCTGCAGAGGGGCACTCCACTTCCCCACCCTATTTATCTTTCGCAAGGGATGTCTACACATCTTTCTTAGCAGTTTTCCATGTGAAGGAGGAATATTCAGGCGATTATTGAAAATATCCTCCCCAGGTTCCATGGCCTCAGAAGTGTCACATTTTGCAGAAACCGTTTCCTCCAAAGAATGGAGAATTTTCCACCATAAGTGAGGAACCTCCAAAAACTCATCCTTAAAGATACGACAGTTCCTCTCCAACTAGATATGCCAAATAATAAAGGAGGGTCCAAGAGTCCAGGCAACTTGAAGAAAATAAGTCTTCACGTGAGCCTTATCCCAGCGAGCAAAGAAATCTGCCAGTGAGGAAACATGCCAACAGGATTGGTTCCACACATTCCACCAAGAGTGCCAAATATGTCTAGTGAAAGAGCATTGGAAAAAGAGATGAGAGACATTTTCTTCACTAGTCCAGCATAGAACACACATTGAGGGTCCTTGGAAGCCACGCTTGCATAAATTATCCCATGTAAGGCACTGGCTATGGACCACCAACCACATAAAAAAATTGCATTTGGGCCAAGAAAACTTGTACCAGACTTGCTTCCACCAAGGCACTTGGATGTCCCCTAATGTCTGCCGGAGAAGCTCAACATATCCTGTAGACACTGAAAATTTTCCAGACAAATCCTCGCTGTCCCAAGCAAGAACATCATTACCAACCAAAGTAGTACACTCACGAGACTGCAAAATCTGAAACAGCTCCTTCCTATTCTCCTCAGATCCTCCTAAAGGCCATTCAGAAGGGTGTTTCCAATGAAAGGAAGGAGCCAAACCTCTAACACACCCTATCTTATAAAAATCAATAGTGTCCCAACCAACAGCACTAAAATTTTGATAGAGGGCATGGAGCTGTGGATGAGTGGAAAGGATAGGAGGGTTCCCATCCCAAGAGTCAAGCCAAAATAAAGCTTGTGATCCCGAATGACAAATCCAAAAGAGACCATCTTTAACCAACTGAGCTCCAAACTTTAGCGTATTCCAAATCATGGATTCTCTTCCTTCTAGAGGAAAGCGGTGAACTTCAACCACATCAATATCTGGAAAATACTTATGAGTGAGAATACGAGCCCAAAGTTGATGCTGGTTAGTACACCAATGCTAATAAAGCTTTGCAGCGAGAACCTGTCCATTTAAAATAGCTGATTGTAGGCCAAGGCCACCCTCCTTCTGAGGTCTACACACTGTTTCCCATTTAACCAGACTCCATTTAGAAGTTGAAAGGTTCCCACTCCAAAGAAATTGACGGGACAGAGTATCAAATTCCTGAAGAAAATACATAGGGGCAGCCTGAACAAAACACCTGTAAATAGGAAGGGCTTGAATAAATGACTTTAATAGAGTCAGGCAAGCAGCAGTTGATAGCCAACGATGAGTCCAATGGCTAAACTTTTGTCGTAGCTTATCAAGCAAAACTTGCCAGGAAGATCTAGGATGTCTACCAACAGTAAGAGGAATACCCAAATAAACAAAGGGAAGAGACCCAATCTGAAACCTCAAAATAGCAGCAATACGCCTCTGAATAGCCTCGAGAGTATTGAAGAAAAAAATTGAGGATTTGTTCTCATTAACTTTCTGACCTAAAGCTGCAAGATACACATCCAAAGCATGCCTAAAAGAAGTAGCTTCCTGAAGATGAGCATGTCCCATAAATGAAATATCATCCACAAACTGAAGATGTGAAAGAGGAGGAATGTCAGCACCCCATTTCCACCCATGAATCAAACCCTGGTGAGCACGAAGCTTAAGAAAGCGGCCCAAACCCTTAGCCAAAATGATAAAGAGGTAAGGTGAAATAGGGTCCCCTTGGCGAAGTCCTCGAGAGGCACCAAAGGGCTCTGAAGGAACACCATTCAAAAGAATAGAAAAAGAAGTTGAAGAAACACAACTCATAATCCAGTTCACCCACTGTTGGCAGAAACCAAAGGCCAAGAGGATCTTTTGGAGAAAACCCCATTTGACTCTGTCATAAGCCTTAGCCATATCTAGCTTAATGAACATAGCTCTCTCTTTTGATGTATGCATAGAGTGAATAACTTCAGAAGCAATAAAAATCCCATCAAGAATTTGCTTACCAGCCACAAAACCACCTTGTTCCTCTGAAATCACAACTGGAAGGCATATCTTGAGTCTTTCAGCAATCAATTTGGTGATAATTTTTTACACAACATTACAAAGAGCAATGGGACGAAAGGAGTCAAGATTTTCAGAACCTTCTTTCTTGGGGATAAGAGTCAGTAACGTGGAGTTCAATACACGAAGCATTTTCTTATTCTGAAGGGATTCCTTAACCACCTCCAAGAGATCCATATTAATAATTTCCCAAAATTCCTGACAGAATTCCACAAGGAAGCCATCTGGGCCTAGAGCTTTAGCTTTATTCATCTGAAACACAACCTTTTCAAGTTCTAACATCAAAATTGGATGAATAAGAGAGTCATTCATTGCATTGGTGATAAGAGAGGGAATGCAAGAAAGTATCAAGTTCTCCTCCTCAACTGCAGGCTAAGAATCTTCAGCAAAAAGGTTAGAATAAAATTGAAGGGCTTCCTTGGTCATAGCAGACTGAGAGGAAATGCTTGAGCCATTTTTAGAAAGAAATTAAACTCAAATATCATTTACTTTCTTGTTGTTAGATGTAGATTTAAGTTACATTTTCTCTCAGCATTAAAGTAATGATGTATAACCAAGTTTGAGCCAATTCTAGATAAAGTCTTGTGTATTATGGTCTATTTGATTGAGAGTTATCTGCTAAGTGTAATATGTTTTTAAAATGTATTAAAACTCATGAATATTACAAGGTCTACCCACTTGGATTTTGCAGAGCCTAAAGTGTAGAAGGATTTGTTCATTTTCTAAACAAATTCTTGTCAATTGGCCATTGATCTCGTATTATTATAGATGGAAGAAGGATAATTCTTGGGTGAATCTGAGAAATCATTTGAAAGAACCAACACCCTATTTGCCCCAGTAGGGAATGTAGGTATGTTTTTGGATGGAACTTTGTTATCCAAGTGGCTAGATCATTCATGACATCTGGCATTAAAATTATTTTCCCAACTGTGAGTGGGTTGCTATGATTGAATTCATGAGTGTTGCCATGCTCATTGCTATGAACTACAAAATTTCACTTTTCTCATTATTTTATTTCGGACATCCTTTTTAATATATTATTTTTTTAATTGGTGAAAATAATATGATTTTATTAAAATAATGATATAATATAGTTTTTATAAATACTATGCTTGCCAAAACCACCCCCTACAAGTTGGTCACTTATCACCCCATTATAATCTTTATAAAATTTTCCCATCTATGGAAGACCCCGATACATGAACTATATTTCCTACCCATTATTACCATATATCATTCCATGTTTATACAAAATTGAGAATTAAACAACCCTTCCCTTTACATTTCAAAACTTCAAAAAACTATTACTTATAGCTGTAAGAAAATCATAGATAAATATGACTAATAAAAAATATAAACATATAAAATTCATTATTGATGTAGTTAAGGTCAGAGGATCCAATGAAGGACTGTCCAAGCTTGCAGCCAAACACCAATAATGCGGAAACACAACAAGAATATGCTCAAATATAATATTCATTCAACATGCTTGACTGTAAAGCCTTTCGGGTTCGGGCCAAATACAAACAATTACAACAGTAATTATGCAATCTCCTAGCTAGTACAACTCTGCAACACAACAACAATTGGTGGAAACACTAAGGCAGATCTAAACTTGACCTCGCAAGCCACCAAGAAATCTCCTTTTCTCCAAGCCTACAAACCACTAGCTTTGCTATTACAAAATATCAGACAAACAATATGATCTTCAAGATCTCACAGGATCCAACTATTACCTCTATCATATCTACTTCCACTAATCCCTTGTTTGTATGTCTAAACAACTACCCAAACACTCCTTAAATACATTTCCTCAACCACAAGTCAGCTGGAAGAAACTATTAACTCCTAAGCCAAGTCAGCTTCTACTACAAACAAATATTAAATGCAACATCAGTCGGCTCTCAAATAGCCTTACAATTATTTAATTCTCCATGTCAGCTACCTAGGAGAATGTAACATCAACTACCAACATTAAATACACTAAGTCGGCCCAACAAATCTTCAAGAACTCCAGTTGGTAAGCCAGAACTATCGAGCGCCAGTAAACAATTGAGCATGCTAGGCATCACCGAGAAAGTACGTCGATCGAGCACCACAAGCATCACCAATCACAAGTTCCACCGAGCACTAGAGGTTTTACTGAGTTCCTTCAGTGACCGATATTTCTTCAATGATCGAGTCACCAACGACTGATCCATTCAATAATCAAGATCCTTAGTTAAAGCTGTAACTGAGCAACACAGAACCGCTTCAACACCACCATGTAGATTTGTCGAATACCCTAGAATGCCCCTGCATCAGACACCCCAGGTTTGAAAAGATGTTCTCAATAGTTGGAAGAACATCTTCCAGGATTCAACACATAAACCCCGAACTGGTTCTTCACATACATGTCCTCCAAGTCTTCACCTTGCACATTCTTCCATTTCTACTTTCTCTGTCTCTTCGGGTCTTTCCTCAACAATACATAGGCTTGTTCTCCATACTAATCATCAATCATCTCAGGATCCAACAACTTAACTCGGCTACCAAAACTCAGGTTCCTCCTACCGAGTGTTGTATCCATCAAAGGCATTAGGGAAAAATTCTTGTCATCCTTCTAAATAGTAAACACATTCTTGACACATTCATGCACATCCCTACAATCATACCACCAAGGTCTACTAAGCAATATATGACAATTACTCATATTCACGACATCATACAACACTTGATCCTTATATTGGCCAATTTGAAAATCAACAAGACATTGCTCCCTCACTTCCAAAGCATGAATATCTTGTAACCAACCAATCCTATAAGGATAAGGATTTCTTACTCTCTTCAAAGAAAGTTTTTGAACCATCTCCTCAGCTACAAGGTTATCAGTACTACCACTATCCACAATAACATCACAAAGTTTACCTCCTGACTTGCATTGAGTTTTGAACAAATTACTCCTCTAACAAGGTTCCACCTTAGTACCGAGCAATGTTCTCCAAACCAACAAGTTCTCAGATTTTGTCTCTGGTTCATTCAGTATATTCTCATTCACCATAACATTCCTACTATTACCAAACTTCTTATGTGAACATTCAAAAGATTGGTGTCCTTCTTCACCATAGTTATAACAAGTACCTTTAAAGATAACCCTACTTGTCTTCTTCCTCAGTTCTATAGGTTTCAATTCATCTTCTACAATTAGTTTATCCTTCATCAAGTGATGAAGCTTTTCCTTCCCATGGGAATTACCATGTTGTTTCCTCTTTAACTTATCTTCTACATTTAGAGTATACTGTTAAGCATCCTCAACAGAATAAATCTTCAGCATACCAATCTCATCCTAAATATTGAAACCATTCACATACCGAGCTATCTTTTCATTACCAAGTTCCATGTGCCTAGACCGAATAGTAAGTTTTTAGAAATCCTCGATATAGTCTTCAACAGTCAAATATTTTTGCTTCAGATTCTGCAATTTCTTAAACAAGTCAAGTTCATAGTCGGTAGGTATGAACTTAGCTTTCAATTTAGTCACCATCAACCTCCATCGATTGATCTTCATTTCACCTTCATCTTCTCTATCTCTTTGCAATTCTTTCCACCAAAGAGTAGCATGTCCTTTCAACTTAGTCTGTGTCAACCTCACTCTAAGGGGATCTTCAATTTCTTCAAGCTCAAAGAATTCTTCTAACTCACCTATCTAGTCAATCAAGTTCTCAGGTTTCAAAGTACCAGAGAAGTTAGAAACTTCCATTTGGTAACTAGTATTCAACTGAGCTCCAAATCTCTACAACTGACCAGTTCTGTCTTCACCAGATTTGTCTCTCCAATTGGTTCTATCATCTCCACTAGATCCAGCAGCTTCAAAGTCATCAACAACTTCCTCATAACCATCTTTAGTACCAAGATTCCTCGGCATACCAGCAATAGCCCTCATGATCTCAGCGATCATGTCATTCTTCATCAACTCCATCTCAAATCTAAAATTAGATTCACCTTCTCTGTAATCCTAGACTCCACAGTATCATAGAGATCTGCAATCGCCCTAGGGTCCAATCTTCTTGGAGGCATCCTTAAAGATATGCAAAATAAATCCTCATCAACAAACCCTACACCAACCACCTTGTGATAACCCCTAAGTCGTATGCAAGTCAGATCAACCTGCCACCTTGCACAAACAACCAGACCACGATTTCACAAGTTCAGTGCCACTGATATGCAACTCGAAGCACACACAAGCACTTCACCATCGTTTCTCCCAACAAAATAAACTCTCTCAAGATCAACTCGCTCTGATACCACCTGATGTAGTCAACGTCAAAGGATCCAATAAAGGACTGTCCAAGATTGCAGCCAAACACCAATAATGAGGAAACACAACAAGAATATGCTCAAATATAATTTTCATTGAACATGTCTGGTTGTAAGGCCTTCTAGGTTAGGTCCAAATACAAACAATTACAATAGTAATTCTACAATCTCCTAGCTAGTCCATCTCTGCAACACATCAGCAACTAGTGGAAACACTAAGGCAGATTTAAACTTGAGCTTGCAAGTCACCAAGAAATATCCTTGTCTCCAAGCCTACAAACCACTAGCTCTGCTATTAAAAAATATCAAACAAACAATATGATCTTCAAGATCTCGCAGGATCCAACTATTACCTCTATCAGATCTACTTCCATTGATCCCTTGTCTGTGTGTCTAGAAAAGTACCCAAACACTCCTTAAATACATTTCCTCAACCAGAAGTCGACTGGAAGAAATAATTAATACCTAAGCCAAGTCGACTTCTACTACAAACAAATATTAAATGCAACATTAGTCATCTCTCAAATAGCCTTACAATTATTTAATTCTCCATGTCAGCTACCTAGGAGAATGTAACATCAACTACCAACATTAAATACACTAAGTTGGCCTAATAAATCTTCAAGAACTCCAATCGGTAAGCCAAAACTACAGAGCGCCAGTAAACAACCGAGCACACCAGGCATCACCGAGAAAGTATGTTGATCGAGCACCACAAGCATCACCAAGCACAAGTTCCACCGAGTGCCAGAGGTTTTATTGAGTTCCTTCAGTGATCGAGCTTCCTTCAATGACCGAGTCACTAATGACCGAGTCATTCAATAACTGAGATCCTCGGTTAAAGATGCAACTGAACAACACAAAACCACTTCAACACACCACCATGCATATTTTTTGAATACCCTAGAATTCCCTTGCATCAATTATAAAACTAAAAGAAAAGGGTATTCAACCCTGAAAGACTAGGTTTTTTCCCTTATATCCATTGTATTCACCAGCACTAGGTCATTTATCTAGAAATTAGGTAGCTTAAATGATGGAGTTAAAGTCCCTTCCCTCTTCTTCAGATCCACCTTGACCTAGACCATCAAATCTCTCTCACACATAGATATTAAAAATGAAACTTCCATCCCACTTTTACTTCTAATATGCGGTCCACTATGAGCCTTTGGTGCTCCATATGAAGAACAATTGTAGGTCATCTTCTTTAGCCTCCACTACTCGCCAAAAGCAATAATCGTCCCTACTTCCTCTTCCCAACACCATATACTCCATTAAAGCATTCAACCCTACACACTTTGTAACTACCCATTCTACCTTTTCTTTTGTGTTAAACTCAAAGCCCTATGCGTGAAATATTTCCACAATATCAACACTAACCCAATATCTATGCTCTATTTCAAGAATTAATCTCCTAGAATGAGGTCCAATATCTGCAAGAATCATGAGTCATGGAGTTTAAAGATGATTTTCAACCTTTCTCCAAAATTTCCCCTAACAAAGCCAACTATTGCTTAGCTGTTAAAATAGTGAAATTGGCCTCCATCTTCTCCAAACTCCTAGAACTCTCACAAAACATTAATAAATCATTCTCTTGAAAAAAATATTCATCATTACAACTTTAAAGATGTGAAGCTCAAGAATGCAAACTATGAATTATATGTGATCTATCCCATATATCACATTGAATTCTTTCTTAATAAATAATGATGGGAAACTATCATTAGGAATGCACTTTTAATGGACTACATCCCAAACCAATTCATGAAATCACATCCAAGGGTATGATATATTATTTTCATTAAGTGAAACAAGCCCTCTTGGACACTTTATCTGCCACCTTATTTCTAGTGTGGTACACATGAGTAATTTTAAATTCTTCAAAGGAGCTCAACATTTTATATGTGAAAATAATAAATTTATTAATATCCCATACCAATGTCATTCCTTGTTTGAGAGCATTTATAATGACCACAAAATCGCCTACCAAATTTGTCTTATCTACACCATTTTTTTTGTCATTAAAACTTCTTAAAAGTGATGCAGTCATGGCAGGATTTTTCCCCAATAGAGATGGTCTAAACCATGCAACATGAGTCACAAAATGGAAATAACCAATCCAAGACATAAGAATAGATAATAAACATGCTACAAAAGATCTTCGCATTATCATAGAATCAAATATTTACATCAAGTCAGTTTGCTACATACAACATACAAACTTTCAGCAAGCATGCCTAATTACAATGCAAATCCAGATCCAACGTAGATGCTAAGATCTAAAAGACTAACTACTACTCGCTACCTAACAAAGATCAAATGCCTTAATATATAGATCATTCATAACACATATGTCAGCCCAAATCAATTACATTTTCCAAGAACAAGAAAACATAATATAGAAATATGGGCCAAGTCCCAAAATCATAAGACCTCAATGCCAAGGTTTAGAAATACCACACCATCCAAGAGAGATATTGGCCAAAGATCCAAGAACATTGTGATATGAGTCATAAAGCTTCATTGATCAACAAATACCTTTGTGAGATTGGAAAATTCCAACTGACCACAAGAACATGAAGAACACACTGAACTAAACTTAAATCCAAGATAACTCCACAATGAAGAATCCATTTGAGGTGCAAACCTAGAATAGGTCAAGCATGATGTCCAAAAAGTACCATAAGGTCCCTAGAAGCAAATGATCCCATCCCAAGGAATGCCACTAAAAAAACATACACTAAAAAATAGGAACAAACTGAAAGGGAAATATTTTTGGGTGATGTAAGATTGCCAACGACTCAAGGATGCTCTTGCATCACATTGGTTTCCGTAAGTCGCATGCACTCAAATCAACCATAGATGATTCATGGTTAAGGAATAAAAAATATGGTCATCTAAAGTTTCAAGGGCTAACCTTATTGAATAAGAAGAATATGGTGAGAGGGCTTCCTATAATTAAGGAAAAAGAAGAGGTTTGTTAAGGGTGTGCACTTGGCAAGCATCACTGAGATAGTTTTCTCCTGAAGAAATCTTGGAGAGTCAAATATCCTCTAGAGCTTGTGCATGTTGATATTTTTGGTGACATGTAACGGGAATCATTGGGTAAGAACCTTTATTTTTTGACCTTCATTGATGATTTTTCTCACCACACTTGGGGTTTATTTTCTTAACTTGAAATCTAAAGCCTTTGGATTCTTCAATAACTTTAAAGCATTGGATGGAAAGAAAAGGATGTATCCTGACAAAATACTCAAAACAGATAGAGGGGAGAGTTTACTTCTAATGAGTTTTCTAATTTTTGTATAAAGAATGGCATACAAAGACAACTTACTACCACATATACACCTCAATAGAATGGTATTGCTAGAAGAAAGAACTGTACTATTATGGAAATGGCATGAAGTACGAGGAAGACAAAAAATATTCCAAATAATTATTAGGGAGAAGCAGTTTCCACTATTGTATATATTCTTAATCACAGTCTCACAAAAGTACTTCAAAATGTGACTCTAAAGGAAGCTTGGAGTGGTCAAAAGACTTTTGTGACTCATCTTCGAGTTTTTGGTTACTTGGCGTATGTGCATGTTGTAGTACAAAAGCAGAAAAAAGTTGGATGCAAAATCCAAACTTTGTATCTTTACGGGATATTCTACTGCAAGTAAAGGCTATAGATTCTATAATCCTGACACAAAGCAATATATTGTTAGTCAGGATGCGATTTTTGATAAAGGAGGAGTATGGCGGTGGAAAGATGCAGTGTAGAAAAATCCATCCATAATCATCAACATGGAAGATAATAATGTTCCTCCTATCCCCACGAGTTCAAATGGAAATTCAAGCTTTCGTTCTAGTCCTCCAAGTTCACCTAGATCTTCTAGTAGCACAAACTCAAGGGAAGATTCATCTCCATCATTACCTCCAGCAACAACTCCAAGACAGATATAGAGTTTGGTTGATATTTATCAGAGGAGTGTAAATATAAATCCAGTTGTTAATTTTTCTTTGTTTGGTACAATTAAAGTTGCCCCCTCTGTATATGAAGAAATAGTGAAAGAACCAATATGGGATAATGTTATTGATGATGAGATGAGTTCCATTCATAACAATAATACTTGGGAATTGGTTCAACTTCCCAAAGACAAGTAGGTGATTGGTGTGAAATGGATATATAAAATAAATTATCATGCAGATGGTTTAGTTGAATGACATAAGGCACAAGAGAAATAGTTATTTCTTAGAGTAGTAAGAAATAGCCAATACTGGCTCTTTCTTCAAAGGAAGAAAAATACATGGCAACTACATCAACAAGTTCTCAAGTAGTATGGATTAGATGGGTATTAGTAGATCTTCATTTTGTTCAGGAGTTTTCAACCACCATCTATTGTGATAATAATAGCACCATTTCCATGACAAAGAATCATGTGTTTCATGCCATAACGAAACACATAGAAATTCAATATCATTACATTCGTGACTTGGTTCAAGAAGGGCATGTGGAGCTACAATTTTATCCTTCATTTGAACAAGTTGTAAATATCTTTACAAAGGATCTTCCAAATCCTAGTGTTATTGCTTTTAGAAATTAGTTGGGACTCATGCCCATTGATCATTCAAGGGGAGATTGAAGATATGAATGATGTGCTAGAATAAAGCTTAGATTTTTTTTATTTTTTTTATTTAAATAAATAACAGTTTGCATACTGTTGAGATAAGATTTTTTTTTTTTTAGTTTTATTTTTATTTAAGAAAGTGGTTGTAAAACAACAATTTTAAATTTCTAGATAATCTTAGCTTTGTTTTCTTAGTTTTATATTTTTAAATTTTTTCTTTTTTTAAGGAAATCGTCTATAAAACAATTTTGTGTTATTGTAATTATTCATTCAATTAATAGAAAGTGATTCATGCTTTTTTTGCTCAGTTGTTTAATATTTTATTTGTGTTGTTTTTTTCAATTATAATCTTTCAATATAGCATTTAATAATTGTAGCATTAAGAAATAAAATGCATAACAATAATATATTAGCACTAATAAAATATAAAAAGAAATATTAAAATATATATAAAGTAAAAAATATAAACAAAGAAAAAAATATATTAATTAAAAATATTTTTTAATAATAATATATTTTAGTAATGTATTAGAAAGGCATGTCAGTGGGCCTCATAGGGTTAATCCTATTCCAGTTGTGAACAAGGAGGTGAAGTGGAAATCCCCAAAGAATGGAAAGACCAAAATCAATTATGACCATGCATCGAAGGGGAATCCAAGTCCTTCAAATGCAAGTTTTGCGGCTAAAGATTCTGGGGTTAATATATTGCAATAGGGGCACATAAATTGTAAGATGGATCAAACAATATGGCAGAGGCACAAGTAGCCTTTTTTATGTAGGAGCATCCTTGGGTTGTTGGAAATCTTGCATCACCCAAAAATATTTCCCTTTCAATTTGTTCCTATTTTCATAGTTCTATATTTTTTAGTGGCATTCCTTGGGCTAGGATCATTTGTTGTTGCGAACCTCATGGTACTTTCTAGACATCATGCTAGACCTCTGTCTAGGTTCACACCTCAACTGGATTCTTCATTGTGGAGTCATCTTGGATTCAAGTTCAGTTTAGTATGTTCTTCATGTTCTTGCGGTCAGTTATATTTTTTGATCCCGTGAAGCTATTTGCCGATCAACAAAGCTTTGTGAGTCAGATCACGATGTTCATAGATCTTTGGATGATGTCTCTCTTGGATTGTGCATCATTTCCACATCTTGACATTGAGGTCTTATGATTTGGGACCTGGCCTATATTTTTATATTATGTTTTCTTGTTCTTGGAAAATATAATTGATTTGGGCTGATATATGTGTTGCAGGCTCTATATATTAAGGCATTTTATCTTTTTTAGGTAGCAAGAAATGGTTAATCTTTTAGAGGTTAGCATTGAGGTTGGATTTGGATTTTCATTATAATTAGGCACATTTTTTAAAGTTTGTAAGTTGCATGTGGAAAGCCAATTTGATGTAAATCCTTGATGTTGTGATAATGAAAAGATCTATTGTAGCATGTTGATTATCTATTTTTGTGTATTAAATTAGTTTCTTCGTTGTGTGACTCGTTCTTCATGGTTTGGACCATCTCTATTGGGTAAAACTCTTGCCATAACTACATCATTTGGTATCAGAGCAAGGTTGGTGTTCATGTGTTACTAGATATGAGATCACGAGCTTGCGAATCTCTAGTTGAACTTGTTGTGGGGTGACAGAGTGTGGATCTGACCTACAGTTGTAGAGAACTTGTACAAGGGGATCATATATGAGTTTTTGTTGAAGAACCTTAATTGAGTTGTTGAGGCATTTTGAGGGTGAACAGATCATTGAAGCTAAGGTAGTTCCACTTAAGGATTGTTAAATATGTTTCCTAGAATAATGAACCCTATAAGGCTAGAGATAATGACGGAGGACTTTAAAAATGAGACGAGGATTGAGATATGGAACATATTGAATGGATTGCAGAGGAATCTTGAGACTAGTGAGGAATATGAAGAAGCTGCTAAAGATCTTGAGACTCTAGATACCAAGGTACCTATATAAGAAGAAAGATAATTGAGGGCTATGGCACAAGTAGGTAAAAGTCATAGAATGGATGTTCCGAATTTCTCTAGTTCATTGCATCCTAAGGATTTGATAGATTGGATTGGAGAATTAGAAGATTACTTTGAACTTGAAGACATCAAAGACCTACATAGGGTTAGGTTAACATAGACTAAGTTGAAGGGTCATGCTACCTTATCGTGGACATAATTATAGAAGGATAGAGAGGACAATGGTGAAATAAAGATCACTAGATGGAGGCTAATGGTTTCTACATTGAAGGATAAGTTGGTACCTAAGGATTATGAATTGGAATTATTCAAGACATTATAGAACGTAAAACAAAAGGATATGAGTGTGAAGGAATATACTGAGAAGTTTTACAATATGACATTTAGATCTAGATACCGAGAGACAACCAACGAGAAGGTGCCTAGATATTAATGGTTTGAGATATAACATACAAGATGAGATGAGTAAGTTATATATTTATATAGTAGAAGATGCTTATCACTATGCATTGAGGGTAGAAGATGATTTGAATAGGTGGATGACTAACCCTAGAGGAAAGCAAAAGAAAGTGAGTAGCAATGGAAAAGAGAAGAAGATCAATGAGGAAGGACCTGGTCTAAAGATTCTTAGGAGAGGAAGTGGTAACAAGGAATTTAGAGGTACTTTTTTAAAGTGTGGTGGCATAGGACATAGAGATTTTCAATATTCCAAGGATCTAGCAAATGCTTTGGTAAGAAAAATCTTGTGGCACATGAGGATCAGACTAAAGATGCACTTGTGGAGAGTATGACAGAACTTGAGATGGGAGAATCTCTTATGAATAGGAGAATTGTGTTGAATAAGAAGAAAAATGAACCTAGACAAAGGATAATTTTTTTTAGGACTACATGCAAATTAGGAGGTAAATGTTGTAAAGTTATTTTGGATAGTGGTAGTACTAATAACCTAGTATTAGAAGAGATGGTATAAAATCTTGGCTTGAAGAAGTTTAAACATCCATGTCCTTATAGGATAATTTGGTTTCAAGATTATCATATGGTGAAAATAAAAGAACAATAATTGGTGAACTTCAATATTATACCTTACTAAGATGAAGTATTGTGTGATGTGGTATCTATGAGGGCTTGATATGTTCTTTTGGGTAGATCTTGGAAATATGATAGCCTAGAGCTATTCATGATTGTAGAAGAAACTTGGTTACAATAGAGAAGGATGGGAAGAAGTTTACTTTTCTTCCCTTAAAGGAGGACGAGGGGGGAAGTGCAAGATACTTAAGCATCATGAAAAGGTATTGTTCTAAGAAGCAGAATGTAGAGGTTGTATCAGAGGTGGGTATAAATCATAAGGAGAAGCTTGAAGGCAAATATGAGAATATGTTGATATCAACTAATAAGAAGGATAAGGTGTTGCACAAAAATACGTTTGGTTAGATGAATTCTATTAGAAAATGTAGAGATAGGTGTTCTTTACTACCTTATGTTGATAGGAGGTGTGATGTAGAGAAAAGTAAGCTAATGGATCTGAATTGGGAAGGAGAAGAGTTGCAAAAAAGGAAAGTTGAAAATAAGGAGGATATTTGGATCAAGAATGAGAATGGGATTTATAATATCCTATATCATATCATATGCTCATAAGTTCCATTTACGAAAAATCTTCTACTCACCAGAGGTGTCTGATGCAGGAGCATCCTTGGGTTGTTGGCAATCTTGCATCACCCAAAAATATTTATCTTTTAATTTATTCTTTTTTTCTAGTTTCTATATTGATAGTGGAATTCCTTGGGATGGAATCATTTACTATTGTGAACCTCAAGGTACTTTCTAGACATCATGCTTGACCTATGTCTAGGTTCACAACTTGACTAGATTCTTCGTTGTGGAGTTATCTTGGATTCAAGGTTGGTTTAGTGTGTTCTTCATGTTCTTGTGGTCAATTGGAGTTTTATGATCTCGCAAATCTATTTTTTGATTGACGAAGCTTTGTGACTCATATCATGACGTTTTTGGATCTTTGGCCGATGTCTCTCTTAGACTGTGTGTCATTTCCATATTTTAGCATTGAGGTATTATGACTTGAGACATGGCCTATATTTTAGTATTACTATGTGTTGTGAAGGCTCTATATATTAATTCATTTAATCTTTGTTAGGTAGCAGGTAGTAGTTAGTCTTTTAGAGGTTAGTATCCAAGTTGGATCTAGATTTGCATTGTAATTAGGCATGTTTTATGAAAATTTGTAATTTGAATGCGGTAGACCAATTTGAGGTAAATATTTGGTTATGTGATGAATAGAGGTAAAATGAATTCACCTCTATTTGGATGTAAAGGGGGAAATATGAGATCTATTCTCAAACCCAAATTCCCAAAGAAGAGATCCAATTTGATCAACCAAGAGGTTAATACACAATCAAATCACTTTATAAAGAATATGGAAGAGAGAGAGAAAATCCAATATAAAGGATATGGTGTTTGAAACTAGGGGATAATTGAAATACAAATACTAACCTCAAATTAGGGCAGATCTGGAAAATGTCAAATTCTGATGTCTGTGTATACTTTTGGGCAATTTTGCAACCTACTCCGGACTAGAAATGTCAAGACAGAGAAAACCCAGAAATCTTTTCCAAAATGAGCTCAGGTCGGGTTTGACCCTCAAGAAAGGTCAAATACTACATTCTTTATTTGAAGTCCGATTCTGATTCTGTTCACAAATCTCTGAAGTTTTCTAAAAAGGGTATCCAAATTCACTCTCAAATCCAAAATTGTGCACCTGTACCTACAAGAAAATGGGGGTTTTTTTTCAATGGGGGGTTTGCCTTGGTCAAACCCCAATTTAGAAATTAACCTTGAAATTGAATTGAAATATATTGTGCATAAACAAAGTAATTGAAACAAATCACCTCGCTTATGTTGAAGTCCTTGTAGAGGATTCAAATCCTCAAATCCACAAGTAGGAATGCTTCAATGGATGTAGGATGAATGTAGGATGTCTCCAATCAATGGCATTTGATCTTCAACACCAATCTTGACTTGATCTTTTCATATGAGAAGGCTTGAATGAATGGAGAATGATGGATCTTCAAGGGGGCTCCAAAGAGATTGAATCCTTCAATGGCTAACATTGGATCTCCTTGATGGATGAATGCTTGAACACTTGAATGCTTGAATTCACTTGCTTGCACTTGAGGTCTTGCTCATGAAAATTGCTTGAAGATGAGATGTGGCAAAAGAAGATGGAGAAAATGAGGAGGAAGGCCTCCTTTTATAGTGAACTAGGGCACACTCCTCTAGAGGGGCCACCTTGGAGAATTAAATCCCAATTAGGTCCTAACCTTTAGAAAGTATACCTATATTAAATGCAATTAAAGAATTTACTATTTCGAAACTCGAAATGGATGACCCAGAGGCGGGAAAACAAATATCCCGAAAGCTTGAGGCTCAGAAATCAAGGAAATTGAAAATTTGAATGAGGGGGGCAAAATCAAGGTTAGACCTGACCTAGTCAGCTTTGACCTCGAATCTGACCCTGGTCCTAGATTTACTCAGAACCAAGTCAGGAGGTCCTAGGGATGCCCAGAAACCTAGAAATGATGACAGAACAGGACAGAATGCTAGGGATAGACATAAAATCCTATGATTACTGTGATGAAGGCTAGGAGGACTTATTTGTGAATCCTACCTAGAAAATAGAGCCATGGAAGAGGGAAATTAAGGATAATCCTCGGGATCCTAACCCTAATTTCACCTAGAATGAAGAAATCAAGTGTAGAGAGGAAGTAGAAAGCGGGGAGAAAAGCCAAATACATGCAAAGACCTAATCAAGGTGCTTAACATGACCCCAAACCACTTACTTGGAGGGATAAATGCTCTTATCATGGAAGTGCTTCCATTTTAAGATGATACATGTGATAATACAAATATCTTTTGTAGTATGTTTATTATCTATTCTTGTGTCTTTAATTGGTTGTTTCTATTGTGTGACTTGTGTTGCATTGTTTGGACCATCTTCATTGGGGAAAACTCCTACCATGATTGAATCACAATGTGAGAGGAAACAAATGATTTTTATCCATTTACATCTTTGCTACAAGATGATGATAATAAGATTTATCAAATATTTTGTAGCGCTTATCGTTAAATACTACTTTGTATTTTTTTTCTACAGGTTTCCCAATACTCAAAAGACTATGCTCTAACATTAGCACAAACAAAGTATTATAAATATGGGTAGTTTCTCCATTCTTAGTCTTGACTGCAAGGGTACCTTTTCCCATGACATTAAAATTCTTATCATCTCCAAACTTTACTTGAATCCTCATTTAATCATCTAATTGAACAAAAATATTAGCTTTACATGTTATGTGATTGGAGCAATTGTTGTCCAAAAACCAAACATCCTCTTGGTTTTCTTTTTTCCAAATCACATACAAAGAATGTAGAATCTGGTGCATCAATAGAAGACTTAGTGTAATTTTCTCTTGACTTATTCAAATCATATTTCTTCTTTTTGCATGCTAATTTATAATGATCATACCTTTCACAATATCTACACTGGATACTCCTCTGATCTACATAACTTAGTCCTCTTCTTCTATTATTTCCTCTCCCTCTTCCTCTACCTCATCCTCTGCTATTAGAATAAGGTTTGTTGTGATATTTAGGAGTATGAGAGGGAGGAGATTTAGATTTTTTTACAATATTCATAGAAGACTGGAAAGCTTACACCAAACTTTTGTAGAACATTATATACACTCTTCATGAGATTGCAAAGAACCAATTAACTCTGCAACTTCGAAAGTAGTTAGATTCTTACTTTCTTTAATGGCTATCACCACTAGATCAAATTTAAGAGGAAGAGATCTCAAAATATTTTTTACAATGGTTTGTTCTATTATATTTTGATGCAACGTAATTTTAACCATAAACCAGTATCACAAAGAATGCATGGAAACACATATGATTTCAGAATTCACAAATCCTTATTATTCATCCAACTATTCTTTGTCTTATAATAATAGGTAACACTAATTTAACCAAACTTGAAAATTAACAATTTTGGCAAATTTGCCAAAATATATATTTTTTGCCATTTTTGGTAATTTTAAAAATAACTCCTAAAATTTTGAATTTTCCCCTAAAGCTTCCCTAAAATAAGATAAGAATAATTTTCAACTAATCTTTGAAATTAGAAATGTGATTTCAATAAAAACACAACTTTCTAAAAACTAAAAAAAAACACTAAAAGCCAATTTTGGAGGCCCAAACGAACTTTCTATCTCCTGAAAAGATGTCAAAACAACTACCTACCAAGCTAAGATTTGTTGGCAATCCAAATGGATTCTCCTGAAGAATCTACCTACAAAATTTCAACAAAAAATAGACAACTGATTTGAAAGTCCCTGCATCATATTTTCTCCTTGAGTCCTGAGTTGATTCATAATACCTTGAGCCCTAGTAATATATTCATAAATCGATTCAGATTCCTTCATCCTCAAATTTTTAAATTCTTTTTGAAATGTCTAAAGTCTTACCAATTTTATTTTATTTGTACATTGATATGCAATTTTTAGAGCCTCTCATGCATCCTTTGATTTTGTCATACAAGCAATTCGAGGGAAAATTGAAACATCCAATTGAGATTGAATAAAGAAAAGGGTTTTGTAGTCCTTTCTATCTTATTTTAGCTGATTCTTTTGTTGTACTAGCCATTCATTCAATGTATTTTGATCTACACTTTTTGTGTATCCCACTTCAACATGATCCTAGAGTTCTTGGGAAAACATAAGAATCTTCATTTTGCTACTCTTGTAATCATAGTTGTCTTTGAAAAACAATGGAAGTTTGTTCATAGTTGTTTATAATTGAAAAAACAACAAAAACAAAATGTTAAACATATGAGAGAGAAAATCATGAATAGCTTTCTATTAATTGAATAAATAATTGCAATAACAAATTGTCTTATAGACAATTGATTTTCTAAAAAAAAAACTAAAAATATACAAAACTAAAAAAATAAAGCTAAGATCATCTAGCAATTGAAAATTGATGTTTACAACCACTTTCCTAAATTAAAAAAAACAAAGCTTATCTCAACAGTATGCAAACTACTATTTATTTAAATTAAAAAAAAAAACTAAGCTTTTTTCTAGCACATCATATATATATATATATATATATATATATATATATATATATATATATATATATATATATATATATATATATATATATATATATATATATATATATATATATATATATATATATATATATATATATATATATATAATTACAAGTTCTACCTATAAAAGTTAACTAAGTGAATCTAGTTTTTAAATCTGGTAATGTATCATATTTTTCTAGAACTATTGCTTTCTATAAAAGCAATTGATATCTTCATTGTAATTCATCTTGCATATTGTAATATTTCTCTTTCCCAGAATATAAAAATTCTTTCTTGCTACCTTTGCTCATGGAAGGTGTTTTTATTTATTGTTTAATAGTAGTCTCTTGCATTGCAAATGCCAACAAAAGGTTGATAGACTAGTGTCTTTATCAGGGTAGTAGAGTCAAATAATTGATGTAGTCAAGACCAGAGAAATCTTAGAAGAGAAGTCCAATCATGTAACAAGAGCCAACACAATAGAAAAAATAAAGTAACACAACAAGATGTAACCAATAATAACTCTATTATTCTTAGGAAAATATCCAATTACATCATATTTCATGCAACATGTCGGGTTGTAAGGCCTTCCTAGTTTCGGCCAATACAAAGAAGAACAACAAGGCTCAGATCCTCAACCAATCATGAAACCCCTCAGAGCTATCCTCTTTTAGCCCTCTGGTACACTTCACCCTCTTAGGGATACTCCAACCTTCCTCAGGATCTCCCCCCAACTCCCAATTACAGTCGCAAGCCTTACTTTAATGCTTAGCCACCAACAGGTTTGTTGTGGTTCCACAAAATGCATATCTATTTGGCCACTTGGCCAAGGCCCCCCTTCCTTTTGCTTGTTTTTTGCCTTAGGGCCTTTTAGTTTTCTATCTTGTCTACCTTTTTGTTGTTTTTCCTAGCAAACCTTTCTCTTCTAGATGTTCTAAGTATTTTTCATAGTTTCAAACTTTCAAACTTTTTGAGGTTTTTGTATCTCTGAAAGTCTAAAATGTTGAAGTCCTTGCTTGTCAAAGTTTGAGCCTTCTCTCTTTGCAGGTTTGGGCTTCTTTTGGTTTTTTAGACTTACAAAGGTTTGAAATGCCAAAAACCTTGTACGCAAAGTTGAAGCCTAGTTTTTCAAAGTTTTATAAGGATGAGAATCCCTGAAACCCTGAACATCCAAAACCCTGAAACTCAAAAATGATGAACCTTCAACATTGAAAAACTAAAGGATGATGTGATCTTTCACTGGGGGTTTATAAAAGGCGGTCGAAGCGACTTTTTCTCCATCCTTCATTTTATTTTTTTGAGCGATTTTGAGGTACGGATTTTGCAGAGCGACTTATTTCATCCATGTGGGTGTTCTAGATTCTTTTTGATTACTACTCACCACCGCATCTTCGCTCAATTCAGACCTCTCCTCAGTTTCTTTCAAGTTTAAGGTTCTTTTTTATTATTTTTGTTTTTTGTCTTTTAATTTAGGGTCTATTTGTGCTTTTTCTAGTCTAGGGTTTTGTTGTTTTTTCATTTTTGTTTTGGTTTCTTTGTTTTTATGTCAATTCATTAGGTTAGGGTTATCTTAGTTTTGAGCTCGCCTTTTCTCTCATCACCTCAGTCTATGAGGGTTCGAAAGGACTCTTCCTTCAAAACTTTTGTAGTCATCTTCTTGCCTTTTGGTGTTTAGATCTCCGTACGCCTAAATGTTTTTAAAAAACCTATGCCAATTAAATCTCTTTTGGCCCTTTGGTGTCCAAAAGATCATGATGTTTCCAATCCTCTAAGATTTTCCCAAGTTTTGCAAACTACATATTTCTTTGACTTTTTGACCTTTCGTATTATCCTCCTTTTGGCAACTATGAAACAAAGATGCCTTCGAAACTCTAAAATCCTGAACTCCACCAACCCGAGAGATAACATGATCTCTTTTCTCATGTTTGGCCTTTTGGCCTCCAAAAAATTAAATCAAGTCCAAAATCTGAAAAAATTGAGAAACATTTAAATATTGATACCAAGACCTTTTCGGTCTTTCAGCTTGTCGAGGCTATTGTTTTCATTGATTTCCACAACCCCAAAACCCTGAAAATAGAGTTTAAGTCTTCTTTTGTGATTTCTAATTTTTGGGTTTGATTATCTGGGATCTTCATCACATTTTTTGCTTAACTCTTGATGGTTTTTAGAAAGGTTTTACTGATTAGTTTTTTTATCTTGCAGAATGCCAGAAAAGATAACTTCACCAGCCATGAAGTTCTTGTTCAAAGGATATCATACTCAATCAAAGGCTGGGAATCTACATAATGAAATAACAGATACTGACATAGGGAACTCATATTGGAATGAGTTTTTGATAATGTGCGCCAAGCCAGAGGGGAGATTTGATGATTTCACTTCTTTGGTATATTCAAGCTTAGTCAATGCTGCAATGCATCCAATGTTTATTTTATCTTCAAACCCAATCATCTCCCTCGTGCAACATTATTTACCTGATGAGAGAATGGTGAAAATATAATAGGTGATGTGGTCCTAGACTTAAGACCATATAATATTGAAGATGTACTTTACCTTACCAAAGGTGTTGATAGATTCTATGCTTTCTCCATGGATAAAGGTCGGCGATGGTTCAATGAGAACACAACAATTTCCTATGAAATTGCCAATTGAGAGTACCTAGCACGTCTTCCCAAAAATAAGCTGGAAAGAATAGACATGAGGAGAGGATATTTGAAAGATGATATCCAAGCTACAATCACCATGATAAGAAGACTATATGGCCTTCCCAAATCCATCCAACTTGAACCATGGATCATCTTGTTGATTGAAAGAATTAAAGGGAGAAGGGCTAGATTTGACTGGGCCACTATCCTTAGTAACAACCTGGACAAACAACTGACCACAGTGAAGCATGATACTCATTTCTATATGAATTCATACATTGTATACCTACTATCCATCAAGGAAGTCTATCCGAGCTTAATAAAAGTAGTACAGATGGGCCAACCTAATGCCTAGCCTTTTACTGTATATCCATAACTAGTAAGAAAAGAACACTTGGGTGAAGACAACACAAAGTACAAATTTTTTAATGATGCTTTCATCTTCACAATCATCTGTTCCATTGAAGGAGATTATGCAAAGAGACATTTCCAAGAAGCCGCTACTAAGCTAAAAGCCTTGGGAGCTTATTATGTCCAATTATGGACTTTCACTTACATCAGAGTGGCGAGAAGCAATATAAATCCAAAAAATATTCCAAGGTATCCATCATATTGGATAATCATTTTGGAGATGGCCAAGAAACTCTTTGATGCTTATGAGCATATCAAGCCTAAGAAGAAGCACTGGTGAGACTTTCTCATTTCCATCAGTCCACATTCTCTTCAGGATATGAAGGTGTGCAAGTCTCTATCCTTTGAGTGGGACGAGTGCCCCTTGCAATATTTCAATTTGATCAAAATAAGATTTGACCCCATAGGTACCTAAAGCCACATTATGGGGAGGCACTACGTTTACGAGCCACATTTTGAGGATCATTGGATGAATTGCATAGATGAATATGATGTCAAAATTTGAGACAAATATCGGATGACCCTGGAACTGGCACAAGATGCTCTACTCCTCCACATCCCACCTAAAATATGGGAGGATGATTCTGAAGATGTGTTGGAACCATTATATAATGAGGATAAGATATACACAAGGGCCATACTGAATGCAAAAGTTGATAAAGAGGAAAATTATGATATTGACTTCAAGGCCAGACATGCAATCAAAATAACCAAAGACTAGATTAAATGGCCATTCAAAATGTATCTCATAACTATGAAGAAGAAATATGCTCCTCTCTCTAAAGGGGAGAAACTTGAAAATGGGAAAAGGTACTGCTACCTTAATTTAATGGGGCAACCCCTCAAAATCCTAAAACAATCTATAGACATGGATGATCGCCTGTTTATGGTTCTAATCCAAAATCAATATGACAGGGAGTATTTCTCCACCTACTTCTCCATCCTCCCATGTCCAAGGACAAACATCTTCTCCACAAAGGTCCCCAACAATAAAGGTTACATGGTCTAGAACAACGAGGGTGGAAAAAGGGAAAGTGTAAAAAAGGAAAATATCTTTTGCATCCCCTAGTTAGAAACCATGCGTGAGGAAGAAGAGGAGGAAGATGATGTACCCCAGGGATAACTTTAAGGAACCCCCCCTCCCGAAAAGTATAAAATTGTGGCAAATCACATGTGATTTGGGTGAAAAAAATATAATAGTGTTGGCGAATTATGCGTCAATCTATGGATATTTGGTGGTGAATTTTTCAATAGTTTACATAATTTTTATAAAAAAATGGCGATTATAATTATTTTTTTTAATAAATTTATTAATATTGATGGCAAATTATGTTTTGAAATATGGATATTGGTTGGCAAATATTTTAATAACCGATCCCATTTTTATAAAAAAATGGCGAAATTATTTTCCAAATAGTTGAATTAATTTATTTGTTATGGCGAATGGTTTTCAGAAATTAATTTCGGGCATATTGCTGGTCCTTATAACATTTACTGAAAACTATTGGCAGAAACATGACACGTGTCATGTTTCCGTTGATAGTTTTCAGTAAATGTTATAAGGACCAAAAATATGCCCGAAAAGTATCATTCTTAGTTTGGCATTTATTAGATAGAAATAAAGTAATGTACTGAGTATATGACCATTTACCATAGGCGATGCGTAGAATTAAAGCAATGTACTGAGTATATTTAATATCATATCGATTTGAAATTTGAATTAATTGTTTCTTTGATGGCTACTTTCAACTTTTACTGACAGATACAATCATACATGTAATCTATTCATTACCTCGATAGAATAATTTGTTAGAGTTAAGGCTTGAATGAAAAGTAAAATGTCATTTCATCTAAGGAGTCAAGGACATTGTTTCCTGACCATTCAATGATCTTACATCAATGGTAAAGCTTTATTTCCTGCCACCATTTCGTAGCTAAACATACATTTCATTATTCCCAAGATAGAAAATGTCTTATCATTTCCAATTTCACCTAGTGTTGCATTAAATCTGAAAGATTTGGAGATATTTGGAGTAAAAAATTTGGACAGTTACCATTAATGTTACAATTTATTAGAGCTTTAGCGGAAGTCGAATGATTTTCAATGAGGTCTTATAAATAGATCGATCTATGCTCCTTAATTTACAATTGTGAAAGCATATTAGTCTGCGAGTGCTAGGTTTTTTGTGATAGTCTGCGAGTGCTAGGTTTTCACTTCTCTGTGAGTGTGAAAGCATAATTGTGAGAGTGAGACTGAGAATAGTCTGTGAGTGTGAAAGCATAATTGTGAGACTGAGAATGGACACTCGTGTTCATTTGAGATGCCTTTCCTTGGAGGACTAGAAGGCTTTTTTAGGCCTGGTCACAAACCCAATCCTGGCATCTGTCAGTACAGAGTTGGGAGCCTTCACCAAGGAGGCTATAAGGATGGTCCTCAGTCGTGAGTTTATTGAGAATGAAAATCGGTATAGAGTCAGGATTGACATTTCATCTCGCTTCTTGGCATCTCTGTTGGACCTTGGGGGGGAAAAGGTTGATATGTTAATGCTTCTGAGAAAATTTTTCAAACAAGACTACCTCGGCGACGATGTAGCGGTTGCCGTATTATCAGATATTGGGGTTGGAATTCCTTGGGAAAATGATTTGCCTAAGATTCTACAACTAGACATGGTTTTTCCTAGGCAACCATTCCTACTTAACCTTGATGTCGGGCAGCTCATGCATCATCGAAAGTGGGCATGGATTGGGAGGGATTTCCTCTGGAAGTGGCACCTACTGGAGGAACCCAGGGACTATTTGTGGCTGGAAGATTTCCTAAGCATTATCCTCGCTTCAGAATTCCACACAGAAGGAAGGGAGTTGGATAGTCCATGAATCATGATACTCTCTACTTCTACTGTCTACTCTCTAGTCCGAGTCACCTTGATACTGATTCTACGTAGTCTAGTCTCCCTGGTAGTACCAGGGTTTTTGTTAAAAAACTTTTTGAAATGATATATATTGTAAATTTGTAATCGCAATGCAGATATGTGTAATGTAACTATGTTAAAAAATATAATATGAATTTTTTTAAAGAATTTCAAAGTGCTACTTCTATTCTTTTTTGTTATTATTATAAGAATCGTTAATTATATTTTGCCAAATATAATATAAAAAATTTCTGTTAAATAATTAAATGTTTCCAAACTTCATCATTCAATGGCGACTGGGTAATATAGTTATAATATAGTTTATGTTTAATATTTATTAGTGTATGTTAAATTATTAATATTTTAAAATCATGATAATCGATAGATTACGACAGATGAACAACTGAAGTTCTATTTCAGAAGTTCTATGGGTTTCAAAAAACTTTTCTGAAAACTCACTCCGGAAACGTGACACATTGAAAGTTGACGTGTAATGTTTTAGAAAGATTATGAACGATTACGTTACACGTAACACAACGTCATGTCAAAACTCGTTACTCACTCCGAAAACATGACACGTTGAAAGTTGATGTGTAATTTTTTAGAAAGATTACGAACATTTACATTACACGATGTCACATAGTATGATGTAGAAAGATTACTTTACCATTTAATGAAAGGTATTTAACACTTACTTTTTTAAAACCTATCGACTCGTACTCGTAGCAGCAGAGTTAAAAATAACTGTTGAACGGGAACCGTTGCCGGAGATTTCAAAATCGAGACTCTAATTTGTGAGAGCCTTAGCTGTTCGAACTTATATCTATCCTGAATTCAAAATTCAAAGTTTAATTTTGGGTAAGTACTAAGTTTAACTTGATTTTGAAATTTTAATTCTTGCATGTTCTATTGGGGTTTTCTTCAATTGGGGTTTTCTTAATTAGTTAGTTAATATCTGTGATATTATTACTATTAGTAAATATCTGTGAATCTTTGTTTTTTAATTTTTCCGAAGAACAATGGGGAAAGCAAAAACTCAAGGCCTAGGACAAGCAGAAGGGAAAACTGTAATGGAATTTAGAAAACTAGTACAAATCCCTAGTTTCACCGATGAGTATCATGATGTTTATGATCCTGTTATCGAAGGTGAAAAGAGAGTTATAGAAATTAAACATACATTGTGCAGTAAGGCAACTGGGCCAAGGAGGTCTGAATTTATAAAATTTAACACACTGGTAGGTGCAAAAACCAATAAAGTTGCTTCCCGGGATGTTGGTCTGGGTAACATGCCGTTACTCGAAGTTTTCCCTTGCCCATAAATTGTCAAGATTTGTGCAGAAAATTATGATGAAGAAAAAAAATCAATTGTGAATAAACAAACTCAGGAAGAAATTTTAACAATAACCCAGGAAGAATTTGTCAGTTTGCTAGACCTAGGGTTTGACCCACAAAACTGTAATGCCAAAATCTACCTGGGAATGCTGGTAGAGAAATATGAGGTAGTCCCACAAGATGCAAAAGATTCATTTGTAAAGGGTCTAATAGTTGCAGAGGAAGAGGCTTCATTGGGTGAGAACCATAAGCCTCCTTATGATTTTAAGGTTTTTGTGCCATGGGTTCAGGATACTATATCCTCGCTATCATTTTGCCTAGGACTGGAAAACAATAGGGAAGTGCTAGCATTCTTCAATTCATTTGGGATATCCATTGTCTGAATGAACCAGTAAGATATAATTTTGTTGGACACGTGGTTGAATCGATGCAAGAACAATTAGCATTGATTAAAAGAGGCAATTCTAAGACATTTAGGTTCACAACCTACTTGTGCTATCTTCTGCTAGCCAAGAATGCTGCAATATTAATGAGCAACGACAACAAGCTTGAAATTCAGAGGGGGACAGGTACTCCAAATCCAATATATAACTGGACACCTTAGATAAGATTGTATGATAATAGAAGGAATTACAGTAATTTTTTAGACTTCTTTTTGGCCCCATTGTACAAAGAAATAATAAGCACTCCAATGCCCAGATTGTCTGCTTCATGTAGGGATTACATCCAACTTGGAAGCACAACTCAATTGGTTGACTGGTACTTAATGGAAGATTACACTGTGCTAAGGTTTTACGGATCAAAACTGCAACCCCACAAACTTCCAATGCATGTGATAGACAGGGTGTTTGCAGTATAATATGTAGTACAACTAGAGAGCACAGATAGACTCTTCTCTGGCCAATCAAAGAAGAGCATATTCCCTTCCTTACCTTTCTCAATTGGAGGGTTAACATTTGAGAGAAAGGCTTTCCAAGTGGCACAATTTTTTTTAGATATTTTTCAATTTGATTTAAAGTGGTACTGGAAGTATGATCCACTCAATGTCATTCAAGAAAGGCTTGTTGCTAATAAGAACTCTGCAAACTTATTTCAACATGAAAGTAAACCATTGCTAGAGAAGTTGAAAAACAAGGATAGCTGGGATGACGTTAGAAAAGAGATGGAGAAAGTTTCTATTGAGGAAAACATTTCAGTTGAACAGTTGTCATCACAAATTATGACAACAATAAATCAGGGCATTGTACAGCCTAGGATGTCCTTCAATTTCTACGACAAAGATGCTCAGCCATCAAACATGAAAATACCAAAGAGAATAGCAGAAGCTTGTAAGGATAGAAAATGGACTAGAATGAAAATGGATGATTTTTGGAGTATGAGAAAGGCTCTTGGTGAACCAAAGACCAGTGCAGATCTGGATGACATAGACGAGGATATAGAGTTTAGCAAATTATGGAATATGGAGCATCCTAACTCTACATATGACAGAACTGATCTAGATGATGATGATATTGATAATGCATGTACTCCACAGACTGGGAGTCACTGTGCAATCTTCGAGGACTGGAAAAAAGTATATAACAAAGGGGTAGACATTGTTGAAAAAATGGGTTATAAAGGTGGTGGTTTGGGTCCCACAGGAGAAGGTGTCTGGAATACAATTTAGACAGAAAAAACTACTTATGATCGTGGTGCAGGACTTGGCTATGATAGTGGACCTAGTGGTAGTACTAGTGGCATTGGTGGAAGTGGGACTGACATTGGTAGGAGTGGGCACCTTATAGAACAAGTTCCCTATCTAAAGAGGCCACTAGAATCTACACAGAATCCCATACAAGAAGATAGTGTCAAGAAGAAAAAGTTTTCCATTTCTAGTTCCAGTTCCAGAACAATGACATTAGATCGTAAAGAAGTGTTGGCAGTTTCAGGTTCAGCAAAACCCTCTAGAAGTTCAAATCCTCAAAGAGCATTAGTTAGATCAACAACCATTGCAAGCTCTGCCTCTTCACCTTTCAAACATTCAAATCCATCTGCAACACCAGATTTTCATTACAAGGATTTCTATAATAAATTTGCAGAAACAAAAACAAAGAATAAGGAATCAAAGAAGGCATTGGAGACTGGTGCCCTTACTGTAGTTGCACAGGAACAACCTGCATCCAGCAGGGTTTTTCCAACATACGACCCAAAGAGAGACATGATGGAGTTCATGATTGTTATTCCACCAAAAAAAGATGGAAACCCACCAGAGAGTCAGACAGATCACTCTGAATTTGAAGTTAGCACTCTCCAAATGGATTTTTCCAAAGTAAAAAATGTGGACAAAATCAATGTCTCAAAGTCTACAAACCAAGTGGTCTACAGTGCACTGCTAAAGGTGGAAAGAGAGAAAAGCAAGCTCAAGAAAAATATAGAAAAGTTACAGGCAGACATTGGAAATGAAAAAGAAAAGAGGAAAGCTTCAGATAACAGTTTGAAAGAATTGCAGAAAAAGATTAAAAAATCAGCAGATACAGAGCAAGGACATGCTGAGGCAGTAGTGAAGGAACATGAGTAGGAGTAGGTGAAACTGAAGGAACAGGAGCTGAAGGAATTGAGGGGAAATTTGGCACAAGAGAAGGAGTAGGTGAAACTGAAGGAACATGAGCTGAAGGAACTGAGGGGAAAATTGGCATAGGAGCAGGTGAAGGAATAGGAACTGAGGGGAAAATTGGCAGAAATTATAAAAAAACTTGATGAAGAAAGAGCCAGTTCAGAAAACTTATTTAAAAATTTGGAGAGTAATGCTGCCTCTCAGTCGGATAAAGCCAATCATTGGGAACAAAAAGTAGTAGAAGAGAAAAACAATTGTGAAAAAAAGGCAGAAGAACTAAAGAAGGCCAATTGTACAATTCAGACTTTAACAGATACTAGTCATAATTTAGTGAAGATTACAAAAGAACACATTTGGGGCCAAATATTAGGGATGTCTAATAGCTTGTATGACTAGTTTGAAATGCTTCAAAGTATGAGAGTGTGTTACTTGAAGCTCCAAAACAACATTCAACAGAACATGGATGTTGTCAACAAAGAAAAGACAACAAAAGATATTATGCAACAACTCTAAAGTAAGAGTGATAGTTATCTATCAAACAAGGGAATTAGCAACCGCCTTGATGCATTAGTAAAGGTATCAAGTATCATTCGCAAATGTGAGAAGCTATGGGAAGCATAGGAATTGGATGACAAAGCTAAGCAGAAGATCACAAAGATGGAACAAAGGAAAGAGAAAATGGAAAGTCTTGGTTTGCCTAAGGGATTTGAAGCAAATCAGTTCATTGGAAGAGAAAATTACAAAACAAGGTTGCAAGACAAAATAAATACTGATGTACACTTTCTCCCTATAGACATATCTCCTGATGCATTCTTGGATTTCATCAAACTAGTGAGAACTTTGAATGGACTTTTAGAATCAACAGTGCTATCAAGTCACACTTCCAAATATGAATTGCTAACGAAGTTGCAGGAGTGTGACTATACTATGAACCAAATTGTTCTGCCATCAGAGGATGTTTGGAGTGGCCTACAAAGATTGCTCTAAATTTTGAACTACTTTAAATTGTAATATATTGCGAATGAATACAAAACAAATTGTGGTCTATGATTCTATCTAATTTTCATGTTTTCCAATTCAATGTATGTTGAGTTACTCTATTTTATTCATTTATTCTTAGTTGATTTACTCTGTTATATGCTATTGGAATACAAAATTTCATTTAGGAATTTCAAATTCAAATATGAATGATCATTGATGACATGATATAAACTACACTCTACAGTAATAATACTCTTTGTTCTCAAATTTTAATGATGAAACATAATACATTCTTGCTTTTATAAAATGAACATTGAATGATAGGATATCATATAGTAGTTAATAAGTTCAAAAAATACCTATTGGTTGCCACTGCTAATTTAATAGAAATTTCCTAAATTTGCCAATTCATCTTTGTGTCGTCATCATCATCCAATTCTAGTATTCCATTTGCTTCATTGTTCTCTTCATTTTTGTTTGTGTCTTCTTCAAGTTCACTCTGACCTCCGCTTCTATGACTCCCAATCCCATCGCCAGTGCTAGTGCCAACTGTACTTGTCCCACTTGGAGTCGTTGTAGGAGATTGGTTAATGGTGTTGCCCACCCCTCTTCTTTTGCATCTTTTCTTCCAGATTTCCATTGCTTTTTGATAAGGAAAAGTATTGACATCATACTTAGATGTGTATACCCTCAAGCATGATTCCAAATTCTTGTCTAGTTTGTTTCTTAGCTTTTATTTTAGGAAGCCCAAAGCACTGAAAACTCTCTCATCCTCCACTAAACCCAATATCATGGTTTGACATAGATCAGCAAGCTTGGAGTACTCTAAAATTTCTTCACGCAACATTATGCTCTGTTTTAGTTCTATCCAAAGCTTTGTTGCCGAGCCCTCTTCATGTGGGTTATGCATTAATTGATATTAATGCTTCATAGTCCTTGCAAAGGTGCCTGATTTTTGTCTAAGAAGACCCTCATCTAATATTCCTTTGATAGTCACTCCATTGAATTCTACAGATTTGCAAAATTCCTTTATCAAAGTCAACAGCCTTCTACAATAATCTTCCTTAGAGTTGAAGGACCAATATTGAGGAAACACAATTGCCATGGCCTCAAGCAGTTGATCATATGGGAATCGTGATCTTATTTCAGAGGAAACTCTATAGGCTATGTCCCTTGCATTAGCTGTTATAGACTCGATGATCTTGGTAAACTCTTCCCTTGTAACTCTTGTAGCTCGCTTCTTTGGGGCACTGTAGTACATTGGTATCTGAAATCCCCTTACACAAACACATAAATCTCCATTTTCAACGATCTTTAAATAATTATCAGGATTGTCCAAATCTGTTAGTTTCTGCCAGTGATTAAATCTATCATCAGATAAATATAGGTCAGTACGATAGAGACTATCGAGGGCTTGGCATGACATTTTACGCAAGTGAGCATATTTTGCAATATACATGGCTCTTTGCTGGGATTTTTTCATAATTAACGTCATTTCTTCTAGCATGGGAAGAAGAGATGCCAAAGTCAAAAGTGTCTCTATATTGCTTAACCTATAAAGTAGGTCGCCACATCTCTGATTTTCTGCATTGTCCCGATTTTTGTACATCAGTCCAATCAAAGATTGATATTCAAAAAATACTCGATGCGCTGGTCCATCCAAAGAGATCCATCTGATATCAACATCTTTAAGAAGCTTGTTTCAATCAGTAATTCCATTAGCAAAGTGCTGAAATTCCCTAAAATGTTTGGGACTTCGACAAAAATATGCATACAACTCTCTTACTAAATCTTCAACCTTGTTTACTGAAGGAAACTTCTTCACAACTCTAAAAGCAAGATTCATCCTGTGGGCCATACAGTGAATGCCAACGACATATGGTGAACAAGAAGCCTACATCTTTGTGCAAAGACCATTCCTTTGACCTTGCATTACTGAAGCTCCATCCGCTCCAACACAGATCAACTTCTTCACTATTGTCAATTCATCCATAGCTCCATATTCAATTAAATGGCTCTTTACTAACTAAAATAAAGTTTATGTTGTCGCATTGTCTCTCAATTTAGCAACAGTTAGTAGATGTGGTTGGCGGACATTATTTAGTACAGTATAAACATGCATGCATACCCACGATGTATTATCTATTGTCGTAACTTCGTCTAAGGACAATGCAATAAAGGTTGACTCTTTTATTTTTCTTTGTACATCCTCTATTTCAACCTGCGCAATACAACTTGCCCATTCCCATCCACTGTTTATCGACCAATGACTGACATGATAGTTAGGAACTTTCAGAAAGTGTAATAAACCACTCATTTCTGGATAGTTTTTCATTGGACGCCCTCTGCTCAAAATATGGAAAACATTACTTAATTGAACAGCTTTTCCACGTTCTTCTACTTCACTTGCTTTTGCAAAAATAGCATTAATAGAACCTTGAACTTCACCAGGCTTCATCTTAAATTTCTGAAACAAATAATATTCCTCAGCATTCCTTTTATGTTAACATTGCTCCTTTGTTTTATATCTTACCACTTTTATTTCCTTTCCATCTACAATTGAGGTTTCATAAATCTTACCAACATGTTTCTCTATGGTGTCTAGTTTAAGCTGCAACCGCTTTTCCTTTTTATACTTCCAACTAAAAATCATACATTTGCATTCTACTGGCGGCTCACCTGCAATTCGATTGTCCACGGGCTCAATGAATGGATAATTTTTTTCCCAATCAAATTTAAATCTCCTGGCCATCTCCCATTGACGATCAGTTTTTTCTTTAGATTTTCCTCTCCCTTTAGTGTTATTGTTAATTGCACCATCATCATCACTGAAGTCGATTGATTCATCCTGGTACTGGTTATTTACTGGATATTCTTCTTCAAGGTCATCTTCATTAGAGATATCAGGTTCTGCAACTTCGTCACCAGATTTATTAGGCTCCCCAATTTGTTGAATAGACTCCTGTGTAGGTTGAGATTGTACAGGTTCCTCTAATGATGTACCTTCCTCACTTTGACCAACACTGTTGTGTGACTTGCGTGTACCTCTGCCAAAGTATGAAGATATATTTCTACATTTCGTTGGCCTCTCTTGGACATCTCCACCTTCATTAGTCCTCTTCCTGTTTAAATTTGACTATGACATCTCCATCAAATTAAGGCTGCAATAAAGTACTATAGACTCGTAGTCGTAGTCTTTCTGGTTCGCTACCAATCACAATTGTGAGCTCTAAGCTTAGAATCAACTGAATTATTATGCTACTAAGTACTAAATGAAAATCTCTCGAAGGCTCCTTCTTTCCGGCATGTTTCAATAATGAAACTCATATATCTTAAATAGACAACTACAAATAAACCGTTTTCATATCAGCCATCAGATTTTGCCTCATAATCGGCATTGTCCATTTTGGCGAATGGGCCGACCGTTACATATGATAAGAACTAATATTTGGCAAACCTCGTGTAATTTCAAGTAATCGAGTGGGTGAATAGGGTGGGAATTTGGGACCCCATTGCGTGTGATGCATGGCGAATTGGGTCCTAGGAAAAATAAAATTTTCACATAGAAAAATGGGAATTTGGCGAATGATGATCCTCGAAAGAGACACTCAATTTAATCTGTGGCAAATAAGAGTAAATAGTAAAGAGAAATATGGGCGAAGAATCTGACCACCAAACTGAAATTACGTAATAATAGTGGCAAATGTTCCAACCACTATATGACCATTTTATAAAATCTGGGCGAATGATCCGACCTGTATATGATCATTTTATTTGCCAATTTCTATCACCCGATCGTGACATATTCGCCAATTGGCGAATATTCACCACTAAAAAAACCTTGATGTACCCCCAGAGCTCGAAGAGCTCAATCAAGGACAACCTCTAAAAAAAGAGAGTTTGAGAGGAGAGCCCTCTAATTGATATTGACACATGAATGCAGTAGCAGGGAATAGATCCATGAGAGTCCCTTGGTTCCGATGAATTTTGTGTTTCTAATTTTGAGGACATCCATGGTTTTAAAGAACAAATGTGAAAACAACTAGTGTCAATTGCATAAACAAATTTTGAAGAACAACTATTGTTTACTTTTTCTCCTCCTCCATCTCAGTTTATTGCCCCCACCATTGAGAAAATAGTTGAAGAATCAACCCCTGATAAGGATCCTAAACTACCAACCCCTTAGGCAATGGGAGAGCCAATAAAAGTAGAAGAGGGACCAATGAAAGATTTCTCAGAAGAGAAGATAGAGAAATTAGACCAAGAAGAGACTACACCTAGAATCCTGTTGGAAAAGGACAATGAAGTCAATCCATCATTGGTTCCCGTACCTACTCGTCCAACTTTGGTACAAGTTCCAACTCCAACTCCTTTGCCAAATTTCTCTACACCTACTCCTTCACCTTTGGTATAGCCTCCTGTACCTACTCCTCCTCCATTAACTCAAGCTCCTATTCATCCAGCTTCTCATCCCATAATTTCCTCTAATTCAACCACTAAAGAAGTGCAAGAACAACCAAAAGAGTGAGAAAGTGAGGAGAGTACTACTCCTTGTAGGGATAGGATAGAAGATAAATTAGTGGTAGGAGAGGAGGAAGCAAGATGGGAGGAAAATGCAAAAGAGAGAGAAGAATATTTTGAAGAAGAATCTCTGGAACAAAGGGGAATGACTCTAGTGTTGGTTGCTCCATATGAGCCAATAACTACATTCACCAAACCCACCTGGTTCACCAAAGAAATACAACCAAGGACAAGGGTTTACTCTAAGGAAGAAGACATAGACAAGGCTATCTTAGGTCATACCTTCCATCAAAGAGAATCTAGTGCCTTAGAAAGAATGCTTTCATATGTCACCCAGGATCATAGGGTCCAATGGAAGGCACAGGTGGTTGTACCAATAATTGATGCCAGTGTTGTAGAGATAACTCCCGAGGATTATACTTTTGAGGAAGTTGACCTAGGTGAGCCTACTAGAGAAGGAAGTAAAATATTGGCTACACTTGGTTTGAAATATTCCTTGGGATTCATGGACAAGGATAAGGAAAAAAATAAAGTTTTGACAAAACAAAATGAAGCTATAAAAAGATTCAATCCCAAAAAAACAAGTCCCATTGACCTGAATAATCTGGAAGCCTCATTACAGGTTGTCCTAGAGAAGAGGGATACCCCTAAATTTTTGGTAGATGTTACACGTTCTTTTATTCAAGCCTACTCATATGGAAGGAATATTTTGAAGACTTCGAGAGGGCAACCATCCAAGCAATTTTGAGACTATTTAGAGGAATTCTTTGGGAGCTCACCAAATTGGTGGATATGATGAGAGATGAGAAAGGACTGGAGAGACAGATAGAGAAATGGAAAAAGGTCCTTAAGAACCTTAAAATATTAAGTAGCATTTCCAAGTTTTGGTGAAGGTTTATAAGGGATCCGAACTAGATAATTTTGAAAAATGGATAAAGGACATAGCTCAGGCTTTGAAAGTTTACCATAAATGTTTGAATAGAGTAAGTAAGAAACAAGAGGAAATGATGGCCTTAGTCGAGGAAATTCACAAATTCTTTGTGGGGATAGATCTCAACCTTTTTGATGATGAAAATGACCATATGATGTACCGAATAAAGAACATTATACAACAATTTGTGGGGATTTTGGGTGGCGTAAAAATGAAGGAAGACCTCCAACAACTCTTTTATCAAAAGGAGGATATGCAGAATATGTTGGGCCACGAAGAGGAAATTAAATCTTTTGGTATTGAGTTGACTTCTTTTAGGGAGAAACAACAACAAAGACTTGGTAATATCCAAATGGAAGACTTCAAAGAAGTACAAGAGATAGTGGAAAGGCTCTGAAAAGCTCATCTAGAAATCCTTCCAAATGACTAAGTGTTTAGTTTTGGACTTAGTCAAATTTTGCAATGAGGGACCTTTTTGACACTTAACCATTTTTTCCAGTTCATATTTTCAACCTTTCAGATTCTAAAAGTCTGAAATTTTGAGGAGTCATAAGTTTTGACTTAGTCTATTTTCAGGCTATCTCCTTTTCAGAATTAGGGTCGAGGTCCTAAATTTCTAGGCGTTTGGCCAAAGATTTTTTTTGTCTTGAAGAGCTAGTTCTGGGTTAGATTACCCACGTGTTTGGGGTAAATTTTTATCACTTTGAGGATATTAATCAATTGTAATCATCACAGAGTTTTTATGAAGATTCCAAGGAATAACTCCAAGATTTGAAGAAGAGCTCCGTTTAATTAGCAATGGAACTCCAGCGGTGATCTCTTGTCTTCTTGGCGGGATTAGCTTGTTTCCTTCTTGTAAAAATAATGCACATGGATTAGATCTGTGTTGGGAGGTCTAGAACTGCCCTGTGAGTAGTTTTCTTTCAGTTTTCCTTAGTTTAGAATTCTAACTAATGATTTTGAGATGTGGGTTATGGTTTACATATCCCAACTAATGATTTGAAGTTTGGGGTTTTGTGTATATCAATAACTTTGTTGTGAATGTAAAAAAACTTAACTTTTTATGAGAAATTTCCCTGCTTTGGGTTTGTTTACTTTTCTGTAAAGATGTTGTCTAAACATTTAGATCATCCAAGGGTCATCAAATTTTCATTGATATAGCATACTATAGAAGGTGGTCTTGATTGTTTGATTTTAGCAGACATTCTAAAATTTTGCATTTCCTAAAAAATTAAGGGCTAGCTATTTTCGTGTTTATAATATATGAAGCATACTAAAATATTGATTATTGTATGAAACTTATCCATCTTTCTGTCATATATATAAATTTAATAAACTAGACTATTATGATTTAAGGTTCAAAATTTTGAGTTAGATTTGGGTCTTATTTCTTCCAACCTCCTAGACCTAGCTAAAATATTGCTATCTCTTTCCTAGAATTTTGGAAATTCTCAAACTACTATGTTGCCAACACCATAACCAATATCATCTACACCAAGATTAGGGTTATCCAAAGAAAAAGTGCCAATTTAATAAAGACATTTTTGTGTCTATTGCTCTTAGGTTAGATTAAATAAAAATCTTACTTTAATGAAGAAGTTAGTTCAATGATAGCAACTAGAGGTTGTCAAAGTTGTGTGGGATTTTGTTCAATGACATCTATTACAACAAAATTTCTTAGAATAATAACTTTTGATAAGTGATGCGAGTAGAAATTGTATCATTTTTAATAGCTTGTGTTGTGTCAATGACATACCCTTGCATTTTCTAGAAAAGCCCTTGCAGATCTGTTATGGTTACTTTGTAGTTATAATTATCTATGCTTATTGTATTAAGTTATTTGCATGGTACAATTTTTATTATTATGCCATAGTTTATAATTCTGATATTCTTGTTTAATACATTAGATATTGCAGAACAGTTGTTCATTCAAAAAATGAAATGAATGGTATTAGTTGCTATCATACATTTTTAATTCATTGTTATTTTGGGTGGTAACTTTGGTCCCAGTTGCTGGACCTGATGGGTCTGTTTGCTCTTTCCCTGTCCTGGTTGTTGATCCCGAATCTTCTCTTTCTATGCTGGGTGATTCCAGTTTTGCTTCGGTGGATGCTGGCTTTGCTACAAAGGATGGTATTTTATTAGATGTTGGATCGAACATTACTACTCCTTATCGTGATTGCCCTTTGGTTGGATCTAACAGCGGCCCTGTGCTGGCAGTTTCTCTAAGTGACTCAACCCCACTCTTGGGGGTTGGTTCTCCTTCTCTGGATACTTTGTGCTGGGAGAATAAGGCTGCTAGTGTTTAAGAAGGTTGGATTTCAGTTAAAGGCAAAAATTATAAGAAATCCTCACCGACTTTTGACATGATCCTTCGATCTCATCTAAAGGGGGCAAAAAGATAGTTTGTGTATCCTTTGCTGTGGATCTCCAATGTTTTATCTTTTGTAGCAGTGTGGTTGTTTCTTTGGCTGGGTTTTTTAGGGTGGTCTCTTGGGGTTGGTGGCCTTTTGTTTTGGTTTCTCTGTTGTGTTTGGTGTACTCTTATAGCTTTATCTTTGTAAAGGGTTTCGGGTCCCTTCAAAACCTATTTTTTCCATTAATCAGAACTTTGGTGCAAGCTTCTCATATATAATAATAATTTGGAAATTCAGAAAGAAAAATATGAGCAATCAAATCCACAAAAAATCACCAACAACATTATTTATTTGTAATGAAAGTCGAGTTCTTTGCATATTATGAGATTATACTTGTTGCTACTATTTTTAACATTCTTATCTTTACTTTTATATGGAAAAGTGGCTTATTTTTTTCTACAGGGGTTTACATCATGTTGTCTCATTTATGTTAGACATTTTTTTAGTTTAGATTTCCATTTGATAGCATTGCTTAGGTAATATAACATAAAACATTAAGAGGAAGCTCCCCTTGCCTAGAATTGATCTCACAGAAAGTTTAGGTTTGTCGAGTTACTTGCACAACCTCTTTCTAAGTAATAAAGTCTAGATTATTCCCTCCATTTCATGAATTTTTTTGTTGGTTAACAATTATAGCTTTTTTTCTTTAACATGCTACTTGACATACTAATGATGAAGAGGAAGTAGAGACACTAGCTTATCAAGAAGAGGAAGCATAACATATTTATATTTACAAATATAACATTTTCTAATGTGTTCCAATGCATTTCAATGCTATAATATTTTTTGCATACCTACAAAACATATAATTCAACAATATTCTATCTTTACTTCATCCAAAGTAGATGTTTCTATGTAGGGAAGGAGAGTTTGACAATACTCTAAATTTACTTTACCTAGCTAGAATCACCCTCCAAAACAATATAACATGACATTGATTGAGGTGAGAGAAATTAGCTGCCAAAGTCACCTACTTCATTCTTCTAGAACTGATCATGCTAGAACCTTGTGTGAAACCTTGTCAAAACATCTCTTGATAAAATAGAAAATAATTCCCCAATGATCCACCATTGGAGGAATTAGTTTATTAAGATACAAGGAATCTATGTGCCAAGAGGATTTTCCTAACTCCTAGTTTGGTAAATGTTAATGATCAAAGATGACCACTTTCAATCTATTTTGAACTTGTAAAAGTACTAAAAACTGAATAAAATGCATTTCAAATGAAATTGGTAAAATACCAAATAATCTCCCAAAAGCGTGAAACCTTTACATAGGTAGACTTACATACTAGAAACACAAGCCAGAAATTGGCTCTTCTTAGTAATCAACTAGTCAAAAGTTATGACCCTTTGAAAGTGGCTATCTAACATATGTGTACTATGCACACATAAAATTTGAATAAAAAGCATTTCAAATTTGACTTGGAAAACTTATCAAATGAACTCCTAATGATCTAAAAATGTAAGCCCTATGTTAACTTTTGTATTGTACACCCAGTAAATCTAAATAAATTATGTTTAGTTTTGGCTAAGAAAATATACCAAAAGAATTGATTGAGGCCTCAAAATGAATATGGACTATGGATAATGTCTTTCATGCCTACATCATGGGGCAATCACTCTTTTACCATGACAATCAACAATACACAAAATGTAGGCCCTCAAAGTAGGCCACTTAAACAAATATGGAAATGTGCATACTACTAACTGTTGCATACCCCTCAAAATAAGTACTTCAAAAAAATCTCAAATATGCCTACGGGAGGTTGTAAATGAATACAAGCACTTAATGATAAGTGGTGAATATATTTATGAAGCCAATTCTCATGATACTAATTGGATTTCAACTTATTGGCTCTTAAAGTAGGCTTCTCCACATAGTTTCCAGAGGTGCTCTTTTCATGCCTTTGCAAAATTTCAACATGGCCACTCCAAATTTCTCTTTGAGAGTGCCAATAGTGGCTCTAGATGATGTTCATAGTATTTTTTGCAAATAAATGAAGTGTTTGGGTGGTGCCGTGGTGGACGATAGTTGTGGTAAAAAGTGGAAGTGTAAGGCGGTTCTTGATGAAGGCATTTGTGAGGTGGTTGAGGTGGCGTCAAGATGTAGGCAAATTTTACCCTAGTAACCCTCAGTCAGCAATTGGCATTCCTTGGCCAAATCTTAGAGAAAAGAATGCAATGTATCTTAAAAATTCATGACCCTATTTTTGTGCAAATTGTAGAGATTATACTGGGAGTGGAACACATTAACTCTTAGTATTGTTAGCACACCAAAATGATGTAGCCTCCATCATCATGACATGGGACCTTGAACTAGGAACAAAGGTGGAGGTGGAATGGGCCTTACACAAGTGTTGTTGAAGAAGAATTGTTAATTGAGATGAAATCTCTCCTTGCTATGGTACATCCAAGAGAAGGCTTCGTAGCAGAGAAAGGTGAATGGTTACATGCCAGGGAGTTTTTTCCTCTTCTCTTGTAGAGTGCCACCATTGGGAAAGAGGAGCAAATAGTTAAGGGTCAAATAGGCCGGGAATCCCTGAAGGATTTCCTATGCGAATGCGAGACAAAGGTCAAAGAAGGAAAATGAAAAAAGTACAAGGGCATAAAGCACACACAATTTGACCTAGCAAATTACTGGGCTGGTGCCCCCCAAAAATTAAAAGTGCTCTGTCAAAAAAACACTTTATTTAGTTCTCGATTATAATAGGTTAGGGCCTTTGTATGTCAGGGTTTTTTTTTTGTTTATTTAACAAGAATATGCTTTGCAATGATTTTTTTGGAATGCCTAGTTGGGAGGGTTAGATGACAATAATTTGTAGTGTTTTTGGTTTGGCATTGGATTCAAATGGTATCTCAAAGATTCTTTTCTATGGTTTGTAATTAGTAAACTTCTTTAAATATTAATAAAAAAAATCTATATTATCAATTGAAAATATAATATTTTGAAAATAATGTTGGTCTTATTATTTGAAAAAATCTTTGCACTTTATTAGATACAAGATTTTTTCTGGTAATTTACATTGCCAATACAAAGCTCACAAAACATTTTTTATGTTTTCAGTTATGGGAAGTATACCAATAGTAGTTATAGCTAATTTTGCACATCTATAGAGTCTAAACTATACATCGAATATTTTTATTTATTTATTGTTATCTTCTTATGTAACTTAGCTACTTAAAAATTATATTTTAGATTTTGGATATCAATGAAGCTTCCTATAGAATTTGTTAAGTGTCTTAGGGTCAAAAGTGGCCATTCCAAAGTGTCACCCGGTATCTACTTAAAGATGCCCCATCAATCTTGCACTTGAAATTGTCAATACTTATGGACAAATGTTCCAATAGTAGTGCACCAATAGACCATTTATCAATAAAAAAAGCTAAAAATAATAGACTATTGATACACTTGAAACTTATTAATAAACTTTTCATGATCATTTTTTTAACTCCTTTAAAATAAAAAATTAGAAATCAAGTAAAAGTAGAGTGAATTAGAGTTTATGACTATTAGAATAGGCCCCTACTAGTGCTCTTCCTCTCACTTATTATTAGTTATCATTTTTTTTTGTCTATTCAAATAAAAAATTAGAAAGTTAAGTACCCCTGAAATGAATGAAAGTTGGGCTGCACTACTCATGCTCTTCCCCTGGCTTCTCTTTCTCGTAAATGAATTTCCCACATTTTTAGCACAAGTTTCTCAAGTCTCAAGCATGAACTTATTGGTGGCTGACAATTTTGTGTGCTGAAAAGGTTGACAATTTTGTGCGCTGAAAAGCTTGCTTAGGGGAGAGGACCCAGTAGTTGTGCACCCTAACTTCGGGCTTCTCAAAAACCTACGTGGAAATTTCAAATCACTCTCATTTTTTTACAGTAGCTTACTTGGCGAGTCTCCTACTTATAACTAAGGTTTCAGAGCCACATCATCAAATATGATGCCACTTCAGCATGCTTTTTGCCAAGGTGTCCAAAACAACCCAAAAAAAAAGTGAGACCAATCATAGTGAATTAGGGACCCCAATAGTTGTGCAGCTGATGTGGCATCACACTATTGGCTGCTTTTTAGAACAAAAGGTACATTTCATTCAATTATGGGTAGTCATCATTAGCAAAAACAACTTTAAAGTCACAATTATTGGTACAATGTTGTAAAAAATATTGGATATTAAATCAACAATTATGGGTATTAAGTTAACAACTACTATCACAACTATTGGCATGTGTTCAAGTACTGGATCATCTCCCCTGTACAGCCTTTAGGCTAAAAATGAAAAGTGGAATCTGAATAACTTGCTTTAAAAACCCAAGAACATGTATGTTGAGACGGTGGCATGACAACAAGAAAAAGGATTTTAGTCTGAGAAATATACAAAATCCAACTGGTTATTACGCTGTAGGCGTTCCTTATTTGAAAGGGCTCAAGCAAAAAAAATTCATCTAATGGTTGTAGATTCTCTAACTAGAATGACTACCATGAAGTCATCTGAAACGTCCGTTTATTTTAGCCACTTTACACGTCACATCTGTAAATGGAAAAGGCCATAGTCAACACGAGAATATTTGTTCGGATTGAATGCAGGGCAAATGAAATGTCTCTGCCGATACCAGCCACAGGGCTGCTTGTAGGGACAATGCTGCGCAATCAGAGCTGCTTCCACAGGCACCGCCTTCCCACTGTGGCAAATTGCCATGACTCGCCGAAATGCTTGGGGAAAGAGATAACCCTGGGATTTCACTGCGACCGTCTTGACAATGCCCTAGAAATATGAAAGCCATCATCGTGACGACAATACCACACCCGAAGGCTCCATCAGAACAGGTGTGAGCCATGCCCTAAATTTCGTGTATTGTTTTAGTGCCATGCTGTTTGCAATATATCTCTTCCGTTTGTCTTCTTGCTTCTGAACTGAAATGTGCCCTTGCAGGAAATAAATAAAAGATGCAAATGCGTTTTAACAACCTTGGAAAGACATTTGTGACCCCCTTGAATCAGACGTAGAGAAATGAAAAGTAAAGGTTTGTCTTTAGGTTATGAAAGACCGTGTATTGATCGCTGCTCTCAAATTGCACTGTTCTTCTGTAATTTTTAGAAAACGGTTTTCCTTTGTAGAATAGCGCTGCAACAGATGTCACTGTAAGAACCCTCAATATTTGAAATTTATTTTCGATTCTTTGACCACATTATTGTGCAATTTCAATAATTTTTAGGTTTCATAACGGCTCTTGATGAGACAACAGATTTCAATTACGAAATCGGATCGACTTAGAATCTGAAGCCAGAACTTCGTCCGATGCAATGTCCCTGTAAAAGCCCTCACTATTTGAAGTTTATTTTCGATTCTTTGACAACATTATTGTGCAATTTCAATAATTTCTAGGTCTCATAGCGGCTCTTGATGAGACAGCAGATTTCAATTACGAAACCGGATCGCAATTCTTAGAATCTGAAGCCAGAACTTTCGTCCGATGCAATGTCCCCGTAAAAGCCCTCACTATTTGAAGTTTATTTTCAGAATGGTGCCAAGTGTTTAATATAATTTTTGTGAAGTATCAATGATTATTACTGGTTATTGGGAAGGTACGCGAATTGATTGTCACAATGTCATCACAGAATGAGTGTTTATTTTCAGAGTACTATGGCTATATGATTGTTTGATAGAATTGTTTAGGAGTTAATGTTAAATATAGATTGATGCAAAGTGTTTGACCAAATATCTCTGTGCACATTGATGGTATTGTGAAGAAATTTTAGCTCAATATTGGTAAGGGTTCTTGCACGGTTCCCTCAATTAAGTAGACAAAGCCAAGTTGGTTTGCTTCTGGGCTAAGGGATCATATTGTCTTGGATGGTTGTTCCATGCCCTTGGGCTTAGTTGTGGAGAAGAGTCTCCCGATGTCCAGGGAACTTCCTCCAACGTGGACAACCCACAATTGAACGCACCTCTTTCACTCCAAATAGCTTGGAATACAGACCTACGCACTGCATACTTTTCTATTGGCATGTTACGGGGAACGATCAATAAAGTGGCAGGTGAAAAGGGTCAAAACGTAACCAGCGGTGGCGATCAGTTTAATGGTCGACCAAAGGCTCTGAGTAACACTCCACCGTAGATTGGGTTCCTCAGGATCTGATTGCACACCGTGTCCCTCACAGAATGCAGAAGAGACGATGGCAGCGTAGTTATGGTTGGGAGTCAAGGCCACTGTCATCATCCCACAGTGGGTGTAGTATAAGAAGGTGAAAATAAAAATTAGCCGCGATCTTGTTTACCATGGGATGGGTTTCGGAGCAGCAAGATTCGAACCCAGGACCTCCACCATCTCCAGGTGGCGCGCTACCCTAAATTTAGTTGTTCAACAAACCAGGGAACAAATGCCAGCCACCTATAGGTTGGGAGGAATTGGATGAAATGAAGAGCCTAAGATTCGTACGCGGATGGTTCTATTTCAACGGTAGTGGAGCCTTTACAAATGGAGTAACCCAATTGCAATTTTTCTTCGCAGAAAAAGAATCCAACTATAAATAATTGGAGGAGGGAGGACGGAACACTTTTGAACGAAAGTAGGCATGAACGCCACCCGCCATGCCTACTATGATCAAATATTAAAACAAAAAATTGTATTTAATTTGTTAAAACTAAAATTTTAAAATTGATAATATTAAAAATAAAATAAGATAAATAATTTATTTAATTCAATATATATATAATTATATTATTATTTAAAAATAATTATATTTGTGTAAAAAATATTATTATTTATTTATATGATTTAAAGGTAAACAATAAAACATACACCCACACATCCCAGCTCTTCCACAACGAATACATAGATATTTTGATTAGAAAAACATATATTAGGGTTTATATGTCCACTAAGTGTGTTGTGCAATATTGGCGTAAATCACTAATATTGAGATTCAAAACCTTTTACTTTTTTGGGAGGGAACATGATAAGGATAATACACATAATTTTCCACGTTTTGCATTTCTTAACCAACATAGCATCTCCAACCATTATACATATGATCATAGAAGTCTACGTGGTTGTGTCCAGAAGTCCACGTTTTGTATTGATGTCATGTTTGCCATGGCGCACTTCCAAATGCAGCGTTTGATGATGCCTTGATGAATACTCAAACTTTGCTCCACAGGTTCACCTTCACACACAAACTATAATGATTAGCTTTTGTTAGCATTAATTTGTAATTTCCAAGCCTTAATATTGAGATTCAAAACCATGTCTGTCTCTACAGCTTCACTCTACTGTGGTAATAATTTATTGGAGTTTCCTATGGTTGTCCTTGAAAACTCTGTTGAAATCTTGCTATTGGAATTTCCCACTATTTTTCATATTTTTAATGAGTGGGACAAACTCCAAATTTTTGTCTTCATCTCCAAATAAATTTAACAAGTGTCAGTGTTTTTTCATTTTCCTTTCAAACAACCAATGCCACGAATGTCATTTAAAATTGTATTTTGAATTAATAATAATTTTTAATATTGAGATAGTTGATTATCAAGATTTAATTAATATCGATAGATAGATAGATAGATAGATAAAATGCTATATAATAAATTAAAAAATATTTTCAGCAAAATTGAAAGTAGATGTCTTCATTTAAAACATTTATTCAGATTATATTCTTAGAAAGTGGAATAGAGTGACTAATTATTGGTTCTTTGCTCCTATCTTGGTGGGCTTGAGGCCCTTTCTTTGTATCTGTGATTTTGATTGAATAATTTTTCACCTCATTTCTCATAAAAATGAAAAAAAATCATTTATTTAGATTAATTAAATATTATTATGTTGTCAATAAGATAATTCAAAATTATTATTGAAGATAAATATTGAATTTAAATATTAATTTTAAAAAATTGATTTATGATCTATAAATGAAGTCTTGAGGTGAGTCTCCCCAAGACTACTTAATTAAAGTATTAGAAAAATGATTTCTAAAATATTTTCAAGATAATTCTAAAATATTTTTCAATGTAGATCAGAATTGAAATTTTAACTTTAAATAAAAAATATTATTTTAAAAATACTAATAATTTTCTCATTTTATTTCTAATATTTTTCTTTTATTTTCTATTTACTATTTTTGAGTATTTATGTTGACAAATTCTTCACATTCCAAATATCTTTCAATATTAAGAAAATGTCTCAATTATTTTGGTAGGAGAAAGTAATTGATGGTTAATTTATTTTTATATTAGTTTACAATTATTTATTTTATCAAGAAAAATAGTTAGATAATAATAATTGCATGAATATATCAGTTCTTATTATTTAGATATTTACCATGAAATGTATGAAAAACTTGGTAACAAAGGATAGTTTAAAGTAAATTATTAGTTTTTTTAAAATGATATTTTGGAGAATTATGGGCATCCCAACTCATATTTATTTGTTATAACCCAACTTAGTTTTCATGTTATAGTTGGTGTTCATGGTGTGTACCTTTCCTTTCAAAGAAAGATTAAAAATTGGCCTTGTTGTATGGCTTTTGGGGAGGATGTAATTAAGAGTGAAGCTTACTTTCATGCAAAGGGATTTGATCTATTTTTTTAACTTTCATTGGTTCTACCTCCTTAATTCACCAATTAGGGCACCTTTTAGATTTAACCATGTAAGTTATTATATTATTTTATCACTTTTTTAACTCCGCCACCAATCAAGGTATTGTACTTCATGATCAATCTCGGTTTGGAGGAAATAATTGCTCGTGTTAAAAGCCCTAGTATTGCTCTCCTTTTCCATCTCTTCAATTGTGCTCAACTAATCCACCCTATGTACTTTACATCTCTACGTACTATCACACTCATCTATTAATTTTGAAATTGTGGTACTCGTTTCCACTCATCATCTCACATACCACACTACCTTCATCTACTATCACTAATATGCTTGCTCTTTTCATCAACTAGTCTCTCGCATTTATTAACCCCTTTCTTGGTCACCACATGTCCCTCTAAATTATGTTTTCCCCTATCACATGCATTTCAATATAACTCATCACCTTCTTATTCTTCTACCTCATTCATTTGATGACCTCACTTAGGTAACCTTTTCTATCATATTCCCATGTATGTGCTACCACTTTTCCATTTGTACTATCATTTCCTCATCTTGCAATTTATTACATCCTTAAATTTATTACATCCTTAGGATCAATGCATGTATGTTCATATATCTCCTTTTCGATGTACACCCCTATAATATTATAGAAAATTTCCTCAATTTCTCTTAGTGACATCAATATTTTGTTCTGAATCATCATTCTATATGGTATAGGTATTAGCCATCTCATCATACAAAAATTGTTCTTCTACCAATATCTAGTTTTTCTACTATAGCCTTATAATCCTATTTGGCCATGGATGTTTTACCCTCCTAAACCTCAACTTATCAATCATTTTATAAACATCATATTGCCTATATTGTTTCTATCTGTCAAAACATCACAATAGTTACCTCATCCCTTGACTCTTTCTTTGTGCTAACCCTTCATATTATACCTCAAGACTCTTTGTCAAACAAGAAAACCCCTGTGTTTAGGGCCACAATGCTTTGTCAAAAGAGAAAGCACATGCCTTGGCCAGAGGTATGGAAGCCAGTGAACAACCATTTGTTGGGGCTCTCAAAATGAACCCAAAAATGAAACTGACATCTTCAGAGCCATAGACTGATCATATTGGCAGTAATTTTCCAGAGGGATTTCTTGGGTGAACAAAACTACTTGTAAATTTTTTTCTCAAGGAATACGATGGAGGACAATAGTTAGTAAATAAACCAAATAAATATGAACTAGCTGGATAGACTCCTCTTCATTTTGCTTCTCAGCGGGGTCACACAAATACATGTCATTTGCTTCTTGAGCACAGAGCTGAAATAGATGTTCAAGATTGTTGGAAAAAGACACATCTGCATGTGGCTTCATGGAATGGTCATGCAGATACATCTCATTTGCTTCTTGAGAAGGGATTGAGGCTAGATGTTCAAGATGACAAAAAATGGACACCTCTGCACTATGCAATTATATCACAAAAATTTACAGTCGCATAGGGCAAAGATGCAGTTGTAAATGTCTTTACAAAACAGCCACAAATTGTTGATGTGCTTAATTCAAAAGACATGTCAAGAGTGAGCCCTTTATATACAATTTTTCCACCAAATAAATGAATGTATTTTTGGTTCCTCCAACATTACTACGGCGTACCCATTGCACACCAAAGTGCGGTTGCTAGTTAGTAGAAATGTCATTTCTACTTTTTAAGGCTAGCGCCAAAAGTAGTCTTATATTCTACCGTGTTCAAATAGGTAAACGATAGATTTCCTGACGGAGATAATAAATTACGAAAATCAATAGTATGATTTGCAGAAGAAATAATGAGTGATTAATTTAGACTTGTATTGGAAACTGCAAGGAAGAAAAGCAGAAAAAGGGTTGTGCTGTAAAGATGCAGAGCAGTACAATAACTTTTTATATACGTTCAAAAAAATCACAATCTTTCTTGTACGAAAGAAATCCACCTCTCACATGTTTCTGCATTTCTTCTACGAATTTTCAAACACAAATCTGACCTACATGATCAATAAAATGGGAGCCTTGTCAGACAAAATAGCTATGTAAGTATAGGTTTGCTTGAACTCTTTCATTAGGCACTAGCTAAATGGTCGAATATTTGCACCGGCCATTAGTCAGTGCCATTACTTTCGTTAGTCCTGTTGCAACCACCAGTTCACGTGCAACATGTGATGCCCACCTCCCAACATCTGTGACTGATTTAACATCTGCACGGGTACTGTTTTGAATGACTTTAATTTTTTATTTATTTAAACTTTCGTACTCACATTCTATGAACGGAGGGAGAGTTTTTTAGGTTTGAAAAATAATTTATTTTAATTTTTAGTTTAATAAAACCATAAATTAATAATATTTAATTTCTTTAAAAATATTTATATGTTTACTTTTTTTACAATTTTAATTATATTAATAATTAATATATTACAAATATAATATGTAATTTATTGATTTTAATAAATATATTGTATGAAAATTTTAGTTATAATATTATTTAAAAAAATTTAATTTTTTATATGATAAATAATTTATTTATTTTAAGATATATAGAATAATATTTTTATTAATATATTTATATAACTGTGTATATAAGTAATAATAGTTTCTAATAAAAATGTTAAAATTATTTTATTTTGTATTTCTTATAAAATGTAGAAATTTTTTAAGAACATTTTATTAAATAAATAATGTTTTTAAATAATCTATACAACATTGGATCTATATATGTGTTAAAGATGGTGTCAATTTTATAAGGTTTATAATAAGATTATTGAGTTCCTATTTCTAACTTTGTGAGACATTTCAACAAACTATTATGGAGTAATTAAAAATTTCTAATTTTTTTTAGATTAATTACATAAGGTGATTTCACACTTATTTAGAGTTGAATGCAAATTATTAAAAGTCATTTTAAAAATTTCTTATTTTTTTAGATTAATTACATAAGGTGATTTCACACTTATTTTGTTGTTTGTTTTAGAATCTTAGTGTCAAATAATTTTGATTTGTTTGTGCTTGTTTATTTTCGATTTTAAAAAAATAAAAATATTCTAGTTAATTATTTATATTGACTTCAATTCAATTATGAGGAGTTAAAAAATCCATACTATCTCAATTTATTATTTACATATAAATTATATTTATTTTAATATCATAAATATTTACTTCAGCATTAAAATTATGCCTTAACATTAATGATGTAAGTATTCCTATTTAATGTAAATGTGTCTTAATAATAATAATGTTCTTATTTAGTATAAACATTTCTAAATATTATGTATTTTCTTTTTTCTGTCACTAATATTTTTTTCCTATTTTGGTTGTTCGTTATTGTAATGACACGAGCCTAGTTGGTGTTAGAATAGTAGAGTGGAATGGCTCTTCAAGGCGGGCTAGGACACAAAGGGGTCCCAGGGTATCCCTTGGTGGAGTTCTTAATAAGTGATAACTAATTAAATGATTGAGATTAAAACATTATGAAAATAATTAATGTGATTACTTTGCCATCGTTTGATGACATTGATATGGTATGTCTTGCCTCTCCATCTGTAGATGTTGATATGGCTTAGTAGAGCTTCCTTGATGAGAGAAGGATTGATCGTAGATGCATGGACCACCATTTGCCATGTGATGACACTCCCACTCTTGAGCCTCTTCAAAAACCTTTTTAGCATTGAGTGGTGATCCTATGTACCATGAGTGTTGATGTATTCTCCTTGGATGTTGGATCTCATGTTAAGTGTTCTCCATGTTTGATGTATCATCCTCTCCCATCCTCACCCTCTACTCTAGCCATGTAACGACTTTTTATGTGATGTTTTGTCTTCAGGATTAGCTCATGTTTCTATTTTTGGGTATTGTCCATGTGTTTTTTTATCCTCTGAACATGCATGTATGATCCCTAAGGGGTGATCTCGTATCCCTCTTCTCTTTTTGCGAATATTGTATTTTATCTCTTATATTAAGTGAATAGACTATTACAAACACACACAAACTATAAGCTACTAGGGCTATATTAGTTAGGAGATGATGGGGGGTCCTTATTAAGAGAGAGCTTCAAACATATAAGAGGTCTTAACCCTTAAGATTAGGCTCACAACTAATAATGGTAACATATGTATCTTTTTCTTGAACAAATTAACATGCAAAATGAAAATACAAGGTCCAAAAGAAATTTTCCATATTCAAGCACCTCTAATCATGAATAAAATAAATGTGTTTTACTATTTTATAAAAAATATTATACACTTTGATTAAATTATTTTAATTTTGTTTATTAAATAAAATAAAATAAATTATTTATTTATTTTTATTAGATGAACTACTTTGAAGATTGATAATTTTATATGGTCATTTTCATCATTAATATTTAGATCGCACTATTTTATAAATAACAACATAAATATTTATTGATAATAAAAATAAAAATAAGAAAACTACCACCAAAATATATCTAAGACATTATTATTTCCCATATGAATTAAACTAAAGAAGAGAAGGATAAAGATAAAAATAAAGATGTTGATGTTGATGAATCGTTCAACCCTTTTGTGGACACCTTGAGCCTTCTTCTCCACTCTTTATTGTTTTAGTTGTCTAGAAACCTTGTATTTTTTTATATGTCTTTTTATGTTTTGGACTTTAGTCTCTTGTGAAATTTAGGGATGTAAATTTTTCCACATACTTTTAAAATATATATATATATATATATATATATATATATATATATATATATATATATATATATATATATATATATATATATATATATATATATATATAATTTTATAAATAATAATCTACACAATCACTCATCAAAAATTATAATAATAAGTGCCATATTTAGTAGGTGTATTGAATTATGAAATGGTTTGTTGTGTAGATAAATAAGTTGTTTTCTTTTCTTTAAAATTTGGTTAGTATATATGTGAAAAAAGAAATATATAATAATCATGATTTATTTGTTATATGTTGAATATTTAATAATGTAATAATAAATATGGTGATTAATAAACATTTGCATATAACAAATAACAAATAAATCATTATTATTATAAATGATGATTATTATATATTAACTTTATTTATTTAGTAAAATGTTCTTAAAATTTTTCTACATTTTATAAGAAATACAAAATAAAATAATTCTAACATTTTAATTACAAACTATTATTACTTATATATATAGTTATATAAATATATTAATAAATATATATATATATATATATATATATATATTTTGATTGGTAAAAGGCCAGAGCCAGAATTTTATTAATATTAAAAATAAATTTTACAGTAAAACCCCACTCTCTGCGGGCGCTGGTAGGAAAGAGTGGGGTCGAGAAAACCTCCAGCCTTGCCCGGGACAAAAGTCCTGTACCTAATATAGAAATATACGTGGGCATTCCCACGACTCGAGCTTTGTCGAGATTTCATAAATACATAGGTCCGTGGGCATACCCACTACCAAAAAAAATTAACAATTAAAATTTTATAATTAACAAATTTTAATGACCATGATAGTTACACTTTGAGATATCATTTCGAGATAACATTCTGCGGTCCTATAGCTTCAGAGGGAGTTTATACTTGGTGCCGAGTTGAGTCCTTCCTCCTGAAATGCATAACAGTTTCCTCGACAACCAATGGTTAACTTATCAACTTTAAGAATAATTTACCTTAAGTAGTGAGACCTTGTTCCGAGAGTACCTCATAAGAAATCATGGTTAGCAATATGAAGCATAAATAATCATCCTAAACAGACTAAAAGGAGTGGGATACATAATGGTAAGATAAAAATACAAAAATACATGTAATCTTATATATAAACATTAGTGACATCTACCTAATCTACCTAAATAAATAAATTAAAACTACAAGAAATAATCTAGATATCATTGTGCAGTTAAACGTTAGTAGAGGACCTAATGAATATAAGTTATCAAGACCAGGTATCAAAATTGGATTATTCCAAAATGGATATACCATTTGCACCTAAATTAGCTAGATTGTCTGCATCAGAATTGCCCTCCCGATAGGTGTGTTTTACAAGAATCTCAGGGAAGGACTCTAGAATGTGATTAATTTCTTCAATTTTAGAATTCAGTATCCAATTTGGCGTTGTTTTAGTTCTGATGGCGTTAATGATAATTTGAGAATCGCCTTCAATAATTAATTTTGGAAAATTAAGTCTTTTGCAAATTTTAAGGCCTTCCAGTGCTGCCAGACATTCTGCCATGTTATTTGTAGTGGGTTTGATGGGTTGAGAGAATTTAGAGATAGTTTCTCCCTTCCAATTCCTAATAATCCCACCAATACCTGCAACCCCAGGGTTGCCTCTGGAGGCCCCATCGAAATTTAACTTGACCCAACCCTCTTCCGGTGGGATCTAGATGCAATTAGACCTATCTGATTTCGATTTGTTACCTCCTCTACCAAAAAGTATCGGAATGATCAAAGAGGGCCATTTTAGTCTGATCTTGTTGTCCCAAGTTCTGAAAGAGTCTTCATAGCACGTAGTGTCTCGCAGTTTGCTATTGATCTTTTCTGCTATTGAAGCTTCGATTTTATTAGTGATGCAAGTTAAGTCTAATTTCTGGTTCGTAAAGATTCTTCTGTTACGTTCCTTCCAGACTTCCCAAACTAGGATGGAGGGTGATATAATCCAGATGTCCTTAAATAGGTTGTCTTTGTGCAAAGCTGGCCAGGCTTTGAGGTGGCCCAATAGGTCCGCAGGAAGAGCAGACTTCCATTCGAGTGACTGATGTAGCCAATTCCAACACTTCTGGGTGTAGGGGCAATTTAATAGGAGATGATTCACATCCTCTTCCTGGTTTTCACATAAGGGACACCTAGAAGGCCCCTCGAAGCCTAGTTTACGAATCCTATCAGCGGTTAAGATTTTGTCCTGCAAAGCTGCCCAAAGAAACATCCCAGCCTTGGGAAGGAAAGCTTTGTTCCAACAGAGATTAAGGGGAATGTCTAAATGATCCATATGATTCTCGTGAATTATGGTTTTATATCCATCCTTAACTGAGTACTCCCCATTATTGGATCTGGCCCATATAAGGGAATCCAACCTATTTTTGATAGTGATGCTTCTATCCTTTATAATATTGAGTAATTTCTGATTTTGTAGATCTGAAGGAAGACCTCTTGAGTTTAATACATCATTTTCATTTAATTTAATATAGTCTTTAAGGTAAATCCCGAATCTATCTTTACAAGTTTCTATGAAATTGGGCGAGAAACCTTCCTTGAGAAGTGAGGGGAAACCTGCCCAGGAGTCCTCCAAAAACAAAGCTCGGTCCCCAAGACCCACATTCCAAGTGAGGTACTTATTGATTAAGCCAATAGAGTCCTTAATGAAATTCCAGACACGTGATCCTTTAACATGGGATTGAGCCCTAAAGATATTAATGGGGTCGGCCTGAGGAATATACTTGTGAAGCAAAATAGAAGCCCATTTAGTGTTAGGCTCCTTGAAGAGTCGCCAAACTAGCTTGGCACCTAGGGCATGGTTTTGCCACAATAGATTCTTAATCCCTAGCCCACCCATAGAAATAGGTTTACAAAGGTTATCCCACTTAATTAAGGCAAGTTTCTTTTCCTCGAATGAGCATTGCCAATAAAATTCTCTCAACATCCTATCTAAGTCATGCTTGATGGTAGTAGGTAGTGAGAGAATAGACATTTGATAAGTTGGTATGGCAGATAAAACTGATTTAATCATTATGGTTCTTCCTGGCTTAGTGAGCCACTTACCTTTCCAAGAACTCTTCTTATCTTGGACCTTTGCTAGTACTTGTTTCCAAAGTTTGGAGGATTGTAGACCTTTATCTAACTCGATACCTAGATATTTACAAGGGAATCTACCCAGTTTAAAACCAAAGATATCACAGATTTTCTTTTCCAAATTAGGTGAGGTATTAATATAGAAGATCTTCAATTTTTTAGAGTTGACTTGTTAACCAGAGGCCTTCATATAAAGGTTAAGGACATCTTTGAGGGCCTTCGCCTCTTGACAGTTGGCGGATCCAGGGAGGATTGTATCATCCGCGAATTGTTGGTGCGTAATGTACGGAATGTTATCTGCGACTTTTAAACCTGTAATCTTACCTTCTGATTGTTTCCTTGTGATAGTTCTCCCCAGGGCTTCCGCCATGATAACATATAGAAAGGGCAACAACGGGTCGCCTTGTCTGATGCCTTGCGATATACCAAAAAAACCTTCTGGAGTACCATTAACGAGGACCGAGATCTTAGGGGTAGAGATACATTTGAAGATCAGATTGATCCATTGCTTGGAAAAGCCAAAGGCCTCCAGACATTTGCAAAGAAATCCCCAATCCACCTTGTCATACGCCTTTTAAATATCAATTTTAATAAACATACTTGGTTCCTTGATCGCTTGTGCGGTATGGACTAATTTTAAAATAAATAAATTATTTATCATATAAAAAATAAATTTTTCTAAATAATATTATTACTGAAATTTTCATACAATATATTTATTAAAATCAATAAATTACATATTATATTTGTAATATTTTAATTATTAATATAATTAAGATTGTAAAAAAAGTAAACATATAAATATTTTTAAAGAAATTAAATATTATTAATTTATTGTTTTATTAAACTAAAAATTAAAATAAATTATTTTTCAAACTTAAAAAACTCTACATCCGTTCATAGAATGTGAGTACGAAAGTTTAAATAAAATTAAATTTAAAGTCATTCAAAACAGTACCCGTGCAGATGTTAAATCAGTCACAGATGTTGGGAGGTGGGCATCGCATGTTGCACGTGAACTGGCGGTTGCAACAGCATTGACGGAAGTAACGGCACTGACTAATGGCCGGTGCCCTTTCATTACCACACGGTAGAGTTTAGGAGTGTACTTACGGCTCCAGCTTTAAAAGTAGAAATGACATATCTGCTTACCAGCTGGATTTTTTATGTTTTCTTTATCGTTACGGCGCCCTTATATAATCGATATAATAGCCCTTTATATTATATATATATTTTTAATATTTTCTTTATCGTTCATGGCTTAGTTTTCATTCAAAAAAACAAATCGGTACGGTACACATGGCCTTGCCTTTCCTTTTCACCTTTCTCATTATTCGGCGTTTCTTTTACGCACAGACCGGAGCCACTCGTTCAAAGTTCATTATTTCTTCATCTTTGTCTCTTCACCAATGACCACTCCCTTACGAGAACAGAGCGCTTCAGATACCTGTTTTCATCCCCGTGTCATCATTTCATAAGCTCGTAACTTGCAATGCTGTGTGTTTTTTTATTGGAGAGAAGAGTAGTATGGTGATTGCATTATGGGATGGCTTGGACTTATAGGCTTGAAAAAGCTTGCCAACAAGTGTTTGCTTGAGCTTTAAGGTAACGATTTTATAAGTATGCATGATCACATAAGGGATATGGGAAGGAACATTGCAGAAAAACAATCGCCCTATCGCATTTGGCTCCATCAACCAATTATTAATGTCCAGAATCAAAAAGAGGTAACTTGTTCTTAATTTTAATTAACAGTTATAAATTCATTTATTATGTAGCTAACTAATAGAAAAAAAATAGTTGTTAGACAGATATTTATCACCTTAATTTTATTGTTTTTACTGTAAAATGACATTTCAATCAAGACGCTCAGGTTACTTAGACTTATTTTACAATCCATAGCTGAAACAACAAGCCCATTTACTCAAATATTGTGTATGTATTTGAAGCAAATAAGAGTCAAATTTTTTTTTATTGATCTAGTGTTCGCTGTATCAGCTTATCCATTTTTATAACTAGCAAATTACAGGTCTATTGTTTAGTCCTTTTGTCCAATCGAAGTTGCATTCTCTAATGACATTTTGCTATGTAGGACGTCATTTTTGTTAGAGCAGCAAATGTACTTTTAGTTCTACAATTCTTATAAGGGGCCTTTTTTTGTTCAACTAAGCATATTTAATATTGCATTAACTCATCTTTTTCTGTATTTGGTACTAATATTTTTTAAATAGTAAATTTGATGGTCTAAGGGGTTTAGTTTGGTTGGTTAAAGCAATGAGTTCTCATTGTGGAGACCTTGGTTCAAATCCAAAGAGGGACATTTTTGTGAAATTCTAAGTGTTTTTATTGTACCAAAATTAAAGATAAATGGATATAAGATATATGCTGAAGCAACATTATTTCAATTTAAAAAAAATTCCCTTTTATTTTTGCAGTTTGAGTAGACTTGAGAATCTCTGATGACACTCTTACATGAAATGCAATACTAGAATCGCAGTGTGAATTGTTCAAAGTTCTATGACTCTTCATTTAACTTACAAGTTTTCTTTTCAAAAACAAAAAAAATAGTTTGGCTAGCATATTATTATTCATTCAAATCTTTACATTTGTATGTTGAATGAAAAACATGTTTTAGCTTAAACACTTAAATTCATCCCAAAACTCTAATCGAAACACCAAACTCTTAATATCATTCTTTCCGAGAGCATGTAATTCTTGCCATCCCCAGTATCCTCCTCCCCTCCCCTAAAATATTACCCAAGAGCCCGAAAATGTAGTTTCTCTCTAAAATTAGAGTCTTCTACCAGCCAAATACTTCAAACAAAGTCTTTGCAGATTTTGTTTCAAAAAAGTTATACAACATGGGATGTTGTTGGGGTATTTTTAATTTATCTTTTTTGTTTTTTCAACTCTCCTCTTATCTTGTAGACTTGCTTTGACTTCCCTTTCCTCTTCACTTTGTGCCTGCTCCTCCCCCTCCCCTTTTTATTCCAATTGAGATTGGCTTGATTTGCATCTTACATTTTGCTTATTTTTCATTCTCTTTCATCCTGATGATAGATCACATATTTAAACATTGATGCTAAAATCAAATACAGAATCAAAAACCATAAATCTATTCATGACTTTATTTTCATCTGGAAAAAATGTCTTGTACGGTACCTACTGTGATATGACATGAGTCTGATGTCTCTCACATCGAGGTGGCTTCCACCTCTCTCATTATTCCATGTTTCTTTAACACAAAGACCAGTTACTCCAATCTATGCCCTTTATTATTTCATCTTTGTCCCCGCGCTTATAGCCTCCTCTACTAACAAAACATAGCGTTTCACATATCTGATTTCATATTGTTGTTATCATTTCATAAGCTCATCATTGAAAAATTCCTCTGGCAATCTACTACCATTTAGCAATAACTTAGCCTACAACCCTCCCAACATCAAGCTTTCTTTCATTGCTTTGCTCTCTTCATTGCCTTTCACTGTGACCCGATTCCATGGCATCTACTTCTACTAGCAGGAGTAAAGGAAAGGACCCCTTTTATGGATTGGCATCATCTCCTCCTAATTCTGTCACATAATCCACGAAAAAGCCATCCTACGATGTTTTCATCAATCATTGTGGATAAGACGTTAAACCCACCATAGCTAAAGTTCTCTATGACATGCTCACTGGAAGGCGACGCATCATTTTTGGATGAGAAGGAGTTGGAATATGACAATTTCTTTCCCCAAGCATTGGTAGTAGCAACGAGCAACGCTTTGGTCCATATAGCTATTTTTTTCGAGGACTATGCACAATCACCCTAGGGCTTGGCAGAGTTATCCTACATGCTTACAACCAACTCCCCAATTATTCCTATATTCTACCATGTAGATCCTAGTATTCTCAAATGGGTAGATCAAGAGAAAGGAATGTATGCCCAGGCCTTCATGAAGTATGAGCTGAAGGGTAGATACTTGGAACACCTTTAGGAGAGGAAGACAACGCTCAAGGTCATCTCAAATTACATTGGTGCAGTCATAAATAATGGCAGGTAAGTGCCATACATTTGGTCTCCCTATAATAACATATATGTAGTCTTTCTCTCTCTCTCTCTCTCAGACACATAACTTTGGCATAGCAGTATTTTGATTTTTCAATGTTACACATAACTTTGGCATAATAGTATTTTGATTTTTCAATGTTCTTATTCAACAAAGAGAATATGAAGCTAAGTGATATTGTGGATGTTGTGTCCCAAAAAATAAAAATTATGTCATTACCTGTCGCCAATCATCTAGTAGGTGTGTAAGAAATAGTGAAAGACTTTGAGAAGAACACAATCGATCAGGGTGTAATAATAATTGGATTTTGGGGCATGGGTGGATCTGGCAAGACCGCTCTTGCAAAGGAGTTGTACAATAAAAAAAATCTTCTTTGTTTAAGTGGTCTAGTTTTGTGTCTAATGTTCGAAATGCCTACACTAAAAGCTTGTTGTATGAGAGGCAGCAAAAAATCCTTAAAGACCTGGGTCTTCAAGATGAAAAATTTTACAATATTGAGGAAGGTCAAGCAATTTTTTCAAGGGATTTGAGATCTGTCAAGGTGTTCATTGTTCTGGATGATGTGGACCATGTGGACCAAGTTGTTGCTCTTATGCCTGCAAAAGATGGACTTGAAAGTGGTAGTCTTATCATTGTTTTACTACAAGAGAAAATGACGTCTTCAAATCTTGGCCTATCACTTCTATATATAAAATGAAATCACTTCATCCAATTTATGCCAAGCAAATTTTTTGTTGGCATGCTTTTGAACAACCTCTTCCCCATGATGGATTTGAAGAGCTTGTTGAAAAGTTCTTAGAGGCTTGTATATAATCAAGTTATCTCTCAAGGTAATTGAAGGAGAACTCAAAGGGGAGCTTGACAAAGAATGTTGGGAGTCTTTGTTCCATAAAATCATTACAATAGTTCCTATTGATATTCATCAAATACTCAAAATTAGTTATGACAATCTTGACCATCAAGAAAAAGAAATGTTTCTTGATGTTGCATGTTTCTTCATCGGAGAAAAGAGTAGTTTGGTAATTATATTATGGGATGGATTAGGGTGGAGTGGTCTATGATGTTTGAAAAGACTTTCTAGTAAGTGTTTGGTTGAGAAAGATGACAATAGTGTTATAAATTTGCATGACCACATAAGAGACTTATGAAGGGGCATTGCAACAAGCCAATCACCCTATCGTATTGTACTCTATCAACAATTTATTAATGTTTGCCAAAGAGAGGTAAGGTTCAAATTTTTTAATCAATTAAACCGGTATAGGTTCAAAATTAAAGAAAGATAAAATTTATGTCCACCGGGTTTTATTAATTTTATGGTTGAATAGCTTTCTATTCACACAGTATGGCTAGTTAGACCTATTTGATGATTAAATAGATGAAAAAAAAATGATTTCAGTGCTGGCTACAAAGCTGTATACGGTGTACAAATTATTTATTATAAAAAGTATTTTTTTTAATCAATTGGAGTCATATTTGCTAATGTCGTTTAGCTATTTGGATCATTTTTGTTACAACAACAATGCACTTTCTAGTTCTGCATTGTATTCATGAGGCTTTTCTTTGCACAACTTGCATATCTAATATTGCATCCACTCATTTTTCTAATATTTGCACTATAATATTTACTCATTAAACTATTGCTACATTCATTCATTGACTAAATTATATGTATAAAGTGTACCGAATTTAAAGGTTAATTGATACAAGATATGGTGAAGTAGTATATCAATTTAAAAATAGTTTCTTCTTTATTTCTTTAGCTTGTCAAGATTTGAGTGGATTTCAGAATCTCTAATGACACTATTTCGTGAAATGCAATATTGAAATCTTGATATGAATTGTTAATTTTTTGTGACTTCTCATTTCATTTAGTAGTTTTCTCTTTCAAAACCGATAAAAAATAATTTGGCTAGATAACTACTAATCTATTCAAATAACGTGTTTTTAATTTGAATGAAAGACATTAGTTTAAACACTAAAATTCATCCCAAAATTCTATTTAGAAGACCAACCTCTTTTTTTAGTCTTCTTAAAAGAATGTTATTCTCATCATTCACACTATCCTCCTCCCCTTTAATATCGCCCAAAATGAAGTTTGTCATATATGTATGTCTTGCAACTTTGTGAACAAGGCTACCGCCCAAATCAGAAATACAACATACTAGCACTTGCACTTGCCTATAGTATGATATATATTAGATGGTGATATTGTGGTGCTTCTATGAGAAGTTTGGCCATAATTATTTTCATGTATAGTGAAACATTTGGTGGAATAATTTCATGTAAGATGACATTTGGTGAATTAATGTATCTAATTAAATAGAATTTATTTTCTGTACATGTGTACATGCTTCTTTCTTTTTAGATATTCAAGCATATAATTCATTTTGTATTTCTCTCTCCCTCTCTATCTATTTATATCTATTTCCAATTATCTCAATAACACGGATCCACACAAGTGCGCACACACACTATACTTATTTCTCCTCTCTATCTATATTTGTTTTTGTGTCCATTATGTTACCTTATTTATCTCTCACTCATGCACCCTTTATCTCTATATCCCTATCTCTCCTTTCTGCTCTTTATTTTTATCTCATTATATTTACCTATTTCTCTTATACACTCCATCTATTCTACTTTATATCTTTACCTCTTTATTTCTCTATTTTTGTCCATCTCCTTCTCACTCCCCTCTATCTCTCTATCTCTTTCTATTTGCATCTCCCTAGCTATATGCCCCCCCTCCCTCCCTCTCCCTCTCCCTCTATGTACATCATTCCATACCCCTTTTCTTTACTCGACATTTCTATCTCTATTCCTCTCTATCTTCCTTCCACTCCTCTTTATATATATTTCTATCTGTATCTTTCTCTACCTCTATCTCACCATCTATATGTCACCCTTTATCTATATGTCTCATTGTCTCCTTCTCCTTGCTTCCATATTTAACTCTATCAACTATTTTTCACCCTAAGTGAAAACACATCTCTTTAGCCCATTGTGTGCTTTGCGTAATAATATTTCACCCCCTTCATTTACAAAATATTGATAGATTTATCAATTATACATTATGCTTTTCATGATCATTTGATGGTTCAAATAGATAATACATTATCTTTGTATCATAGTCCATTCCATTACAAACTATACCTACAACAAGCTTTTCTATATTTGAAGCTTCTTCACTATGTCAAAAATGTTAATATTTTCCAGATTTATCTAGGAATGTTCAAGCTATAGAGATCTTTCAAGACTAAGCACAAGATATACAGAAATGATTAAGAGATGGGAGAGATAGTACCCGAATTGTAGTTCTGAAATGATCTTCAGATCTGACCCTTCTAAGTCTCCAAGGTGAGTGGATGTAAATGGGCTAGGTCAGCCCATCCAGGGCTTCCAAGATGTCTTCAATCTGATCTTTACTTTAACCTAGGATCTGACTGATGCCACTGTAAATCTACCTTGAGATCTGCAATTGTATTGCTCCTCCTAGTCTAGAATTTGCACCTAAATATGTTCCTATTAGGGCAGAGAAATCTCAAACCAAAGGATGATGCGCCGTGAATCTCGTTGCGTCTTAATGGATGAATTCACCACTACCTTAAATGATGAATTCTTTGTTGTTGCCTTAATTGATGAATTTGCTGCTCCTTTATGCTGCCTTAAATGATTCTTGGAAGATAAGAATATGCTGTCTTTGACATCTCTTCTCCCAAAAATCGTCCCTCCTATATATGAGTAGGGAGTGCCTCTTCAAGAGGCCGACTAGAATAAGATAATAATCCCCAAGGGGGCTGACTTTGGGCCCAGACAAATTAAGTAATATATAATCGATTTGCTAATAAACAATAAATATTAAATATCTCATATATTTATTATTATTATTTATATAAGTATACGCCATATATTTAATATCTTATCCAATGCAAGTGATATTTGCCGACAAGGCCATAATATCAACTGTCCCTCTTGGACTTGAGGCAAAGATCCACTCATGGATCCTTCATCATAAAACATAACCAAAATGAATTTCATAAATCTCTTATCTATGAAGGTAGATCTCCATTCTGCCAATTTTTTATGAGAACATGTATGTTCATTATCATTTCCAATCAGAGATTTCATATCCATATGAAAATCATCTTTCCATGGTAAAATCAAATTTCAAGATGTTTACCAACCGGATGTGGTGTGGATTTCCTAAATCCATGAGTCTCCATGACTCAAAGCACAAAATATAAAAATAGATTCCTTATCCAATGATGCCATAGATTTCTTATCTATGATAGTAGACCTCTATCTACAAGATATAATGCGAATACGACTATTCTTCATAAAATGTACATCTCATATTTATATGAGAAACATCATATCATATGATGCTTACCATCCAAATGTGAATCTCCTAGATCCTCTGGGCTTTATGACCCAAGAATATCAGTCCATGATATTCATGATAACATCAAGTTGTTGTATATTGCTAATGCATGGGGAGGTGATTGAGACATTTTATTGTTTTAATCACTACGTTACTAAATGGGCACTCATACTGTTGTCATTTGTGTTTGTCACTGATGTCAACGTATGTTTCTATGAGGGGAATAGGCTGGTTATCATAGTGTACAGGCAGTGTATAGATGTTTCAGGTGTTACGAAGTCAGATGAGAGTTCAGGAAGATGTTGTGATCTTATATCCAAGATCGCATCATCTAATGTTTCATATTGGATAAGTTACAGATGTTTTGGTGAAGATTGGTCACTGGACTATGATAGTGAGAAATGACAGAATTAGTCTTTGTGTTTTCGGTATATCATCCAGATGATATGGATTCAAGGTATGCAAGCTCGAGGGACAATAGACAAGGAAATGAAGGATGTTCATTGGTCAGCACAAGGTACGGTATGCTTGGTGACATCAGCTGTAATGTGTGCTCTGGAGGAAACCTATTTGGAAGCTGATTTGAGAGATGTAGCGTGTGTTTTTCTTGGAAAACATAAATTAAGGATGTTTGTCCTTAAATATCGTAATGTAATTATTGTATACTTGTCTTAGATACTATGTGTATCTTAACAAGGGTTTATGTAATTATTTGTAATTAGGAAAGGCTTATGAGTTGACTTGATCATGCAAATTGTAATAAGGTATAAATGAGAGGTCTTTTCTTTAGAAAAGACATGCATGGAAAAAGGTGATACAAAGAGGTTGTGAAAGCTACGAGCTTGTGTTTTCTATATGTAGAGAAGAGGTTTACTGGTGGACTTCATTAGAACTGATCAAGCAAAGATAGTTTCTGCCGAACAGTTCAAAAAGATTGTGTTAGATTAAAGTATTAATTATATTAATTAACTTTACCCCCTTCTTAAGATGTCAACTCATTTTGCTTTAGTTATTTATATTTAAACACACATGCACAAGTTGTTTTAAACTCATGCACTAGTTGTTTTAAATATAAACTTGCATGCATTAGTCATGTAATAGTTAAACTATTTATTACATGCACTAGGGTTTGCCTTTCAAGGCTTTTGATCTCCTTTATAAGGATGATCCATTGTACATTTTTTTCATTATTTGAGGATATTTCTTCTTCATATTTTGAGTCAAACCTTTGCCCTCTTCTTGTCTCTACTTCCTTGTAACAAGTTTTTGTATAGAGGTGATCTTTGGGTTTTGTGGATTTGTATTGCTCAAATCCTACATGGTATCAGAGCCTAATCTGCTATAGCTTGTTCATGTTTGAAGGTTTCAGACTAGGGCTTTTTTAAATTTTTTTTGTCAGATCTAGGGGGGACCTCTTTTTCTGGTCACCTTGGGCTTGTTACCCAAATTTTCTTATGCATACAAATTTTGCCAATTCCTATCCTAAAGTCTGTATTTCAGTCTTGCCAAGCATCCCTAAAAATTTCATGAATTTATGTCTGGTTTCCTGGCCTTTGCAATTTGTTTTGTCCCCTCGTCTGCAATTTAAAATTTGAAAATATAGTTGTTTGGGCATAAAACCCTAAGTATCCCTTTGGCCGGTTCTATTTCCTCATTACCTTTTTGGCCACTTAAGTTACCCCAAATTCCATGTGCGCTAAATACTTCCTAAGTTCTGTGCGTTAATTTTTCCTAAGTCCCCTGCGCCTAACTTTTTCCAAAGGCTGAGTCTCGGCGAGATCTAACGGTCATCGTCATTTCGTTGGGTGAAGATGCGAACACTTTAAGATCACGGTCTGGCGACAGCCGTTGATCTTCCTTTGCACTTAGCGCTACAGGTTGTCAGTGGGTCCAGAGCCACATCATCTGACTTGGCAGCTTTTCATTTGTCGGTGGGCTAGTGATTCAGCATCTGTCAGTGGGGCCATCTTCTTCGGCGGGTTAAGTTCTAAGTGCATCGTGTGGCTATCACTATACTGTTGAAGGAAGATACACTGTATTTAAGCTAGTGGTATAGCGACAACCATCTGATAAAGGTAAAGAAAGTTGTGGGTCCGTTGTCAGTTATGTCAGAGGTTCTTGTTCCTGATTGGTCGAAGGCGGTTATGTGGAGACAGGTCAGCAGGGGCCCAACGGGTTTCCTTTCCTATCAATCCTACAGTAGTCGCATGATCACAAGGGCCCAAAATATTTCTTGCGATCATGCGACAACTGTTGATCTTGCTTGTTTCCAGGGTTCTGTCAGGTGGGTCCGTTGTCAAATATTGCTGAGGTGTAAGACTCTTGATTGGTCAAAGGATGGTGAGTTGGAAATTGTTGGTAGGACCATGTCAAAAGGTTTGTGGATGTGTCAAAAAGGCTAGGATCTATGGTGGTCGTAAGATCTCATAGAATCTTCTAACCCTATGAGATCATGTGCCTACTATTAGATTGGAATCTTGGAAATTGTCAGTGGGTCCAATGTCAGAAATGTTCTACGTGTATCCATTTGGCAGCGTTTGATTGGTCACTTAGAATGCAATGTGGCTGATGTCAGTGGGCCTATTGGGTCTGGGGTTTCTAAAGAAGTTTAAAGTGTGGTAGGATCTCGCGGCTGTCATTAGACCGCAGATCCAAGATGCTCTATCATTAGCCTGGCAGTATAGTGGCAGCCATTCGATGGTGTTCTCAGGGACGTGGGTCCAAGGTCTCCCCCGACGTGCTGATTTGCTTGCTTCTGATTGGCTACTAACTTCCAAGGTGGCATTTGACTTGTCAGAGAAGGGTTTTAGATTGTTTTAAAAGGTGCATTGCCACTGTTCATCTACCGGAAAGATTTCGCATCAATGGCTATGTTTTAAAAATATATTTGCTAGCCCATAATATTTGAATTTGAATATCTCTGCGAAGGTTTTGCTAGGGTTTTGCATTCTTTCGACCATGCACGACTTCGGGTAGCTCAGGAATTTAATTCTTCAGGACAGTGGAGGTTGGAAGGATGATGATGGATGATTTGATCGTCGGCACCGTAGATTTTACAGAGTACCATGTTGTGTTGAGGCTTTAATGAGCTTGGCACCACCTTTTGTAGGGGTAATCATTTTAAACCCAAATATCTTCCAGATCAGATTTGTGAGCCTTCATGGCTTAGTGGAGTTGCAGGTGGGTAGATGAGTCGAGGTTGCTTGTCCGTAGGTTGATTTTAGTACAGGGATGGGCACGCAGGTCAAATATCTGATCAGTTGAGATATTTAGAGAGATGTATTTATGATCAGAGTTGACAGAATTAGTGTTTGTTTATTGTATTGTAAAATCTTTAACCCTAATTAGGTTTTGCTCCCGCTTGTTTAGAGGAGAGGTATATAGTTCTTTTTTGGAGCCTTAATGCTCAGAGTTCACATTTTGTAAAGAAGAAAGTCTCTTTCTTAGAAGGCTATTTGTGGCATGTTTCTGCCCTCTGGTTTTCTACATTCTGTAATCTCCCATTGATGATTCAGATATTGCAGAGGTATTTTGTGACATCTTTCCTATCACTATGCTTCCTTGTCTAAATTATCTCTTATTGAATCAAAGTATATGATGTTTTTGGTGGTATCTTAGGGTTCCTGATCCCTCTCTCTTTCTACAATTTTGTGTGCTATTCTATTTGATCTGATTTAGATGTTTTTATGGGTATACTTCAGCCCCCTAACAGTCTTGTCTCAATCCTACACCGAGTTGCAGAGGTGAATGTCTTCTTGCAGGTCATAGGTTGTGTCTTATGTTCAGGCCCTCCTATGAAACACTTATGCAAGCCTATTTAGTGAGTTGTGATCTCCTAGACTTGAGTTGTTCATTATTTTCACCCTCTATACTGAGATCCAAACCCTAATTTTAGTGTATCACCTAGTAAGTAGTTTTCTTTCAGTCATTTCCCTTTCATGCATTCCTTCTATCCCTTTCCCTCAAAAGATTTACTTTTCCTGTTTAGAAGCAAATTAAGGTGATTATCCAAGAGGAACCAACCTAGAACCTGGAGGTCTCATCTCAGTTAGCATAGGTCCCACAACTTGGAGATGATTCCCATGTTGTACTAGGTTATCAAGACTATGAGAGCTTGAAACAAGGGTGCAAACTTAGTGTATAACAATTTTGGCATGCTCGGTGGGACAAAAGATCAGATTGGAGTCCAAAGGTGCTCCTGTTGGTTCATCTACAAAAGGATTAAAGAAGTTTAATACACAGGGACTGTCAAGATAGACTCAAGCTCAAGGATACCCCACCTTGGTGCTAGTGTATAATAATTCTGGCACGCCTGGTGGGACAAAAGATCAGATTGAAGTCTAAAGGTGCTCCTGTTGGTTCATCTGCAAAAGGATTAAAGAATTTGAATACATAGGGACTGTCAATATAGACTCAAGCTAAAGGATACCCCACCTTGGTGCCAGTGTATAACAATTCTGGCACGCCCGGTGGGACAAAAGATCAGATTGAAGTCCAAAGGTGCTCCTGTTGGTTCATCTGCAAAAGGATTACAGAAGTTCAATACATAGGGACTATCAATATAGACTCAAGCTCAAGGATACCCCACCTTGGTGCCAGTGTATAAAAATTCTGGCACACCCGGTGGGACAAACAAAAGAAGTCAATTTCAATGATTATGCTATCTCTGATATACTGATTGCATAATACAGACCTTAGAGAGGTTAGTACTCAAGTATATCTGGCAACTCCATGGACGTTGAGAGACAGTGACCCAATTTTTGATAAAGCTTATGAAGGAAAGAGACCCTTCTGATGGCAAGACAATTTGCATTTGCACCCTTTAATCAGGATAGTCCATTAAATTTTGCCCAACACCATGATGTGCCCTTGGCAGCACTAAAAAGTATACCTGATTTCACAGGTGAGGAGAAAACAACAGCTTTGGAACACATAAGAGATGTGACCACTATCTACAACATACACAATATAACCCAAGAGGATGTGGCCACAAAATTATTAGTAGCCTCTCTCAAAGGGAAAGCTCTTGAATGGTTTAGGACTCTGGCAGTTGGCTCCATTACTTCATGGGATAAACTTGGAGATCTCCTTAGCAAACACTTTGAGGATGATTTAGATTCTTTGTCTCTAGTAGAGCAGCTCCAAACAATAAAGAGAGATCCTCGAGAGAAAATGACTAATTTTAATGGCAGATTCCTCAAGACATGGAATAGGATTCCAATTAATGTAAGGCCTTCAGTAGATTGTGCTTTCCTTTACTTTTTGAGAGGCCTAACTAGTGATATATTTGTCATGATTCAATCTTTAGGAGGTACTTCGTTACCTCAAGCTTTTGATTTAGCTATAAAGACAGAAAATTGTTTAATCTAGGCTGGTATGATAACCCCAAGGCCACCCATGCCTAGCTCTCCTAATCTTTAGCCCACTATACCTCTGCAAATTCCTCCATTTACTCCCACACCTGCATTAATAGAACTTAGGCCAGCTCTAGCTATGGGGAATACAAGGTTGACCCTTCTCAAGAGCTACTCAAATTAAAAAGTAGTCAGCAAGGAATGAGAAGAGATCAACAAGCAACAAACCAAGAGATGATGAGCCTGCTGTAGGCTCTAACCAAAGAGTTGATCACTGTAAAAGGGCAGAATCAGGAGGTTAGATCACCTTATCAACAAGAGAATCAAAATCCTAACTAATAGTGGCAAGTTCAGGAGCAACTATATCAGGAGGATAGGCCACAATATCAAGAAAAGCATCAAAGCAAAAGGAAGAATTTAGTAAAGGGGCCTTTCCATCCATATAATCTAGTTAGGAGAACATTCCCAGCACAAAACATCAAAGCAACTGGTAGTCACCTGAACCCATTTTTTGGGAAGGAGGCTGTAGATTTTCTGCTCGTTCTCTTGAACTATGAGCTTCCTAATGGAAAAGGGTCTGAAGTGTTACAACAAGAGATAGTGGCTTCTCAAGCACATCCCCTTAGGGATGGAATGCAACAAGTGACCAGACAAGAGACTCACAAGATTCAAATCTCAAGCTTCCTTCCTGGTAAGTCCACTGACACTTCTGCTGAATTTCCAAGCTTAAGAATTTCTCCTCTAGTTCAGGATCTTAGTCAACAGGAGCCTAATCTCCATGTATTTTTAGAGCCTATTCATGACCCTATCTCAGATTTCTAGCCACTTCATCCTATTCCTATAGATGAGATATCTAAAAGGTTTGATTTCCTAAATGATAATGAGCCTGTCCTGTAGCAGATAAAGCCCTATAAGCCAATTCTTAAAGAGTCCACTACACCTCATAGTAGTTCAAGCCACCTGGAAGAGGATGATTTTTGTCTTGTAGGTATACTTTTTCATGATAATCATGAGGAACAGGTAGGGTTATTACATCAAGATGGGTTGGAGCAATCAGATAAGGATAAGAAAGAAGGTGAAAAGGATGAGAGTCCAGCTAATCTTTTTGAGGAGATGCCTTTTTATATTGAGAAAGATAAGGTAGTGCAAATTTACTAGTTCATCTCACTGATTGTGATAGGAAAGATGATATAAGTGCTGCTAACTTAGAGAAACAAGATCATTTTGATTTGATAATTGATGCTTTCTACTCAACTCTTGTTGATGATCCTCATCTTCCTAAAAGGGATAATGGCTTGTGTGTGCTTGAGGAGGAGTTTGTGTTTTAGGGGATTAATTGTGTCCCAACTATAGAAGAAGAAAACATATGGAAAATTATCATGGAGGGACAAATTCTTGATCTTCATGCTGAAGAAATTCATAAGATGCATGCTGAGCAGCAAGAAGGGCCTGGTTTTATGCTCTCTAGGGGGTGTCCTATCAGATATCTAGCCTAGGTGGTGTCAAGCAAGACATGCATACTCAAGGACTCAATGGAGAGTGATGTTATGAGTCTGCCCCTTGGTGACCAGGAGCTTGTTCAACCTTATCAGACCCCCTGGGGGAACAACATCTGTGATCTAATTGAGGTTAGTAATCTGGTATACCAAATTCAAGGGTTGACTTGCCAAATAGTTCAGGACATTTTGGTGTCCCATGTTCTCTTTGTTGGCATCAAATGTATGAAGTATAAAATTCTAGAGAGGATGGGGAATTATTTCAACATACCAGTGAATGGTTTTGTCTGACCAGCTTCAGCACTAGTTAGGTTTAGAGTAGGTTAGTTTTCCTGCTTTCTTCCAGTTTTTCTAGGTTAGTTTCCTGCTTTTCAAGAAGTGCTCGTGCACAAGTTCATTTCTCTGCTTCATTTTTGTCCCTCTATCAAAGTTTTGTGTTCTTGAGGTGACTCCATGCCCAATGAATTTTTTAAGGCCACTGGTTTTCCATGTCTAGCAGGCTGACATCCAGCAGAAATCACCAAAATGTTACCCAAATTTTCTTATGCATACAAATTTCGCCAATTCCTATCCTAAAGTCTGCATTTTAGTCTTGCCAAGCATCCTTGAAAATTTCATGAATTTATGTCTGGTTTCCTAGCCTCTGCAATTTTTTCTGTCCCCTGGTCTGTAGTTTAAAATTTGAAAATATAGCTGTTTGGGCATAAAACCCTAAGTATCCCTTTGGCCGGTTCTATTTCCTCATTACCTTTTTGGCCACTTAAGTTATCCCAAATTCCACGTGCACTAAATACTTCCTAAGTTCTACGCATTAATTTTTCCTAAGTCCCCTGCACCTAATTTTTTCCAAAGGCTGAGTCTCAGTGAGATCTGACGGTCATCATCATTTTGTTGGGCGAAGATGTGAACACTTTAAGATTACGGTCTGGCAACAGCCGTCGATCTTCCTTTTCACTTAGCGCTGCAGGTTGTCAGTGGGTCCAGTTCCAAATCATCTGACTTGGTGGCTTTTCATTCATCGGTGGGCTAGTGATTCAACATCTATCAGTGGGGCCATCTTCTTTAGTGGGTTAAGTTCTGAGTGCATCGTGTGGCTGTCGCTATACCATTGAAGGAAGATACATGGTATTTAAGCTAGCGGTATATCAACAACCGTCCGATGAAGGTAAAGAAAGTTGTGGGTCCGTTGTTAGTTCTGTCAAAGGTTCTCATTCCTGATTGGTCAAAGGTGGTGATGTGGAGACAGGTCAGCAGGGGCCTAGCGGGCTGCCTTTCCTTTCAATCCAATGGTGGTCGCATGATCGCAAGGGCCCAGAATATTCCTTGCAATCATGCGACAATCGTTGATCTTGCTTGTTTCCAGGGTTCTTTCAGGTGGGTCCATTGTCAGATATTGCTGAGGTGTAAGACTCCTGATTGATCGAAGGATGGTGAGTTGGAAATTGTTGGTAGGACCGTGTTAGAGGGTCTGTGGATGTGTTAGAAAGGCTAGAATCTACGGTGGTCATATGATCTCATAGAATCTTCTGACCCTATGAGATCATGCGCCCACTGTTAGATCAGAATCTTAGAAATTGTCACAGTCGGTCCGATGTCAGAAATGTGCTACGTGTATCCATTTGGCAGCGTTTGATTGGTCGCTTAGAATGCAACGTGGCTGATGTTAGTGGGCCCATGGGGTCAGGGGTTTCTAAAGAAGTTTAAAGCGCGGTAGGATCTCATGGCTGTCATTACACTGTGGATCCAAGATGCTTGACCATTAGCCAGGCGGTATAGCGACAACCATTCGATGGTGTTCTCAGGGACGTGGGTCCAAGGTCTCCCCTGACGTGCTAATTTTCTCACTTCTGATTGGCTGTTGACTTCCACGGTGGCATTTGACTTGTTAGAGAAGGGTTTTAGACTATTTCAAAAGGCGCATCACCACTGTTCATCTGCTGAGAAGATTTCGCATCGATGACTACATTTTAAAAATATATCTTCTAGCCATTAATATTTGAATTTGAATATCTCTGCGAAGGTTTTGCTAGGGTTTTGCATTCTTTCGGCCATGCACGACGTCGGGTAGCTCAGGAATTTAATTCTTCAGGATAGTGGAGGTTGGAAGGATGATGATGGATGATCTGATCATTGACACCCTAGATTTTACAGAGTACCATGTTGTGTTGAGGCTTTAATGAGCTTGGTGCTACCTTTTGCAGTGGTAATCGTTTTAAACCCAAATATCTTCCAGATTAGATTTGTGAGCCTTCATGGCTTAGTGGAGTTGCAGGTGGGTAGATGAGTCAAGGTTGCTTGTCCATAGGTTGATTTTAGTACAGGGATGGGCACGCAAGTCAAATATCTAATTGGTTGAGATATTTGGAGAGATGTATTAATGATTAGATTTGACAGAATTAGGGTTTGTTTATTGTATTGTAAAATCTTTAAGCCTAGTTAGGTTTTGCTCCCGCTTGTTTAGAGGAGAGGTATATAGTTCTTTTTTGGAGCCTTAGTGCTCAAAGTTCACATTTTGTAAAGAAGAAAGTCTCTTTCTTAGAAGGCTATCTGTGGCATGTTTCTGCCCTCTGGTTTTCTACATTTTGTAATCTCCCATTGATGATTTAGATATTGCAGAGGTATTTTGTGACATCTTTCCTATCCCTATGCTTCCTTGTCTAAATTATCTCTTATTGAATCAAAGTATATGATGTTTTTGGTGGTATCTTAGGGTTCCTGATCCCTCTCTCTTTCTACAATTTTGTGTGTTATTGTGTTTGATCTGATTTAGATGTTTTTGTGGGTATACTTCAGCCCTCTAATAGTCTTGTCTCAATCCTACACCAAGTTGCAGAGGTGAATGTCTGCTTGTAGGTCATAGGTTGTGTCTTATGTTCAGGCCCTCCTATGAAACACTTACGCAAGCCTATTTAGTGAGTTGTGATCTCCTAGACCTGAGTTGTTCATTATTTTCATCCTTTATACTGAGATCCAAACCCTAATTTTGGTGTATCACCTAGTAGGTATTTTTCTTTCAGTCATTTCCCTTTCATGGATTCCTTCTATCCCTTTCCCTCAAAAGATTTACTTTTCCTGTCTAGAAGCAAATTAAGGTGATTATCCAAGAGGAACCAGCCTAGAACCTAGAGGTCTCATCTCAGTTAGCATAGGTCCCCGAACCTGGAGATGATTCCCATGTTATACTAGGTTATCAAGACTACAAGAGCTTGAAACAAGGGTGCAAACTTAGTGTATAACAATTTTGGCACGCTCGGTGGGACAAAAGATCAGATTGAAGTCCAAAGGTGCTCTTGTTGGTTTCGAGCTCTATCTAGATCTAGAGGTTTGAATTTTTGATTTTTCTTTTTTGATGGTGTTATTTACTGTCAAAGTCAGATGTTCAGTTTTGCACTCTGGGAGCTCTATTTTACGCATCCAAACTCCATTTTGGGAAAACTATATATCGTTAGAAAGCTTGTTCTAAGAGATTTCTAGTTCTATAAGTCATATTTCTAGATTCTACTCCAGGTATATTTTATTCAAATTTTTTTTTATTTGTGCACTTTGGTGGATATCTTGGATGTTACAGGTGTTGGGATCTCTTCCCTTTAGGGGATGACTCTCCTTAGGTTGTTCTTTTGTTTCAGCAGCCTTCGCTCTTCTTTGACTAGTGTATACTTCACTTTTGTAGCATTCTTTTCTACACATGCACTAAGATAAAGTGTCATTCTATTGCATACTTAGAATCTTGGACATGTTTGTGCTATTTGTACTCGCACTCCATTATAAAATGCCATGGGGGGGTTTGATGTTTTCCTTTGTTTTCCATCTACCTTTTTCAAGTGAGTGTTCCTTCCATGACATTAGCCTCAGGATATCTTTATTTGTGCTTGTGCTTTCTATGCACCTTCGATGTTCTTGGTTCTTCACGATGTAGTTGTTATTGGCACTCCTTTCAGTGTACCTGTCATTACTCCCTTGTCAGCAGTATGGGGGGGATTCTACTGTTGGTTCGACTACTTCCTTTGTTTGATAGTGTGAGCTATGTATTCAGTATTTGATCCTATGTACTAGGTGGTTGTAGTGGCTAGGTACCTATGCATTCTGATGAGATGGATCATTTACCATATGGACACTCTTTTATTTCCTATTTTTCGGATACACTCTTCCAACTTTGATTGGTGAGCTCTTCAGGGTTTTGGTGTTTATGCCATCTGTATCTTCGAGTTCAGGTGTTTTCCTTTGTTTGCCTCCTGATTCGAGTAGTGTTATTTGAGGACACTCATGTAGATTACAGTCTTCTCTACCTGGTCATATTTCTGTGGAGGATTTTTAGATCATAAATTTCTTCTTGACAGAGTTTGCAATTTCATGCTTCAGTAATGTTGTACATGTTCATCTTTGTTCCTATTTTCTGGAACATCCCTAGTTTTGGAGTCTTTTTTAGTCCTTCAGACTAGTCTTTGTCTCTTTTTGGAGTAGAGTTTTTTCCCATGAGGTTTTCTCTATTTCTGTGCTTTATAGAGACTCTCTTTTGTACATGGGTACCTCATCAAGCCATGTTGTCGAGATTTGTTTTTTGCTTTCAGCATTGTAGTTTCCTTTTCTCTCTTATTGCATTGTTTGTAGCTGCATTGTTGCTCATCTTAAGGGGGGGTGTTAGAGTAAAGTATTAATTATATTAATTAACTTTACTCCCTTCTTAAGATGTCAACTAATTTTGCTTTAGTTGTTTATATTTTAAACACACATGCACAAGTTGTTTTCAACTCATGCATTAGTTGTTTTAAATATAAAATTGCATGCATTAGTCATGTAATAGTTAAACTAATTATTACATGCATTAGGGTTTGCCTTTCAAGGCTTTTGATCTCTTTTATAAGGATGATCCATTGTACATTTTTTTTCATTATTTGAGGATATTTCTTCTTCATATTTTGAGTCAAACCTTTGTCCTTTTCTTGTCTCTACTTCCTTGTAACAAGTTTTTACATGCAGGTGATCTTTGGGTTTTGTGGATTTGTATTGCTTAAATCCTACAGATTGTGTATTTCTTCATATACACTTGTGTTGTGAACATTGAAGGTGGATTTAACCTTCTTTGGGTAGTGAGCCCTCTCTTTCTTCTTGACTCCTAATAGGGTCTGTCCTCTAACAAGGACTATGTATTGTAATATTTCAATAAGCTCGTAACAGGGTTATATCTTCTAACAAGGATACTATACTCCCAGTACATCATTTGTGGGTGCTAATTCCCATCAGGGTTTTTACCTTTAATAGGGTTTCTTCGACACCAAAATATTGTGTTACTGTGTTCACTGGATCTGATATTGCTGCTACTTAAAGTTTAAAGTTTAATAATACTCCATACAACTGATTCACCCCCCTCTTAGTTGTATTGTGGACTGTTATTCCTAACAATTGGTATCAGAGCTTGTGGTCCTCAGAGAGAAAGCTTAACAACTTGAGGTGATCTTGGAGATGGTACTCTATAGGAAGGATGGTCCAAAATGTGATCCTAAAAACTTTGACAGTTGGAAGAACAAGATGCAAACTTATTTTCTATGTTTGGGCATTGACTACTGGATGATCACAAAGAATAAGGTGGCTATAAAGACTGAGAGTGATTTGGCATTAGCTATTGATGATGAAAAGAATGTATTCTCATACAACATGTTCGCAAGGGAAGCACTAATAAGCGCACTATTTGAAGGTGAGTTTATTGAAGTTAAAGACTTGGATTCGACATATGAGATTTGGAGAAGATTATGAAGGAGACAAATATATGAAGCAAGCGAAGTTACAGAATTGGAAAACCAAGATGGAGAAGCTACAAATGAAGGATGATGAGAGCATTAGGGCTTATGTTCAGAGGGTTATAGAAGTTGTGGTTGGAGTTAGAAATTGTGGAGGCACTTATGATGAAGAAGAAGTTGTTCACATCATATGACTAGCGATAGAAACAAGTTTGTTAAATTAATAGAGTATGATGGTGGTGTTGTGAGATTTGGAGACAATCTTCCTAAATGTATCATAAGAGTAGGATCTATTACTTTGGTTGGAAAGACTACTACAGATAATGTGCTACTTGTTGATGGACTGAAACATAACTTGTTGAGTGTTAGAAATCTAATGGATAAAGAGTTTCAATTAAGTTTTGTTAATGGTAAATGTTTTATCAGAAGTAAGATAGGTAAGTTGATGGCAACTAGGACTAAATCTAGAGGTAATGTTTTTGAATTAAATACATCTGGAGCCTCTTGTTTTGTTGCAAAGGTAGATGACAGTTGGTTATAGCATAGAAGATTTTGTCATGTTAATTTTGATAACATTGTGAAGGCAAGTATGGCTAATGCAGTAAAAGATCTGCTAAAGATTGTGAAACCATCTAACATTGTATGCAGAGAATGTGTTATGGAAAAACATACTAGAAGCAATTACAAAAGAAAAGCATATACATCAAAAGGAAAGTTGGATTTGGTACATATAGATCTTGCAGACCTACAAGGACAAGATCATACTATGGTAAAAGTTATTTCATACTTTTTGTCGATGAATTTTCTAGAATGATGTGGGTTACTTATTTGAGAGAAAAGTCAGAAGCATTTGATAAATTCAAGTTGTCCAAAGAAAAAGTAGAGAATGAATCGGGTTTAAAGATTAAATGTCTAAGGTCAGACAGTGGTGGAGAGTTTACTTCAGATTTATTCAATTCTTACTTTGAAGAGCATGGAATAAAGATACTGACATCTGCTCCTTGGACTCCACAACAGAATGAGATAGTAGAGCGAAGGAACATGACTATACTTGATGCTACTAGGACAATGTTGCTTGAAGGAAATGTATCTCATGTACTTTGGAGAGAGGTTGTTGGGACAATAGTGTATACATTGAACATAATTCAAATTAGAGAAGGTACAAGTAAGACTATTTATGAATTGTGGTTTGATCATACTCCTACTATAAAATACTTCAAAATACTCCTGTCAAGAGAGATGGTGAGATAGGAAAATTTGATGCTAGAAGTGATGAAAGAATTTTTCTTGGTTACCCTACCAAGAGCAATGCTTACAAATGTTCCAATCTGAGATTAAGAAAGATGATTGAAAGTAACAATGTAAGGATAGATGAAAAGTTTCAGATACAAGAAAGAATGTATGACAGTAATCAGATTACAGAGATCAAAGAGGCTATTGCTGTTGCAGAAGAGGAAAAACTTGTTGAAGCATAATGTGAAAAAAAGACTTGTGATGTTGACACAAATGAGGCTACAGAGGTTCCTAAGACTCCAAGGTATGTAAGGAATAGCCATCCTAAAAATCAAATTATTGGTGATTCTAATCAAGGAGTAATGACTAGATCAAAAGCTAGAGAAGAAATTTTTTTAATTTCTAAAGTTGAATCGAAGACTACAGATGAAGCATGTAGAGATGAATCTTGGATAAATGTTATGAAGGAAGAATTAGATCAGCTAAATAAAAATAACTCTTGGGAATTGGTTCCTAGACGTAAAAATAAAAATTTAATAGGAACAAAATGAGTTTTTAAAAACAAAATGAATGGAGAAGGAATTGTTGTAAGAAACAAAGCAAGACTGGTGTGTAAAGGATATTCACACCAACAAGGCATAGAATTTGAAGAAACATTTGCTCCTATTACTAGAATAGAAGCAGTAACATTGTTCTTGGCTTATGCTGCACATAAGAAATTCAAGGTGTATTAGATAAATGTGAAATATTCATTTCTAATTGGGATCTTGAAGAAGAAGTATATATAGAACAATCTGATGGATTTCCTCTATGCGAAGATGGAGACATGGTATGCAAGTTGAAGAAAGCTTTGTATGGGCTGAAGCAAGCTCCAAGGGCTTGGCATGCAAGGTTAGACAAATATTTATTTCACCTTGGATTCAAAAAAGGTGATGCTGTGATGAAGGGTGCTCCCCTTAATAACACAAACACATAACAGAAACAAAGAAACAACAACAATATGCAAAAATAGAAAATTAGCTTCTTATTATCTCCACAAATGTGGAATTACAAACTTTCAGAATTACAATATGCAAAGCCACATGGGCATTCCCTTACAATATTCTGTAGGGCAAAACCTCAAATTATTACCCAGATCTCCTACCCAGAACTGCCTAAGACAACACTACGAGCCTTCTTTATATACGCAATTTCCACCGCCTGAGAAGGTTCCAGAAATTTAGCCCAAAGGGCCGACCTAACTTAGAATTATTTTATTTTATAATTTATTACATCAAAGTCGGCTCAAAATAACTTTTGAAACCCGAATAGAAATTTTGAAGGAAAATTATTTTCTGCCATTTCAGGTGACTCAACTTCCAAAGACCATAAGTCATCACCAGTTGCTTCGATTGACTATTACAACCCCAATTCAGAAACACCACAAAGCGCTCTACAGGCTTGCCTTGTGCAAGCACTCATCACCCAAATTCTTGACCTCATACGGGGCCTCTAAAGCCTTCAAAACTGAGTTCAAAGTTTCTGTACCCTGCTGCCAGTACCGAAAATCTTCAATATCTACAAAGCTAGACTTGATCTGTTAATGAAACTTTACTGGCAGGCTGATACGACTGAGATGAACCTCCACATGTGAAATCAGAACATTCCGAGATTTATGACCAACTTACTAAAAATAGCAAGTTTCCATAAATAGTAGCTCTACACAAGATAGCCCTTATTGAATACAAAAACATAAATATTTTTGGGTGATGCAAGATTGCTCTTACACCCAGGATGCTCCTGCATCAGACACTCGGGGTAATTTGAGAAGTGACCCTGTCACGACTCTGGTGTGAAGAGGAAAACCAAGATGGTCAACCTCCTCCTTTGTCAGCCATGATGAATCTTCAACAGGTCATCCTTTCCACTTGACCAGATATTCTTCATATGTCCTATTCCTTGTGCTTCGGCCAACACGACTGTCTAGTATGTCTTCAATCCCCTTGGTATCAGAACCACTTGCTGGAATACTCCACTGCGCTGCTGTGATTTCATCTGCAACACCGCCTTCATGATACTCTATCAAATCTGAAATGTTAAACACTGGTGAAATATTCAACTCACTAGGCAATTCTACCTCATATGCATTTCCTGAATCATGTTTCTTTAGTATCTTACATGGTCCAAACTTCTTCATTTTTAGCTTGTTATATGTACCAACTGGAAACTGCTCCTTCCGCAAAAGAACCATGACTTCATCACCAACCTGAAATTCCTTATACCTCCTTTTCTCATCTGCCTTAGCCTTATACTATGCGTTCATCTTGGTAATGTGCTTCCTAACCTCCCCATGGATGTTCTTCAAATGTTCTACAAAATCCTCAACTTCAGCACTACTTATTTCTCCTTTATCTATCTTTATCAATTCAAATGTATTTCTTGGACTACTTCCATATACAATTTGGAATGGTGATTTACCAGTGCTCCTGTTGATAGAATTATTGTATGCAAATTCTGCCTGTGGTAAAATCAAATCCCATCCTGTTGGCTTGTCTCCAACCAAACATCTCAGCAAATTTCTCAAACTTCTCTTCACCACCTATGTCTCTCCATCAGTCTGTGGATGACGTGATGAGCTAAATTTCAAATTTGTCTTCAACTTATTCCATAATGTACGCCAGAAATATCCAATGAACTTAGTGTCTTGATCTGAAACTATGGTCTTTGGCAAACCATGAAGTCTCACTACTTCTCTGAAAAACAATTCTGCTACATGAACAACATCATTAGTCTTCTTGCAAGGAATGAAATGTGTCATCTTTGAAAATCTGTCAACCACCACAAAAATTGAATCATGTCCCCGCTGAGTCCTCGGTAAACCAAGAACAAAGTCCATGCTGATATCCTCCCAAGGCTTCTTTGGTACGGGTAATGGCTGATACAACCCTGTATTCTGCTTCACTCCTTTCACCATCTGACATACTCTGAAACTCTGTACAAACTTCTTCACATCTTGCTGCAACTGTGGCCAATAATAATTCTCACTAACCAAACCAAGGGTTTTATCACGACCAAAATGTCCTGCCAATCCTTCGCTATGCTTCTCCTTGATGAGATTCTCCCTCATAGAACTTCATGGAATACACAAATGACTCCCTATGAATAGCATATCATCCTGGATGATGAAATCCAGCCATTTCATCCTGTCTAGAGTAACAGGTTTTGTACAAGCTTTCCAAGCTTCACCAAAATCAGGATCCTCTGGATACAAATTCTTGAGTTCCTTGAATCCAACCACTTTAATATGCATTTCTGTCAACAATAGTTGCCTTCTGCTAAGAGCATCTGCAACCCTATTAGACTTTCCACTCCTATGTTTTAGAACAAATGTATAACTCTACAAAAACTCAACCCATTTCAAATGCCTCTAATTCAACTTTCCTTGACTATTCAAATATTGCAAAGCTTGATGATCAGTATACAAAACAAACTCCTTAGGAAGCAGATAATGTCTCCACTTCTTTAATGCCTAAACTATAGCATAAAATTCTTGATCATAAACAGAATATGTCCTCTTGGCATCATTTAACTTCTCACTGAAATAAGCAATAGGTTTACCTTCTTGGCTCATAACAGCTCCTATTGTAGTACCACTAGCATCACAATATACTTGAAACACCTTATTAAAATATGGAAGTGCTAAAACAAGTTGTTCTGTAACTTTTTGTTTCAACAATTGAAAACTTTTTTCTACCCCATTAGTCCACTTAAACTCTTTTCTATCCCCTCTCATTGTTTTAGTCAAGGGTCCACAAATACTGCTAAAATTTCTGATAAACTTTCTGTAAAAGCTAGCTAAACCATGAAAAGATCTTACCTCAGTAGCACTCCTTGGAGTAGGCCATTCAAGGATAGCATGTACCTTCTCTGAGTCTATTTTTAGACCTTCTGCTGAAACTACAAAGCCCAAATACACCAACTCTTTCTTCACAAAACTGCACTTCTTCAAATTAATCAACAATTTCTCTTCTCTCAGCTTCTCAAATACCATACGAATATTCATCATATGCTCCTCCAATGTCTTACTAAAGATCAAAATATCATCTAGGTAAACAATGACAAACTTACTCAGAAATTCTTTCAGAACCTCGTTCTTGAAGGCAGTCTTCCATTCATCTCCTTTTCTGTTCTGAATCTGATGATATCCACTCTTCAGATCTATCTTTGAGAAATACACAACTCCACTGAAACTGTCCATAATATCATCCATTCGCGGCAATGGAAACCTGTACTTGATTGTGATCTTTTTTATTGCTCTAGAATCTATACACATCCTCCATTCTCTATTCTTCTTTGGTGCTAATACCACTGGTACAGCACAGGGACTCAGACTCTCACAGATCAATCCTTTTTGTAACAGTTCATGTACTTGTCTGTTCAACTCCTCACTTTCTGCAGGTGTCATTCTGTGTGCTGCCTTATTCGAAAAACTCTCTCCTGGGATCAAGTCCATTTGATGACTGATCTTCCTGACTGGTGGTAATCCATCAGGCACATTATCGGATACAATATCCTGAAACTCATTCAACAAATCTGTAACTTCCACAGGAACATCTTCTACTTTTTCTTTACCAGCTTTTGGAATTAAAGAAAAACATACATGCTCATGCCTCATACCATCTAGGAATTTTCTTCCATCAACAAAAGTTATTCTTGCACTACCACATACCTTTTCTTTTGTGTCATTCAATGTCTTTAGCTTATGTCGCACTCCATCATTTGTCAGGGAATAGGTATTCGTACGACCATCATGTACAACACATCGGTCAAACTGCCATGGTCTACCTAACAACATATGACATACATCCATAGATATGATATCACACAGTACCTCATCATGATATCCACCAATCTTGAACTTTACTAGGCATTGTTCATTGACCATGACCTTGTCGTCATCCTGTACCTAGGCAATCCGATATGGATGTGGGTGTTTCTGTCTCTTGAGCTCCAACTTTGTCACCATCTCTTCTGACACCAAATTATCAGTGCTTCCACTATCAATAATCACATGAAAACACTTACCCTCACACTTGCACCTGGTGTGAAATAGGCTGCTCTTTTGTTCAGGTTTATTCTCACCACTCAGCAGGACTCTTTTGTTAATCAACGTTTCTCCTCTTTCAGCATCTTCAGAATTCGATGATTTGGCATCTTCATCTACATGTGCGACTCTAGCCTGGCCTTCATTTTTTCTGTCTGTTCTACCTTGGTGTTGAGGACATTCAAATGCCCTATGACCTTCTTCTCTATAGTGAAAACATGTTCCACGGAACCCTCCTCTTCCAGATCCTTGTCCTCTTCCTCTTCCTCTCTGATCTCTATCATTCTGATCTTGGAAATGATTGGAATTATTTCCTCGCTGATTCTAACTACTACTGGCCTCATCCTTCTTTTTCGAATCTTCATTTCAGCCTCCATAGGACCGTCCACTAGATCGTCCACCGCGACCTCTTCCATTTTGTCTCCTCTCAAACTTCTTGTTCAGCTTTTCCTCTACCTTCAGGGAAAATTGGTATGCCTCCTTAATACTGTTCATTTGAACCAGATTCAATTCCTCCTGAATGCTTGGCCTTAACCCATTAAGGTATCGGGCAACATTCTCCTTATTAGGTTCTGCATGGCCTGTTCTAATGAGGAGTCGATAGAACTCCTCTGTATACTCCTGAACAGATCTTCCTGCTTGCTTCAAACTTTACATTTTATTTAGTAGGTCAAGCTCATAATCAATAAGAATGAACTGTCGCTTCAATTTATCCACCATCCGATCCCATCTTGTGATTTTATCTTTCCCTCTTCTATTTCGCTCCAATTGAACCTCTTGCGACCATATCTTTGCATGACCTTTCAGTCTGGCCTTCACAAATTTGACCCTATTAGGATCCTCAACATCTTCATACTCAAAATATTCCTCACATTCATTGATCCAGTCGATTAATTCTTCTGGGTTAAGATTCCCTAAAAATTTAGGAACCTCGATCTTAGGTCTCTTCCCAATCTTGGAAAGGGCTCGAAAAAGCTTTTCTTCTTCTGGGTTCGAAAGTTCGCCTTCTCCTTCCTGATCAAAATTTTCTTCCGCTTCATCATCACTTTGTTCTTTTACATTAAGATTCATTCTTCTGCAAATCTCTTCTTGCAATGCTCGCACTTGTATCTACTGCTCTCTAACCTCAGGTGTCACAACACCAGCTCTTCCACCACGTTCTCTTCGTGGAGGCATTTTTGTGATGCACACTGAAACCCTAAGTATGGTCCTGGTCCATACTTCTTCACATCTTACTGCAACTGTGGCCAATAATAATTCTCACTAACCAAACCAAGGTTTTTATCAAAAACCAAAATGTTCAGGCAATCCTCCGCTATGCTTCTCCTTGATGAGATTCTCCCTCATAGAACTTCGGGGAATGCACAACTGACTCCCTTTGAATAGCATATCATCCTGGATGATGAAATCCAACCATTTCATCCTGTCTAGAGTAACAGGTTCTGTACAAGATTTCCAAGCTTCACCAAAATTAGGATCCTCTGGATACAAATTCTTGAGTTTCTTGAACCCAACCACTTCAATCTGCATTTCTGTCAGCAATAGTTGCCTTCTGCTAAGAGCATCTACAACCCTATTAGACTTTCCACTCCTGTGTTTCAAAATAAATGTATAACTCTACAAAAACTCAACCCATTTCAAATGCCTCTGATTCAACATTCCTTGACTATTCAAATATTGCAAAGCTTGATGATCAGTATACAAAACAAACTCCTTAGGATGCAGATAATGTCTCCACTTCATTAATGCTTAAACTATAGCATAAAATTTTTGATCATAAAAAGAATATTTCCTCTTGGCATCATTTAACTTCTCACTGAAATAAGCAACAAGTTTACCTTCTTGGCTCATAACAGCTCCTATTGCAGTACCACTAGCATCACAATCTACTTGAAACACCTTATTAAAATATGGAAGTGCTAAAACAAGTTGTTCTGTAACTTTTTGTTTCAACAATTGAAAACTCTTTTCTGCCCCATTAGTCCACTTAAACTCTTTTCTATCCCTTCTCATTGTTTCAGTCAAGGGTCCACAAATAGTGCTAAAATTTTTGATAAACTTTCTGTAAAAGCTAGCTAAACCATGAAAAGATCTTACCTCAGTAGCACTCCTTGGAGTAGGCCATTCAAGGATAGCCTGTACCTTCTCTGGGTCCATTTTTAGACCTTCTGCTGAAAATACAAAGCCCAAATACACCAACTCTTTCTTCACAAAATTGCACTTCTTCAAATTAATCAACAATTTCTCTTCTCTCAGCTTCTCAAATACCATACGAATATTCATCATATGCTCCTCCAATGTCTTACTAAAGATCAAAATATCATCTAGGTAAACAATAACAAACTTACCCAGAAATTCTTTCAGAACCTCGTTCATGAGCCGCATGAAAGTGCTCGGTGCATTGGTTAGTCCAAAAGGCATGACTAACCACTCATACAGTCCTTCCTTTGTCTTGAAGGTAGTCTTCCATTCATCTCCTTCTCTGATCTGAATCTGATGATATCCACTCTTCAGATCTATCTTTGAGAAATACACAGCTCCACTCAAAGAGTCCATAATATCATCCATTCGTGACAATGGAAACCTGTACTTGATTGTGATCTTGTTTATTGCTCTAGAATCTGTACACATCCTCCATTCTCCATTCTTCTTTGGTGCTAATACCACTGGTACAGCACAGGGACTCAAACTGTCATGGATCAATCCTTTTTGTAACAGTTCATGTACTTGTCTGTTCAACTCCTCACTTTCTGCAGGTGTCATTCTGTGTGCTGCCTTATTCAGCAAACTCGCTCTTGGGATCAAGTCCATTTGATGACTGATCTTCCTGACTGGTGGTAATCCATCAGGCACATTATCCAATACAATATTTTGAAACTCATTCAACAAATCTGCAACTTCCACAGGAACATCTTCTACTTCCTCTTTACCATCTTTTGGAATTAAAGAAAAACATACATGCTCATGCCTCATACCATCTAGGAATTTTCTTCCATCAACAAAAGTTATTCTTGCGCTACCACATACCTTTTTTTTGTGTCATTCAATGTCTTTAGCTTATGTCGCACTCCATCCTTTGTCAGGGAATAGGTATTTGCATGACCATCATGTACAACACATCGGTCAAACTGCCATGGTCTACCTACAACATATGACATACATCCATAGATATGATATCACACAGTACCTCATCATGATATCCACCAATCTTGAACTTCACTAGGCATTGTTCATTGACCATGACCTTGTGGTCATCCTATACCCAGGCAATCTGATATGGATGTGGGTGTTTCTGTCTCTTGAGCTTCAACTTTGTCACCGTCTCTTCTGACACCAAATTGTCAGTGCTTCCACTATCAATAATCACATGAAAACACTTACCCTCACACTTGCACCTGGTGCGAAACAGGTTCCTCCTTTGTTCAAGTTCATTCTCACCACTCAGCAGGACTCTTTTATTAATCAAAATTTCTCCTCTTTCAGCATCTTCAGAATTCGATGATCTGGCATCTTCATCTACATGTGCGACTCTGATCTGGCCTTCATTTCTCCTATCTGTTCTACCTTGGCACTGAGGATATTCAAATGCCCTATGACCTTCTTCTCCATAGTGAAAACATGTTCAACGGAAGCCTCCTCTTCTAGATCCTTGTCCTCTTTCTCTTCCTCTCTAATCTCTATTATTCTGATCTTGGAAATGATTAGAATTGTTTCCTCGCTGATTCTGACTGCTACTGGCCTCATCATTCTTTTTTGAATCTTCATTTCGGCCTCCATAGGACCGTCCACTAGATCGTCCACCGTGACCTCTTCCATTTTGTCTGCTCTCGAACTTCTTTGTTTAGCTTTTCCTCTACCTTTAGGGAAAATCGGTATGCCTCCTCAATACTGTTCATTCAAACAAGATTCAACTCCTCTTGAATGCTTGGCCTTAACCCATTAAGGTATCGGGCAACTTTCTCCTTATCAGCTTCTGCATGGCCTGTTCTAATGAGGAGTCGATAGAACTCCTCTGTATACTCCTGAACAAATCTTCCTGCTTGCTTCAAACTTTGCATTTTCTTTAGTAGGGCAAGCTCATAATCAACAAGAATGAACTGTCGCTTCAATTTATCCACCATCTGATCCCATCTTGTGATTTTATCTTTCCCTCTTCTATTTCGCTCCAATTGAACCTCTTGCCACCAGATCTTCGCATGACCTTTCAGTCTGGCCTTCCCAAATTTGACCCTATCAGGATCCTCAACATCTTCATACTCAAAATATTCCTCACATTCATTGATCCACTCGATCAATTCTTCTGGGTTAAGATACTCTAAAAATTTAAGAACGTCGATCTTAGGTCTCTTCCCGATCTTGGAAAGGGCTCGAAAAAGCTTTTCTTCTTCTGGGTTCGAAAGTTTTCCTTCTCCTTCCTAATCAAAATTTTCTTCTGCTTCATCATTACTTTCTTCTCTTACATTAAGATTCATTCCTCTGTGAATCTCTTCTTGCAATGCTCGCACTTGTCTCTGCAGCTCTCTAACCTCAAGTGTCACAACACCAACTCTTCCGTCACGTTCTCTTCATGGAGGCATTTTCACGATGCATGCTGAAACCCTAACCACGGTCCTAGTGCAAACTGTCTCACAGTCGACGATATTTTAAACACTCAGGAACTCCTGCTCTAATACCACTTGATGAAGGGTGCTCCTTTTAATACCACAAATACATAACAGAAATAGAGAAACAACAGTAATATGCAAGAACAGAAAATTGGCTTCTTATTATCTCCACAAATGTGAAATTACAAAATTTCAGAATTACAATATGCAAAGCCACATGGGCATTCCCTTGCAATAATCTATAGGGAAAAGCCTTGAATTATTACCTAGATCTCCTACCCATAACTGCCTAAGACAACACTACGGGCCTTCTTTATATACGCAATTTTCACCACCCGAGAAGGTTACAGAAATTTAGGCCAAAGGGCCGACCTAACTTTGAATTATCAGTATACAAAAAAAAACTCCTTAGCAAGCAGATAATGTCTCCAGTACTTTAACGCCTGAACTATAACATAAAATTACTAATCATAAACAGAATATTTCCTCTTGGCATCATTTAACTTCTCACTGAAATAAGCAACAAGTTTACCTTCTTGGCTCATAATAACTCCTATTGTAGTACCACTAGCATCAGAATCTACTTGAAACACCTTATTAAAATTTGGAAGTGCTAAAATAAGTTGTTCTGTAACTTTTTGTTTCAACAATTGAAAACTCTTTTCTGCCCCATTAGTCCACTTAAACTCTTTTCTATCCCCTCTCATTGTTTCAGTCAAGGGTCCACAAATACTGCTAAAATTTCTGATAAACTTTCTATAAAAGCTAGCTAGACCATGAAAAGATCTTACCTTAGTAGCACTCCTTAGAGTAGGCCATTCAAGGATAGCCTGTACCTTCTTTGGGTCCATTTTTAGACCTTCTGCTGAAACTACAAAGCCCAAATACACCAACTCTTTCTTCACAAAACTGCACTTCTTCAAATTAATCAACAATTTCTCTTCTCTCAGCTTCTCAAATACCATACGAATATGCATCATATGCTCCTCCAATGTCTTACTAAAGATCAAAATATCATCTAGGTAAACAATGACAAACTTACCCAAAAATTCTTTCAGAACCTCGTTCCTGAGCCGCATGAAAGTGCTCGGTGCATTGGTTAGTCCAAAAGGCATGACTAACCACTCATACAGTCCTTCCTTTGTCTTGAAGGCAGTCTTCCCTTAATCTCCTTCTTTGATCTGAATCTGATGATATCCACTCTTCAGATCTATCTTTGAGAAATACACAACTCCACTCAAACAATCCATAATATCATCCATTCGTGGCAATGGAAACCTGTACTTGATTGTGATCTTTTTTATTGCTCTAGAATATGTACACATCCTCCATTCTCCATTCTTCTTTGGTGCTAATACCACTGGTACAGCACAGGGACTCAGAATCTCACAGATCAATCCTTTTTATAACAGTTCATGTACTTGTCTGTTCAACTCCTCACTTTCTGCAAGTGTCATTGTGTGTGCTACCTTATTTGGCAAACTCACTCCTGGGATCAAGTCCATTTGATGACTGGTCTTCCTAACTAGTGGTAATCCATCAGACACATTATCAGATACAATATCTTGAAACTCATTCAACAAATCTACATCTTCCACAGGAACATCTTCTACTTCCTCTTTGCCAGCTTTTGGAATTAAAGAAAACCATACATGCTCATGCCTCATACCATCTAGGAATTTTCTTCCATCAACAAAAGTTATTCTTGCACTACCACATACATTTTCTTTTGTGTCATTCAATGGCTTTAGCTTATGTCGCACTCCATCCTTTGTCAGGGAATAGGTATTCGTACGACCATCATATATAGCACATCGGTCAAACTGCCATGGTCTACCTAACAACATATGACATACATCCATAGATATGATATCACACAGTACCTCATCATGATATCCACCAATCTTGAACTTCACTAGGCATTGTTCATTGACCATGACCTTGTGGTCATCTTGTACCCAGGCAATCCGATATAGATGTGGGTGTTTCTGTCTCTTGAGCTTCAACTTTGTCACCATCTCTTCTGAAACTAAATTGTCAGTGCTTCCACTACCAATAATCACATCACAACACTTACCCTCACACTTGCACCTGGTGCGAAACAGGCTCCTCCTTTGTCCAAGTTCATTCTCACCACTCAGCAGGACTCTTTTGTTAATCAACGTTTCTCCTCTTTTACCATCTTCAGAATTTGATGATCTGGCATCTTCATCTACATGTGCGACTCTGGCCTAGCATTCATTTCTCCTGTCTATTCTACCTTGGTGCTGAGGACATTCAAATGCCCTATGACCTTCTTCGCCACAGTGAAAACATGTTCCACGGAACCCTCCTCTTCCAAATCTTTGTCCTCTTCCTCTTCCTCTCTAATCTCTATTATTCTAATCTTGGAAATGATTGGAATTGTTTTGTCGCTGATTCTTACTGCTACTGGCCTCATCCTTCTTTTTAGAATCTTCATTTCAGCCTCCATAGGACCGTCCACTAGATTGTCCACTGCGACCTCTTCTGTTTTGTCTGCTCTCAAATTTCTTGTTCAAATTTTCCTCTACCTTCAGGAAAAATTGGTATGCCTCCTCAATACTGTTCATTCAAACTAGATTCAACTCCTCCTGAATGCTTGGCCTTAACCCATTAAGGTATCGGGCAACTTTCTCCTTATCAGCTTCTGCATGACCTATTCTAATGAGGAGTCGATAGAACTCCTTTGTATACTCCTAAACAGATCTTCCTGCTTGCTTCAAACTTTGTATTTTCTTTAGTAGGTCAAGCTCATAATGAACAAGAATGAACTATCACTTCAATTTATCCACCATCCGATCCCATCTTGTGATTTTATCTTTCCCTCTTCTATTTCGCTCTAATTGAACCTCTTGCCACCAGATCTTCGCATGACCTTTCAGTCTAGCCTTCGCAAATTTGACCCTATCACGATCCTCAACATCTTCATACTCAAAATATTACTCACATTCATTAATCCAGTCCATCAATTCTTCTGGGTTAAGATTCCCTGAAAATGTAGGAACCTTGATGTTAGTTCTCTTCCCGATCTTGGAAAGGGCTCGAAAAAGCCTTTCTTCTTCTGGGTTCGACAGTTCGCCTTCTCCTTCCTGATCAAAATTTTCTTCCACTTCATCATCACTTTCTTCTCTTACATTAAGATTCATTCCTATGCGAATCTCTTCTTGCAATGTTCGCACTTGTCTCTGCAGCTCTCTAACCTCAGGTTTCACAACACTATCTCTTCCGCCACGTTCTCTTCGTGGAGGCATTTTCACGATGCACGCTGAAACCCTAACCATGGTCCTGGTGCAAACTGCCTCACAGTTGGCGATCTGTTTACACACTCAGGAACTCCTGCTTTGATACCACTTGATCAAGGGTGCTCCCCTTAATACCACAAACACATAACAGAAATAGAGAAACAACAACAATATGCAAAAATAGAAAATTGACTTCTTATTATCTCCACAAATGTGGAATTACAAACTTTCAGAATTACAATATGCAAAGCCACATGGGCATTCCCTTACAATATTCTGTAGGGAAAAGCCTCGAATTATTACCCAGATCTCCTACCTAGAACTGCCTAAGAAAACACTACAAGCCTTCTTTATATACGCAATTTCCACCACCCGAGAAGGTTCCAGAAATTTAGCCCAAAGGGCCGACCTAACTTAGAATTATTTTATTTTACAATTTATTACATCAAAGTTGGCTCAAAATAACTTTTGAAACTCAAACAGAAATTTTGAAGGAAAATTATTTTCCGCCATTTCAGGTGACTCAACTTCCGAAGACCATAAGTCATCGCCAGTTGCTCTGATTGACTATTACAACTCCAATTCGGAAATTCCACGAAGCGTTCTACATGCTTGACTCGCACAAGCGCTTGTGACCCAGATTCTCGACCTCATCCGGGGCCTCTAAAGCCTTCAAAACTGAGTTCAAAGTTTCTGTACCCTACTGCCAATGCCGAAAATCTTCAATATCTACAAAGCTAGACTTGATCTGTCAATGAAACTTTACTGGCAGGCTGATACGACTGAGATGAACCTCCACATGTGAAATCAGAACATTCTGAGATTTATGACCAACTTACTACAAATAGAAAGTTTCCATAAATAGTAGCTCTACACAAGATAGCCCTTATTGAATACAAAAACATAAATATTTTTGGGTGATGCAAGATTGCTCTTACACCCAGGATGCTCCTGCATCAGACACCCGGGGTAATTTGAGAAGTGACCCTGTCACGACTCAAGTGTGAAGAGGAAAACCAAGATGGTCAACCTCCTCCTTTGTCAGCCATGATGAATCTTCAATAGGTCGTTCTTTCCACTTGACCAGATATTCTTCATATGTCCTATTCCTTGTGCTTCGGCCAACACGACTGTCCAATATGTCTTCAATCTCCTTGGTATTGGAACCAGTTGCTGGAATACTCCACTATGCTACTGTGATGTCTCTGCAACACCACCTTCATGATACTCTGTCAAATCTAAAATGTTAAACACTGGTGAAATATTCAGCTCACTAGGCAATTCTACCTCATATGCATTTCCTGAATCATGTTTCTTCAGTATCTTACATGATCCAAACTTCTTCATTTTCAGCTTGTTATATGTACCAACTGAAAACCGCTCCTTCCACAAATGAACCATGACTTCATCACCAACCTGAAATTCTTTATACCTCCTTTTCTCATCTGCCTTAGCCTTATACTATGCGTTCATCTTGGTAATGTGCTTCCTCACCTCCCCATGGATGTTCTTCAAATGTTCTACAAAATCCTCAGCTTCAGCACTACTTATTTCTCCTTTATCTATCTTTCTCAATTCAGATGCATTTTTTGGACTACTTCCATATACAATCTGGAATGGTGATTTACTAGTGCTCCTGTTGATAGAATTATTGTATGCAAATTCTGCCTGTGGTAAAATCAAATCCCATCCTGTTGGCTTGTCTCCAACCAAACATCTCATCAAATTTCCCAAACTTCTATTCACCACCTCTGTCTGTCCATCAGTCTGTGGATGATGTGATGAGCTAAATTTCATATCTATCTTCAACTTCTTTCACAATGTACGCCAGAAATATCCAACGAACTTAGTGTCTCAATCTCAAACTATGGTCTTTGGAAAACCATGAAGTCTCACTACTCTGAAAATCAATTCGGCTATATGAACAACATCATTAGTCTTCTTGCAGGGAATGAAATGTGCCATCTTTGAAAATCTATCAACCACCACAAAAATTGAATCATGTCCCCGCTGAGTCCTCGGTAAACCAAGAACAAAGTCCATGCTGATATCCTCCCAAAGCTTCTCTGGTACGGGTAATGGCTGATACAACCCTATATTCTGCTTCACTCCTTTCGTCATTTGACATACTCTGCAAATATGTACAAACTTCTTCACATCTTGCTGCAACTGTGGCCAATAATAATTCTCACTAACCAAACCAAAGGTTTTATCATGACCAAAATGTCTAGCCAATCCTCCGCTATGCTTCTCCTTGATGAGATTCTCCCTCATAGAACTTCGTGGAATGCACAACTGACTCCCTCTGAATAGCATATCATCCTGGATGATGAAATCCAACCATTTCATCCTGTCTAGAGTAACAGGTTCTGTACAAGCTTTCCAAGCTTCACCAAAATCAGGATCTTCTAGATACAAATTCTTGAGTTCCTTGAACCCAACCACTTCAATCTGCATTTCTGTCAGTAATAGTTGCCTTCTGCTAAGAGCATCTAAAACCCTATTAGACTTTCCACTTCTGTATTTCAGAACAAATGTATAACTCTGCAAAAACTTAACCCATTTCAAATGCCTCTGATTCAACTTTCCTTGACTATTCAAATATTGCAAAGCTTGATGATCAGTATACAAAACAAACTCCTTATGAAGTAGATAATGTCTCCAGTTCTTTAATACCTGAACTATAGCATAAAATTCCTGATCATAAATAGAATATTTCCTCTTGGCATCATTTAACTTTTCACTGAAATAAGCAACAGGTTTACCTTCTTGGCTCATAACAGCTCCTATTGCAGTACCACTAGCATCACAATCTACTTGAAACACCTTATTAAAATCTGGAAGTGCTAAAAGAAGTTGTTCTGTAACTTTTTGTTTCAACAATTGAAAACTCTTTTCTGCCCCATTAGTCCACTTAAACTCTTTTCTATCCCCTCTCATTATTTTAGTCAACGGTCCACAAATACTGCTAAAATTTCTGATAAAATTTCTGTAAAAGCTAGGTAGACCACGAACAAATCTTACCTCAGTAGCACTCCTTGGAGTAGGCCATTCAAGGATAGCCTGTACCTTCTATGGGTCCATTTTTAGACCTTCTGCTGAAACTACAAAGCCCAAATACACCAACTCTTTCTTCACAAAACTGCACTTCTTCAAATTAATCAACAATTTCTCTTCCTTCAGCTTCTCAAATACCATACGTATATGCATCATATGCTCCTCCAATGTCTTACTAAAGATCAAAATATCATCTAGGTAAACAATGACAAACTTACCCAAAAATTCTTTCAGAACCTCGTTCATGAGCCGCATGAAAGTGCTCGGTGCATATATTAGTCCAAAAGGCATGAATAACCACTCATACAGTCCTTCCTTTGTCTTGAAGGCAGTCTTCCATTCATCTCGTTCTTTGATCCAAATCTGATGATATCCACTCTTCAGATCTATCTTTGAGAAATACACAGCTCCACTCAAAGAGTCCATAATATCATCCATTCGTGACAATGGAAACCTGTACTTGATTGTGATCTTTTTTATTTCTCTAGAATCTGTACACATCCTCCATTCTCCATTCTTCTTTGGTGCTAATACCGCTGGTACAGCACAGGGACTCAGACTCTCATAGATGAATACTTTTTGTAACAGTTCATGTACTTGTCTGTTCAACTCCTCACTTTTTGCAGGTGTCATTCTGTGTGCTGCCTTATTCGAAAAACTCTCTCCTGGGATCAAGTCCATTTGATGACTGATCTTCCTGACTGGTGGTAATCCATCAGGCACATTATCGGATACAATATCTTGAAACTCATTCAACAAATCTGCAACTTCCACAAGAACATCTTCTACTTCCTCTTTACCAGCTTTTGGAATTAAAGAAAAATATACATGCTCATGCTTCATACCATCTAGGAATTTCCTTCCATCAACAAAAGTTATTCTTGCACTACCACATACCTTTTCTTTTGTGTCATTCAATGGCTTTAGCTTATGTCGCACTCCATCCTTTGTCAAGGAATAGGTATTCGCAGGACCATCATGTACAGCACATTGGTCAAACTGCCATGGTCTACCTAATAACATATGACATACATCCATAGATATGATATCACATAGTACCTCATCATGATATCCACCAATCTTGAACTTCACTAGGCATTGTTCATTGACCATGACCTTGTGGTCATCCTGTACCCAGGCAATCTGATATGGATGTGGGTGTTTCTGTCTCTTGAGCTTCAACTTTATCACCATCTCTTTTGACACCAAATTGTCAGTGCTTCCACTATCAATAATCACATCACAACACTTACCCTCACACTTGCACCTGATGTGAAATAGGCTTCTCCTTTGTTCAGGTTTATTCTCACCACTCAGCAGGACTCTTTTGTTAATCAACGTTTCTTCTCTTTCAGCATCTTCAGAATTTGATGATCTGGCATCTTCATCTACATGTGCGACTCTGATCTGGCCTTCATTTCTCCTGTCTGTTCTACCTTGGCGCTGAGGACATTCAAATACCCTATGAACTTTTTCTCCACAGTGAAAACATGTTCCACGGAACCCTCTTCTTCCAGATCCTTGTCCTCTTCCTCTTCCTCTCTGATCTCTATTATTCTGATCTTGGAAATGATTGGAATTGTTTCCTCGTTGATTCTGACTGCTACTTGCCTCATCCTTCTTTTTAGAATCTTCATTTCGGCCTCCATAGGACCATCCACTAGATCGTCCACCGTGACCTCTTCCATTTTGTCTTCTCTCGAACTTCTTGTTCAGCTTTTCCTCTACCTTCAGAGAAAATTGGTATGCCTCCTCAATATTATTCATTCGAACCAGATTCAACTCCTCCTGAATGCTTGGCCTTAACCCATTAAGGTATCGGGCAACTTTCTCCTTATCAGCTTCTGCATGGCCTGTTCTAATGAGGAGTTGATAGAACTCCTCTGTATACTCCTGAACAGATCTTCCTGCTTGCTTCAAACTTTGCATTTTCTTTAGTAGGTCAAGCTCATAATCAACAGGAATGAACTGTCGCTTCAATTTATCCACCATCCGATCCCATCTTGTGATTTTATCTTTCCCTCTTCTATTTCGCTCCAATTGAACCTCTTGCCACCAGATCTTCGCATGATCTTTCAGTCTGGCTTTCGCAAATTTGACCCTATCAGGATCCTCAACATCTTCATACTCAAAATATTCCTCACATTCATTGATCCACTCGATCAATTCTTCTGGGTTAAGATTCGCTGCAAATGTAGGAACCTCGATCTTAGGTCTCTTCCCGATCTTGGAAAGGGCAAAAAAAAGGCTTTCTTCTTTTGGGTTCGAAGGTTCGCCTTCTCCTTCCTGATCAAAATTTTCTTCCGCTTCATCATCACTTTATTCTCTTACATTAAGATTCAATCCTCTGTGAATGTCTTCTTACAATGCTCGCACTTGTCTTTGCAACTCTCTAACCTTAGGTGTCACAACACCAGCTCTTCCACCACGTTCTCTTCGTGGAGGCATTTTCGCGATGCACACTGAAACCCTAACCATGGTCTTGGTGCAAACTACCTCACATTCGGCGATTTGTTTACACACTCAGGAACTCGTGCTCTGATACCACTTGATGAAGGGTGCTCCCCTTAATACCACAAACACATAACAGAAACAGAGAAACAACAACAATATGGAAGAACAGAAAATTGGCTTCTTATTATCTCCACAAATGTGGAATTACAAACTTTCAGAATTACAATATGCAAAGCCACATGAGAATTCCCTTACAATATTCTGTAGGGAAAAGCCTCGAATTATTACCCAGATCTCCTACCCAGAACTGCCTAAGACAACACTACGGGCCTTCTTTATATACGCAATTTCCACCACCCGAGAAGGTTACATAAATTTAGCCCAAAGGGCCGACCTAACTTTGAATTATTTTATTTTACAATTTATTACATCAAAGTTAGCTCAAAATAACTTTTGAAACCCGAATAGAAATTTTGAAGGAAAATTATTTTCCGCCATTTCAGGTGACTCAACTTCCGAAGACCATAAGTCATCTCCAGTTGCTCTGATTGACTATTACAACCCCAATTCGGAAATGTCATGAAGCGCTCTACAAGCTTGACTAGCGCAAGTGCTCGCCACCCAAATTCTCGACCTCATCTGGGGCCTCTAAAGCCTTCAAAACTGAGTTCAAAGTTTCTGTACCCTGCTGCCAATACCAAAAATCTTCAATATCTACAAAGCTAGACTTAATCTTTCAATGAAACTTTACTGGCAAGCTGATACAACTGAGATGAACCTCCACATGTGAAATCAAAACATTCTGAGATTTATGACCAACTTACTAAAAATAGCAAGTTTCCATAAATAGTAGCTCTACACAGGATAGCCCTTATTGAATACAAAAATATAAATATTTTTGGGTGATGCAAGATTGCTCTTACACCCAGGATGCTCCTGCATCATGCTGACAATAATTTGTATTTAAGAACTAGTGAAGATGGAATCTTGATGATAGAAATTTTTTTTGATGACATTATCTTTGGTGGTAATGATGATCTATGTAAGAAATTTTCAAAGGAAATGGAAAGTGAATTTGAGATGTCCATGATTGGTGAAATGAAATTCTTTCTTGGACTACAAATAATTTAGAATGAGAATGATATCTTTATTTCTCAGACTAAATATCTCAAAGAAATGCTAAAGAAGTTATGAATGGAAGACTATAAACCAGTAAGAACACCCATGGTGATTGGTAATAAGCTAACAATTGATGATGAATCAAAGTGTGCTTTTCAGACCTTGTAGAGATCAATGGTTGGAGGATTACAATATTTGACTCACACCAGACCAGATATTGCTAATGATGTTGGAATTGTGTTTAGATATCAGGTGGAACCCAAAGAAACACACCTAGGTGTTGTGAAAGGATACTAAGATATCTGAAAGGAACCATAGACTATGGATTATGGTATGACAGGAATGATAGCTTTGAACTTCATGCTTATACTAATGTTGATTGGGTAGGAAACATTGATGACAGAAAGGGTACTAGTGGTGGTGTATTTTTCCTTGGGAAAAAGTTGGTTTCTTCGCTAAGTAAGAAGCAAGATTGTATAACACAATCTACAACTGAATCAAAGTATGTTGCTGCTACTATAAATTGCACTCAAATTGTTTGGATGAAACAAATGCTGATAGACATTTGAATAACTTTTGATGAGCCTGTAGTTATCCATTGTGATAACACCAGTACAATGAATATGTCAAAGAATCTAGTGACACACTCTAAAACTAAACATATTTCTATCAAATATCATTTCTTGAGTGACAACGTGGCAGAGAAGGAAATAAAACTAGAATATATTAGTACACAAGAGAAAATTGCAGACATCATCAGAAATCCACTGCCAAAAGATACCTTTGAATATCTCAGAGGTATGCTGGGGTTTAGGCCCCTCCTAGTCAGAATTAAATGATGTAGAAATGCATCAGTCAAGAGGTTTTTAGAGCATTATCATATTCTGGACTTGATGTAGGGATCTAGTCCTCAGGGGGAGTGATCGTGGAAGAAAGATGTTGGAAAATAGTTGACGACTCAGGGCACCCTTTGCCATTGTTGTCAAAGGGGGAGTGTTGCTATGAGAAAGTCCCTACTATATGGGGAGATTGTATGTAGTATTGTTTGGTTGCAGAACTTTGGATTGATATAACTTTGGGATGATGGGTTTTCTCATATGTTGACATCAATGCCAAAGGGGGAGATTGTTGGATATTGCTAATGCATAGGGAGGTGATTGAGACATTTTATATGTTTAATCATTACATTATTGAATGGGCACTCATACTATTGTCATTTGTGTTTTGTCACTGATGTCAACATATGTTTCTGTGAGAAAAAATTGGTTATCACATTGTTCAGATGTTTCAGATGCTACGAAGTCAGATGAGAATTTAGGAAGTTGTTGTGATCTTATATCCAAGATTGCATCATGTAATGTTTCATATTGGATAAGTTATGGATGTTTTGGTGAAGACTGGTCACTAGCTGTGACAGTGAGAAATGACAGAATTAGTCTTTGTGTTGCTGGTATATCATCCAGATGATATGGATTCAAGTTATGCGAGCTTGAGGGATGATAGACAAGGAAATGAAGGATGTTCATTGGTTAGTGCAAGGTACAGAATGCTTGGTGATGTCAGCTGTGGCGTGTGCTCTGGAGGAAACCTATTTGGAAGCCGACTTGAGAGATGTAGCATGTGTTTTTCTTGGCAAACATAAATTAAGGATGTCGGTCCTAAAATATTATAATGTAATCATTGTATACTTGTCTTAGATACTGTGTGTATCTTAGCAAAGGTTTATGTAATTATTTGTAATTAGGAAAGGCTTATGAGCTGACCTGATCATGTGAATTGTAATAAGGTATAAATGAGAGGTCTTTTCTTTGGAAAAGACATGGATGGAAAAAGTGATACAAAGAGGTTGTAAAAGTTGTGAGCTTGTGTCTGTTGTATGTAGAGAAGAGGTTTACTGGTGGACTTCATTGGAACTGATCAAGCAAAGACAGTTGTTGCCAAACATTTCTAAAAAATTATGTATTTTTGCATATACACTTGTGTTGCGAATAGTGAGTTCTAAAGGTGGATTTAACCTTCTTTGGGCAGCGAGCCCTCCCTTTCTTCTTGACTCCTAATAGGGTATGTCTTCTAACAAGGACTATATACTTTAATGTTTCAATAAGTTTGTAATAGGGCTATATCTTCTAACAATGATATTATACTCTTAGTACATCATTTGTAGGTGCTAATTCCCACTGGGGTTTTTACCTCTAATAGGGTTTCCCCGACACCAAAATATTATGTTATTGTGTTCATTGGATCTGATATTATTGCTACTTAAAGTTTAAAGTTTAATAATCTTCCATACAACTAATTCAAACCCCCCCCCCCCCCCCCCCACCTCTCAGTTGTATTGTTGACTATTATTCATAACACAAGTCCATGATGTTTATCAACCATAAGTGATATCAAGTCCATGCTATCAAATTTTCAATCAATTTGGGAATTTCCTAAATCCACTAGTCACCTTGACTCTTTTGAATATCAAGTCCATGATTTTCAAGGTAGTATCAAGTCCATGATACTTTATGAACATAAGTTATCATCAATTCATGATGTTTTCTATCCAGTTTGTGGATAACTGGATCCACAAGTCTTCTTGACTCAGCCAATAGAATATCAAGTCCATGATATTCATGGTATCATCAAGTCCATGATGTATAGCATCCAATCTGAGGATAACTAAATCCACGAGTCACCAAGACTCAAGAAATGTCAAGTCCATGACATCAAATCAACATCAAGTCCATGATGTTAAGAGTATTGGTCTAACGAATATCAAGTCCATGATATTCACCAAGTACTTGGAGTAATGGCCTATTGACATCAAGTCCATGATGTCCACCAATTATTTAGATGTGGATCCTTGATCCACGAGATATCAAATCCATGATATCCTCGAGCATTGGTCTAATGAATATCAAGTCCATGAGATTCACCAAGTGCTCAGAGCAATGGCCTCCAGACATCAAGTCCATGATGTCCACCATATGCTAAAATGTGGATCCTTGATCCACGAGATATCAAATCCATGATATCCTTGAGCATCGGCTTAACAAATATCAAATCCATGATATTCACCAAGTGCTCGGAGTAATGATCTTCTGACATCAAGTCCTTGATGTCACCATATGCTCAACAATGGATCCTTGATCCATGAGAAGAATATTAAGTCCATGATATTATCTAAGTATCCAACTCATAAGAAACAACCTAGCCATTTGCATAGATGTAATGAAATGAATCAGACACAACCAAATGTATCTTATAATCAAAATCTCATCTCATGAATCCACATAAGCATAAGGGTAACCAATATGATCATAAGATTCAAGTTCAATGTAAAGAAAAATGTGTTCACACATAGAACCACATGTAATATAGTCTCAGCTATAATCAGTAAATATAGACTCAGCTATAAAGGAAAGTATGATCCATTCATACACAATAATCCACTAAAGTAGGCTTCACAAGCTAAAGTATACAAATGATGTATGCTCCATACAATCATATTAAGTAACCAAATAACCAATATCCAGATGCAGTTCTCTCATAGAGCCAACTTAATTCATCTAGCATCTATAGACAAGTCTTAGTCATAAGATTAATCACATAAGTCTTTACCACCTAAAGGTAACCAAATCCAGGTGCAATGTGATCACAACAAGATGCAATATAGTTCCCTCTATAATGAAGTGTATCCATACACATCAATAGCAAAGCATATATAAAGGATAACATATAACCATATAAAATATGCTCCTAAGCATATGACAACACTATCTCTAAGTATTATAATGTATGTTCCCACACACATAAGATATGCCAATGCAAGTATGTTCCAACATTCATTAACCGATAATATATGCACTCATGCATTAATAAAGGAAACATTTAATCAGTTATACTAACAATCAGCTATGTATTTTCCCATAATAGCGTAAGGTATAACATGTGTCATAATAGAAATATGTTCTCAAATAACCATGACTACAAGCTAAAGAAGGTATATAAATCAATGCTAACATATTCCATAAACGAAGAGATGTATTCACTTAAATAGTTTTCTACTATAAAAGAAATGTGTTCACACATGAACACAACATAAGCAAGGCAATGTAAAAACATAACATATGCCAATGTGAGGTATGCTCGTATGGATACACAGTCAGAATATCACAATGTATGTTCCTATAAAATATGCCAAATATGCCAATACCTATGCTGAATAGATAGCTATATATGTTGCCACCCATACATCAATGTAAATTAGATATACTAGAGACCAATAGTGTAAAGTATGTACATATATAATAGAAATATGTCAGAGCTGCAACATAATGTAAAGTATGCTTCTCATAAACAACAGATACAAAGATGTAGATGTATGTAACCAGCATAAGGAGTTTATAACTTGGACAATTTCACAAGTGAGCCCATATATAAGGCTCCCTCTCAACTTGAAACTCCCTCTCAAAGTGTAAAATGCTCAGTTTTGGGTACTTTTACCTCCACAAAGGATGCTTGAAGGTTGATCCTCTTAGGTTAATTTACAGTTATATGACCAAACTTCTCTGATCTCTCATTTATAGCATCTAGTTTTAGAGAAGTCTCTCTTGAAAGATTTCCTTTTCTTAAAGTACTTCTTACTTCCCCCTTTGTCCTTTGAACTTCCTTCATTTTCATTCCCTTTATATTTTTGGAATCCTCTCTTCTTGTTGAATTTTCCTACCCCCTCTTTTAAGTTTTGGGAGTAAAGAACTTGAATATCTTCCTTGAAGATTGAGTCTCTTGATATTAATCTTGCTTCTTCTTGAAGACAATCAATCTTTAGGCTATCAAGAGTAGGTAATTTGGAACGTGCACTAATCCCTTGAATGAATGCTTCCTGAGTAAGAGGCAATCTATTAAGAGCTGTCACAACTAGCTCTTTATTATCATAATTGAACCCAATTGATGATAGTTGATTCCTTAACTCATTGATCCTCATGAAGTATGAAGTGATTGATTGCCCTTGATTCATCTTAATTCAGGAAAGGTTATTTTTGAGAGCTAGGACCCTATCTGTGTTGTTGACCTGAAACATGCCAAATAATGAAGTGAACATCTCATATGCATTCTCTAGATTTGCAATTGTTGGCACAATGTGGTCTTTAACACTATCAACAATTATCCTCATTGCTTTTGTTGTTTTTGTTCCATTCCTTCTTTTCATCATCATCCATATTATCTTTAGGAGGACCTTCAATGACAAGTAATTTCTAGTTTGTTTAGAATGATTAATAACCTCATCTTCCAAGATGTAAAATTAACATCTCCCTCAAGCCTATCTTCAGGTCTAATCTTGGTTGACATGATAACCAACTTAGTTGAAAGAGTTAGTTTCAATTCCTAAATTTGAAATGAATCTTTGCTCTACTTAGGCTCTGATACCATGTTAATATTTTCCAGAGTTATCTAGGAATGTTTAAGCTATAGAGATCTTTCAAGACTAAGCACAAGATATAAAGAAATGATTAAGAGAAATGAGAGATAGTACTCAAATTGTAGTTCTGAAATGATCTCCATATCTAACCCTTCTAAGTCTCCAAGGTGAGTGGATGTGAATGGGCTAGGTTAGCCCATCTAGGGCTTCCAAGATGTCTTCAATCTGATCTTTACTTTGACCTAGGATCTGACTAATGCCACTGTAAATTTGCCTTGAGATCTACAGTTGTATTGCTCCTCCTAGTCCAGAATTTGCACCTAAATATGTTTCTATTAGGGTAGAGAATTCTCAGACCAAATAATGATGCACCATGAATTTCACTACGTCTTAATGGATGAATTCACTACTACCTTAATTGATGAATTCTTCAGTGTTGCCTTAATTGATGAATTCATTGCTCCTTTGTGCTACCTTAAATGATTCTTGGAAGAGGAGAATATGTTATGTCTTTGATATCTCTTCTCCCAAAAATCGTCCCTCCTATATATGAGTGGGGAGTGCCTCCTCAAGAGGCCGACCAGAGTAAGATAATAAATACCCAAGGGGGGCCGACTTTGGGCCCAGACAAATTAAGTAATATATAATCAATTTGCTAATAAACAATGAATATTAAATATCTCATAAATTTAATATTATTATTTATATATCAAAATATATACACCATATATTTAATATCTTATTCGGTGCAAGTGATATTTGTTGACAAGGCCATAATATCAACAAAAAAGAACATAAACCCTTTACTAATCATATTGTGTCACACACTAACCACTGTATCTATATTCTCATTTACATTATTACAGTCAAGAAATCCTACAATAAATGAAAGAACATCTCATGGATAGCATCTAATCATTAGAGCCTTCTTAGAGATAGGTTTGTCTTCTAGACTTATCCTTTTGATTTAGGGGCTTGATCATGCACTTCAACCTGACATAATCTCCAATGGTTCAATCATAATACTTTGAATATGTGTATAGTTAGCCACAAAAAAATGTTAGTGGGCCCACAAGAGAAGTTATTTCTTTGAGGTATACTGTGATAACAATTCATTTTCCTTGTCCATGCTTTCACACTCTGCATTCATTTCTACCATAGACAGTTAAATATCTGGTAAATTTTTGTAATGAAAATCAATCCCTTGCTCCCAAGCTGCCAATCATATAGACAGATAAAATATAGCAAAGGTTGTTGAATTTGTTGTGATACCTGCCCATTGCTGTTACTTGAAAGTTCCTATATCTTTTAACAAATCCATTTGTTTTCAAATCATGCAAACATCTCATGCAATGACGTCTCTAAGGCAGCCTATTAGACATTCAATGGGTTTCACTTTAGCTTCACATTTTGCAAATCATTCAAATAGAGTCATGTCCTTTTCCTTAGCTTCCACATTTTATATGAATATCTATTTGGAACTTTCCAACTATAACAATTGGCAAAAATCTCCTTTGTCTTTATGCTTTGATGAATGTTCATTTCCTTAGACATCACTTATTTGGTGCAATATGTGAAACAATACACGTACACACTTTGTGCTTTCACATTTGAAAATAAATTTACCAGAGCATTATTCTTTGATGATATCCATACCATGTCCTATGGTACCCATTCAAACACAAGCAGAGAAGATTTTTTATGCTTTAATAGCTGTCCATGCTCTACTACGTTCCAGAGTGTAGCATTACCCCAAAGGTTTGAAGATATTCCTTGCAAATTCAATTTTATACAGATCCTGTATACACTCCCACACATTGCATAAATCATTTCCATGTCTATTGAAAATACATTAAAAACCCTCTTCATCTTTTACGCAATGATGAATGCCCATAACATGTTCCAAAGTTCTAATTCACGCACTTGCAGATAAGTGTCTGGCAAATGTGAAGGAAAACAACTCCACACCTAAAAAGTGTGTCTTCTTGGGGGTCTCTAAATCCTTTTAAAATCATTTTCAGGCATATCTTACAAAAAAATGTAGCATTCTATGAGGCAAATGTAAAAAAATAGTTCACGGTGTTGTCCATCCTTCCACACTTACATGCAAGTTTGGCTGAGCGTTCACATCCTTAAGCTTCTATGTTTTAATGGATGACCATTCTCACACTCCACACTTACTCAGAATCTCTATCTCTATTCCTCTCTATCTCCCTTCCACTCCTCTTTATATAAATAATATTTCCATCTGTATCTTTCTCTACCTCTATCTCATGATCTATATGTTGTCCTTTATCTGTATCTCTTAGTGTCTTCTTCTCCCCGCTTCCATATTTAACTCTATCAACTATTTTTCACCCTAAGTGAAAACACATCTCTTTAGCCTATTTTGTGCTGTGTAATAATATTTCACCTCCTCCATTTACAAAATATTGATAAATTTATCAATTATACATAATGCTTTTCATGATCATTTGATGGTTCAAATAGATCATACATTATCTTTGTATCATGGTCCGTTCCATTACAAACTATACCTATAACAAGCTTTTCTATATTTGTAGCTTCTTCACCATGTCAAAAAGAACATAAACCCTTTACTAATCATAATGTGTCACACACTAACCACTGTATATTCTCTTTTACACTATTATAGTCAAGAAATCTACAATAAATGGAGAACATCTTATGGATAGCATCTAACAATTAGAGCCTTCTTAGAGATAGGTTTGTCTTCTAGACTTATCCTTTTGATTTAGGGGCTTGATCATGCACTTCAACCTGACATAATCTCCAATAGTTCAATCAGAATGCTTTGAATATGTGTATAGTTAGTCACAAAAATAAGTTAGTGGGCCCACAAGAGAAGTCATTTATTTGAGGTATATTGTGATAACAATTCATTTTCCTTGTCCATTATTTCAAACCCTACATTCGTGTCTACCATAGACAGTTAAATATCTGGTAAAATTTGTTAATGAAAATCCATCCCCTGCCCCCCAAGCTACCAATCATCCTTTCGATTTAGGGGCTTGATCATGCACTTCAACCTAACATAATCTCCAATGGTTCAATCAGAATGCTTTGAATATGTGTATGTGTATAGCTAGCCACTAAAATAAGTTAGTGGGCCCACAAGAGAAGCCATTTCTTTGAGGTATACTGTGATAAGAATTCATTTTCCTTGTCCATGCTTTCAAACTTTGCATTCATGTCTACCATAGATAGTTAAATATCTGGTAAAATTCTTTAATGAAAATCCATCCCCTGCCCCCAAGTTGCGAATCACATAGGCAAAAAAAATACAGCAATGGTTGTTGAATTTGTTGTGATACCTGCCCATTGCAGTTACTTGAAAGTTCCTATATCTTTTAACAAATCCATTTGTATCTCATGCAATGATGTCTTTGAGGCAGTCTATTAGACATTTAACATGTTTTGCTTCAGCTTCACATTTTGTAAATCATTCAAACAGAGCCATGTCCTGTTCCTTAGCTTCCACATTTTATATGCATATCTGTTTAGGGATTTCCAACTATAAAATTTGGCAAAAATCTCTTTTGTCTTTATGCTTTGATGGATGTTCATTTCCTTAGACAACATCTATTTGGTGCAATATGTGAAACAGTACACGCACACACTCTGTGCTTTCACATTTGAAAATGAATTAACCAGAGCATTATTCTTTGATGATGTCCATACCATGAACTATGGTTCCCATTCAAACACAAGCAGAGAAGATGTTTTACGCTTTAATAGCTGTCCATGTTCTGCTACGTTCTGTTGTGAGGTTTTCACAACACCACCCCATCGCAGATGGGGACCCCCTTTTTTTTTTGTCGTCTAGCTTTCACAAACACTGGTAAAATGGCCTGAGTATTGAGGTGGGATGAGTTTGGTTTTCATCTCGGAGATGGAGCAAAGTTGGGGGATGAGAATGGATGGAATACGAGGTAAATTGGGCAAATTATGAAGTATTTTGGAGATGGGATTTGTTTCTCAACTCAAGAAAATTTGTTGTTCATCTCCGAGCTGAGCACATTTTAGCTTCATCTCTTTGTTGTTCATCTCTGAGCTGAGCACATTTTAGCTTCATCTATTTGTTGTTCATCTCCAAGCTGAGCACATTTTACATTTAGCTCCGTCTATTTGTTGTTCATCTCCGAGCTGAGCACATTTTAGCTTCATATATTTGTTGTTCATCTCCGAGCTGAGCACATTTTAGCTTCATCTATTTGTTGCTCATCTTGAGGCTGGTCCTTTTTTCCGTACACCAAATTTGTTGTCTCAACTCTGAGCTGAGCTTCCTTTCACTAACTATGTATTTCATGTCTCATCTTAGACCTGATGAGGGGGATTCCATCTCATCCCATACATTGGAGTTGCAACCCCAAGCTTGAATTTCCAAAAATCTGGGCAGATGTGCCTTGAAGTTCATTACAAATGTGCAAGCATCCAGCCCTATACATGACGCCAGGTCCTGGATTTTACTTCAAACCAAAATCTAACTTGTTTAGGCCCTTTAAACCCATACCCGAGAGAGCGTGTGGCCCGGTTCTGAAAAGACAATGATTATATTTATTGCTGCCCCCTTTTAATTTCGATGATCTGATCATAAGATGTGAATTTTTTTGATTCCTCATGACAGCGATGACACCCAGGGATCAAATTAGACCTGTTAGACAATGCAAGATAGATTGAAATGGCCTTAAGTCTCTTTTTATAAGGCGATTTGCATTGGGCCAGGCCTATATTAAACAACCCCTCATTAAATTCAAATGTAGGCATAGAAAATTTAATTTGGCCCTAGATCCAAGGCGTGCTGCATTGGGGAGTTTAGGCGCCCTTTAATTCATGTTATATTGGACCTATTCAAGCGAAAGTTAAAACCTGGACAGCCCTATATGAGGCGCATGCCATGGAGGCTTTAAATAAGGAGCAAAGCATGACGTGTGAGCTCAGGGAGGCCATTAATTAATGCAGAACTGGGCGCTAGAGCATTAAATCAGGCCCAAAAATCGATCTTAATTAAATTGCGCCCTGCCCTATATATGTAACGTACGATCAATAAAGGCCCTAAGGCCAGGCTAGATCTGGATAACAATTAAATTAGGGCCTATTTGCCAGCGTGTGGCCTTAGGTATTAGATCTGGCCCTAATTACCAAACATGAGACCTTGGGAAACAAATTAAACTCCGATCTATGGGGCGTGTGGCTAGTCTGGCCCTAAATTTAATACAAATCTGGGCAGATACGAGTTCAAAATCAATTGGCCTGCCCTATATCTAGGCGCAAATCATTAGGATCAGACCTAATTTAATTGGGACCTTCCCTATGTGAAGCACAGGTTTGAGAGACATTGAAAATCGAAATCCTTGGACCACAAAATCGCCCTAAATATGACTGTTTCGCCCCAAATTAGATCAAACAACAAGGTCAGCCCTCTTTTGGCAAGCATTTAATTTCAAAATTCAATTTCTTTTGGCCTGGTTGGCCCTGTGCTAGACTTCAGTGGCGCCTATAAATTTGGGATAGGGCATCCACTTTCAACCACAATTCAAACCTTCATTACTCTCCTCTGCACCTGCAATTTTGTTTTAGCAGCAGCATCTTCTTTTTTAACATTGCAGACCTTCAAAATTTGCAGACCTGGAGCAGCATGGTGAGCTTCCATAACATGTGTGGCGGAGTTCATTGAAAAGACCATCAAATCGAGCAGTCTTCTAGGCACAACACAAGCTTCTGGAGATCTTTTCCTTTTGGCAATGACAGGCATTTGATAAGATTCTGAGCTTGCACAGGCAGATTGTGGCATCTTCCTTCACCTTTTGTTTGCAGACAGTCATTTGAGGAGATCCAAGACCAGCCAAGCGCCTCCAGTCTCATTTTTGACATCATCAAACATCACTTTCAGAACACTGTTCTGGAATTATACATGGAGGGAACCGCCAATTTTCCAAGGTCGGGACCACGATATAGATAGGCAGAAGGCATGCTAGCACACGATGCTATAGAAGATGAGCCTGTACCTAAGGGAAAAGGAAACAGAGTGGCAGAGAACAGCAGGGCTCGAAGGGCAGCTCAGTTTAAGTACAAAATGCAACCTATGATTCCTGAGTCCAGCTTACTTCAACATGGGCTAGCGTAGGAGATACCAACCTCGGACCATTCAATATCGAAATGATAAGAAATAGATTATATGGTACCAATCAGTCAAAAGAAATTAAGAGGATGTTCAGAAACGACATCATACAGGCCGCTATTTTTCCACCTACACATCAATGGACTTAGCTGGTGTTGGAAATAGCGAAGAATTACAACCCGGCTACAAGAGAGG